>OX463844.1:28491709-28731684 GCA_949825065.1 Odontocerum albicorne | reverse complement strand
TTCTATGTACTAAACACACAGGTGTTTGACAAATATTGCAGAATAACCTGGTTCTTTCTCTCGAATTTTTTTAACGAAACCCACAACTTCCTCTTTTGAGGACCTCACGGGGTGCCAACAAGGTATTATTTACTGATGTTTCGGGTATTGACTCGCCACAAATGTGTTAAAAGAGTATTGAAAGCATCTTGTTATTGCTTAAGATATTTATTATTGCTATTTTTCCTTTTTAGGATATTGGGCTTTGCCAATTCCCAACTTAACTCTCTTATGAAATGTTTTCGGCGGCATTTATTATTTTGTTTCCACTATGGATATTTATCTATCCATAAGAGGTATGCATTCAATGCAGCCATATCTATAATTTCCATAAAAAGACAAGCAAGAGTACTCTCTAGTCATTTGGTCTCCCGTATCTACTCCAATTTTCGTATTATTATAATGATTTATAATTAGTGGCTTTTGTTTTTCTGAATTATCAATTTCTGCATCATTGAATTGAGTGGATAATAATAACACTGTTTTATTTTTTTGTGGTACATACGAAACAAGTATTTTATTTTCAGCAAAACCAAACATACTACTATGGATTGTTTTCTCTCTAGACGGTAAAAATTCAAGTGGGATTTCTCTTTTATTTTTTTCGAAGCGTGCCAGTTAGAGTTAAGCCTTGTTACAAAAAATCATCGACTAATTAGATGGAGGTAAAAAAATATCTACGGTTATCGCCCTATTAGTGCGGTTGAATCATTTCCATAACTACTCGGTGATATTGATTTATCTCTCTGCGATTATTTATCATACCAGAATAAACCGGTAAATTTGTTATATATACCGTCGCAGAGTCAGCAGCAACCAAATGTTGATGTCATATTTATCAGATTTAGACTTCATGTACACGCGAAATGAACAATTCACTCTAAAGATTGCCAAACGTTCGTCTACAGTTATATATACAAGATGGAGAATAACTGCTCTTGCACGCATCCACAAACATTTAAAAAATCCACTTAATTGTTTCTAATTTATCTGAAAAAACCTCTTCATTTACAAACCGACAATATACATATTTTATGGAACATACATTTATACTTGAATTTCTCAGTCCAGAATCTTCGGTGAGAATATTTGATGCCTGACGCCTTAAAGATGGAAGCAGTAATGAAGTCCATTCGAATCAATGTTTTGATGTAAATAATATTTCTTCGTCTTCTTCACTGGCCTCCAAATCAGAATCTACTTCATCCTGTACCTCGACAAAATGTTCTGATTCTGATATATTGCCTGTCGCCTCAAATTCCAAATCGCTATCGATGTTTCCCGCCATCTCAATTATTATTTTTTTTGAAAATGAAATAATAAAGAAAAATGTAAGAAATATACATTTATCATAAAAAGAGTAACGGTACAATAGAACACACCAGATAAAAAAATAACAATAGAAAAAAATATACCAAATAAAAAATTTTAAAAATTAAAAAAAAATTTTAATTACAAAAATCAGGGTTATGAAACTGGTGACGAATCCCTGGAACGGATGTAAAATATGAACTGTCAAAAAATAATGAGTCACGCGCACTTTTTTGGCACACTTCGAAAATTGTCGATCTAATAAAATAAAATATTCATTTCTATGGATATTTATAAATGTTTTTATTTCGTAATTACATCATTCAAATTATAGAGATTTTGATGAGGAATACATGAAGAATGAAGACCCTGCAATCAGTATATTTAGAGAAATAAAATAAAATATAAAGTCCTGGTCACTCGCGTCCGATCACAGATCGGCAAGGCTTAATTCCCAAATTGTATGTCAAATTCATTAATTTGTTGTCGGCTGCAATGAAACGCTTAGCATTCATGCTAAGCCGACGCCCCTGATTTAATGCCAAGTGATTTTACGATTAGGCCATTTACATTTGAATTTATGTTGTATATACTTGAGTGCTAGATAACCAGATGGCGCTCTTGTTTGCGACATTGATGTTTCTCAACCTCCTTATTCTGTAGAGATTATTAGGAAGCACTCTTGAAATGATCTTCGCGATCGGGAAACAGATTTTACGATACATTGCATATTTAATAAGTTGTAATTGGTAAAAAATAAGTAAAAAAACTCCAATTTATTGGTCTTTATCTTTCAAAGTTCACTATTTTCTCTAGTGATTTTTTGTAAATACACCTATACCCTCGCTATACGACCGCTCTTTATACGGCATTTCGCTATAACGGCCTTTTTTAATTATGACAATTTTTCGATTTACGACCCACGATATACGGCCAAAAAAATGCTTTAAATTAAAAAAGCTAGTGCCGATGATGACGCAGCTAAAGAATATCCCATAATTTTGAAAAAAAATATTGAAAGAGGTGGATACCGACCTGAACAAGTTTTCAATGTAGACGAGACAGTACTCTATTAGAAGCGAATGCCTGAAAAAACTTACATTTCAAAATATGAAAAGTCTGCATCTGGATATAAAGTGTCAAAAGAACGATTAACTTTGCACTTTGGTGCTAATGCTGATTTTAAGCTAAAACCCCTTTTAGTATACTCGTATCTTTCCGAAAATCCAAGGTGTTGTAAAGGGCTGAACAAGAAACAATTGCCCGTCATTTGGAGATCCAACGAGAAAGGTTGGATGACTAAGATTCTCTTTGAAGACTGGTTGAAAAAATACTTTTGCCCAGAAGTAAAAAAATATTTGAAGGACGATAACTTGAACAACGTGGCATTGCTCATTTTGGATAATGCTCCAGGGCACCCAGTTAATTTATCTGAATTATCTGAAGATGTGGAAGTTGAGTATCTTCCAAAAAATATAACAGCTCTGATCCAGCAAGCAGGGTGCAATAGCCACTTTTAAGGTTTATTATTTACGCAGAACTTTTCGTAACCTTATTCACGAAACCGATAGTGAATCTTCGATAAAACAGTTTTGGAAAAACTATAGCACCAGAGATGCCGTAGACAACATTAGCGAATCGTGGAAGGAATGTTAAAATCAACCACAATCTACCATGTTTGGAAAAAAATATGGCCAGAATGCATAAAAACTAATAAGCCTGAAGTTAATTATCTTTCTGAAATTCGATAAAACATATTAAATTTAGCAAACAATCTTGGTTTTGAGGATTTGGAAGAAGGTGATTTGATTGATTTTCTAGATGCTGACAGAGAACTTCTTTCGAACGAGGAACTGATCCAGCTAGAAACAGAATGAGCACTTGATGAGGAGCCAGAACCAGAGCCAGAGCCTGTATATGCCAACAGCTAACAGCAAAAAATTTGTCGAATGCGCTTTCTTATTTCGAACAAGGAATGAACACCCTTCTTCAAAATGATCCCGACGAAGAACGCAGCGCTAAAGTGTCTCGAGGAGTAAACTCAGCCATTACCTGTTACAAAACACTGCAAGACGAAGCAGAAAGCAAGGCGAAGAAGACAACGTTGGACCAAACTGGGTCCAGCAATCCACAACAGCGGAAAGTGATGATGGCAGCATATTATCATTGGTATAGCTTACTGATTCTTCATATTAATGTTCGTCATCAGATTAAAACAGTTTTTAAACATTTTATTTTATGTTTTTTTATTATATATATACATATGTGCATATGATTTCTTTTGTTTTTTAATTAATATGTTTATTTTTTTAATTTCTATTTATTATTACATTGCTTTGTACTTTTATTTTTATGTAAGCATTTTTATAGGAAATAAAAAGAATAAAATGCTTTATTAACTAAAAACTATATTATTTTATATAAAATTGGAACAGATCCAATTCAATTTGTATGGGTTTGTATCAAAATAATTGATTCGTTATACGGCTTTTTGCTTTACGGCCAACATTTCCGGAACGTATCTAGGCCGTTAATCGAGGTATGAGTGTATTAGTAAATTAACTATTTTTTACCATATCACTACCAAACAACCACTGTGTCATTATTTTTCTGAACCTTTATATCCTACAACAGTTGGTATGACGCTCGACTTCCACCTGATGGTGAAAATAAACAGGTATTACTATCTGGTAAATTAGTTCATCTAATAATTTCAATTTGCAAGTCTTGTTCCCTCTTTACGTGCGATAGTATTTCTAACACGATAACTACGAGTTACTTAAGTGATTCTTAACACGAAGTTTTGAGTTATGATAAAAATATAAATGTAGCCTCCCGGTCACGTTTTTCGATGTCGCTATCGCGAATTCAGATATGCTGATGGGCCCCATTTAAATAACTTTTGAATGAATAAAAAAATCGTCATTTCCAGTGCATTTTTCAAAGCTTATTTATCTGCCAGATCTTTGTGTAACAGAAAAACTCAGCTTTTGAAAACCAATTTGAATGGCTGTTTTATGTAAGAAAGAAAAAAACGGTAACAAATTTAATTCAATCAGAACTTTGCCAATACTTAAAAAACTACTTTTCATCAAACAATTTGATTTTTTTGTAATTTGGGAAAACTGTTTTAAAATGGAACCCTGATGGTGATATCTTAAGGAGGCCTGTCATCAAAGCTTTACAGGATAGCCATTCAAACCAACTTAAGATCACTTTGAATGAAAACTGTTTTAAAATGGAACCCTGATGGTGATATCTTAAGGAGGCCTGTCATCAAAGCTTTACAGGATAGCCATTCAAACCAACTTAAGATCACTATGAATGAAAACTGTTTTAAAATGGAACCCTGATGGTGATATCTTAAGGAGGCCTGTCATCAAAGCTTTACAGGATAGCCATTCAAACCAACTTAAGATCACTTTGAATGAAAACTGTTTTAAAATGGAACCCTGATGGTGATATCTTAAGGAGGCCTGTCATCAAAGCTTTACAGGATAGCCATTCAAACCAACTTAAGATCACTTTGAATGAAAACTGTTTTAAAATGGAACCCTGATGGTGATATCTTAAGGAGGCCTGTCATTAAAGCTTTACAGGATAGCCATTCAAACCAACTTAAGATCACTTTGAATGAAAACAATTTGTCCACAAAAGTTTAATATCTAACAAAAATATATTTCAAACATGAAAAGTATGCAAATGACGAGAAGACAACATATTTATTATGAGTTACATGATAGAACTCAATAAAAATAAATAAACACCCCTTTGTTATTCCATGAGAAATAATTCTCCTCAAAGAATATTTTTATTTCCAATTTGTCTCTATAGATGTTTCAAAAGTTCATTGTTACTTTATTGCATCGAAAACTCGTAGGGAACTGCATTAAATTAGCATTTTTAGCTTACACCTTTATGAGTTTGACAAAAATTTCGTTCGACAAAGCGGTGATTGAAAACTGAGAAGGAAATAGAATATCAATGGGAAAAGTTTGGAAGTTGGAGTTTGTTAAAGTTGCCTTTTTTATGTCAAATAAATTTGAGTACTAAGTTTATAAACAAAAATTTTATTCAGGTACATGCATTGTGTTTCGAGTTGTTTTTTTTTTAATATGTCTGTGAATTAGGAGG
Source organism: Odontocerum albicorne (assembly GCA_949825065.1). Lineage (NCBI taxonomy): Eukaryota > Metazoa > Arthropoda > Insecta > Trichoptera > Odontoceridae > Odontocerum > Odontocerum albicorne. The sequence continues at coordinate 28,726,200 of OX463844.1, read as the reverse complement.
TGATACAGACACGTTTTAGAACATGGCCGCAATATTCGAGCCTTCGGATTAAGAACCACTGTAGTAGGAACACAACTTACTGTTCGCTATTGTACATATTTAATTTATAATACTAACGCCCATGAACAGATTAGAACACTCGCAACATGTCAAGCGCGCGAGTATTGTTACTAAACGAACTCTTAAACCAGACTGAGACCCCTTTTTTATTTTATTTTTGGTTCCATTGGGAATTGAACTTGAAAGCCTCGGGTGGAATACGAGCGTATTATCAAGTAGGCTACAAAGGTATATACAAAAAGATTAGAGAAATAGAATTTTTAGTATTTTGTATGGGATTTCGAAAGATTGTAAGAAAGAAAAAGAATTATTTTTGACTATTTTGAAACTATATATTTTAGTGTACACCAAAAAATTAAACTCCCCACCATTCACTATGCACGTTGTAAAACAATTATATGGTTGCTTGAGAGAAATTGCTACTTGGCAATAATCTCGCGATATTGTACACTGTACAATTAAGTTTTAAATCTATATTAATAAAAATGTAAATGTTCGTTAATAGAAAATCTCTAATCTCCGAAAGTTCTTCACCGATTGCTTTAAAATTTTGACAAAAGGTTGCATTCGTATACAAGCATGTTTATATGTTTTGTTTATATACAGTTGTATATAAAAAAGTATATAAAACAGACGAAATAATGGGAGCGCCCCCTGCAGCGACACACGCATACTAAACAATTCTCATTGTCAGGCTATGTGACATTGCATTTTCGACATTTCGGATTCTTTATTTTCGTTTTTTAACTGTTTTTTTATTTTTCTTAAATATTAAATAATTAAATATTAAATAATAAATATAAAATTTTCGAATACGTGTATTGAAAAATAGCGCCATCGGTTTGGGCGTAAAAGCAACACACGATATACTAAATTTTTATCCGCCATTTTGTACTGTGGCGTCCTACTAATAGCTGCGCTCTTTCATTTCGGTTTTTTTAAACTGTGTTTTCTTATTTTTCAGTGCAATTAGCGGCGAATTTGAACTGTGTCGATTGATTTTCATTTGAATTTATGGTTTGTATTTGTGTATATTTTATACATTTGAATTATTAAAAGTTTCACGTGCTTCATGCAACTAACGTAAACTTTTGACAAACGTCACATTTGATTTTAACGAACTGCCACATTTTTGCTAATTTGTAACAAGATGTATTAATTTGTCATTATTGTTATTTTTTTGTTATGTTTTTACCTAAATAACTAGCTATTTATTAGAATCAAGTCTTATATTAAATTAATCTTTAATCTACTCGTATATAAATAAAAATGTAAATGTTCGTTATTTGAAAATCTCTAATCACCGAAATTTCTTCACCGATCGCTTTGAAATTTTGACAAAAGGTGGCATTTGAATAAAATGCATTGGAATTGATCACGCAATACTAAACATTGCTCATTTACAGGTTATGTCGTGTAAGCGAACGAGCGAAACGGCGATCGTGTTTTGCAGCTTCAGAACTGCTTCGTTCTTAACAAGATGAACGTGACAGGCTGAGCGTGGCTGGAAGACATCAGTAGGAATATCAAAAGTATCTTTTTTATATAGAATTTAATTTTATCTCTATGTTTATATTTCAAAATCTATCAAATCGTATGTAGAAATGGAGATTTTTTTTAATTAGTTCCAATTATCTCTTTGTCTTCCCTTGACATTTAATTAGTTACCATTATCTCTTTTTCTTCCCTCAACATTTAATTAGTTACAATTATCTCTCTGTCTTTCCTTAACATTTAATTAATCCCAATAATCTCTCTCTTTTCTTTGCATTTAATTAGTTGCAATTATCTCTTTGTCTCCCATTAACATTTAATTAGTTAAAATTATCTCTCTGTCTTCCCTTAACATTTAATTAGTTATAATTATCTCTCTGTCTTCCCTTAACATTTAATTAATTCTAATAATCTCTCTCTTTTGTTTACATTTAATTAGTTCCAATTATCTTTGTATTTTCTTAACAATACTCCTATTTGACAAATGCGTGTCCAGCTGCAAAACGATCGATCAGCTGAGATATTCTCACATCAATTGCTGGAAATTGGGAACGGAAAGTTGCCGGTTGATATGACCTCAGGACGAATTTCGGTTGCGATCATGGCGATCGCGTTCTGCAGCTTCAGATCTGCTTCGTTCTCAACAGAATGAACGCGACAGACTGAGAGTGGCTGAGGGACGTCAAAAATATTGTATACCCACAAAAATTGTGAAATTAAACATATTAGAAACGTGTGCTTTCTCTTTTCTTTCTTTCCCATTTAACCAGACTGAGCCACAACAACGCGTGGCCGGGTACAGCTAGTAAATTAATAAAAACATATTGGATGAATTCGTCTGAAATGGTCCTAAAGTTACACACCTGGTGTAAAAGGCTCTTTTTATAATTTTTTATTTTATTTTTTTTATTTATTTATTATTACACATGGCAAGAAATATACACTATTTGCGAAAAAAACAACAGGTAATTTGATTTGGACATACAATTTTAATGGATCTGGGTTTGTTGCCTTTCATTTGTCGTATCCCCAGTAAACTAGGCTTTTGCCTGTATCTCACTGAGGATATTTAGCATGAAAAAATAAATCGATACTTCTTTCCGATTTTTGATTACACAAAAACAAAACCCCGCTGCACGCTCTCATCAACCTGACAAACAGTGACACTCAACTACTACTGGATACATCTTGCGAAATTCAACTCCTCACACATCATTACTCCAGAAAGACCAAAAATGTTCATCCCACAATATACCGCACACAATTATAAGAATAAAAATTAAAACAAAATTAAATGTAAATAATTTATTTATCATTACAATACAAATACCACCTTTAAGAAAGTTTATTCCCGTTAAAATTTCAGCGTTTACAAATATTATAAGAACGTCACGTTTTCAGCCGCAAGTGTGAAGATTATATTTCAGCGTAGCATCGCATCGACTTTAAAACGTCAACAACCTGGAATCAAGGTTTCGTTTAATATATTTTTGTACCAAAATTAGATTGCTTGTATTATTTTTTATTTACTTTACATTATACTATTATCAACACCATATCTGTATATAAGGGTAGGAAAAGAGGACATATATATGCTTTATTCTATCCTAGTAAACATATTTCCCTTCTGTTACATCCACACACTCTTCATGCATTATCTCCTGTTAAACAAACTTTTCAATCTTCCAACATTCAGTTAGTTTGGTCATACCATGTTTTTCTAGGTCTTCCCAAACATAGTTTTCCGTACTACGTGTATGGATTATTTTTTTAAATATTTCGTTCATCATTTTCTATGTATCTGAACCATCTTAATTGCGATTTCTTCATCTTATGCACTGAATCTTCTTTAAATTTTTATTATTGCCTAATATCCTCATTGATTATTTTATCATATAAGATTTATTCTAACATTATTTGCAGCGCTCTTATTTCTAAAGTATTTTTCTTAATTTCATCAAGTATTTGCCACATTCTAATTTCAATTGCATATCCGAATGATGCGATATATATTTCATCAAGTTTCAAACTATGTATAGCATACCTGATCAACCAGATATGCGTATTTAAGAGACTTCATGTAAAAATAGACTGAAATATAATAATTATTTAAATGATCACGTTTATAATTTATTTGACTAATGCTTTCCTGCGAAACCTCTTTCCCTATTTAAAGATGGCGATATCCGAAATGGTTTGATTGCTATATTGTCAGGCGCATTTATCATCAAGATCTCTCATCACAGGCAATGAAAAATTACGGGCAACAAATCACGTGTTGATTTATCTAAATCTTGCAGAACTCAATATAATGTAAGGTTAGCATATATAGTACTCGTACTATTAGGTGTTAACAAAAGTTGTGTCCGTTTTTTTTTTTCAAATTAAAAAATGAGCACCAAAAGTCACAAAATGGTAAAGGTTATACGTCATTTGAAAGAAAATTTTCTGCTCTACAAAATATTGTGTTTGCTTTTACGTTACATATATTATTTTATCTGATTACAAGCCTTCAAAATGGAATATCAAATAGAGGAAAGTGAGCATTTTCGAAACCTCCTTCTGTTCGCATTCAATCGAGGAAATAAAGCTGCCAAAGCTACTCGCGATATTTGCAAAGTGTACGGTGAAGATGCTATAAATGAAAGGATAGCTCGTAAATGGTTTTTGCGTTTCAAAGACGGTAATTTCGACCTGAAAGAAATGGAGCGTTCCGGACGACCAGTGGACTTTGATGAGGACCGCTTAATCCATATTATTCATGGAAATCCCCTTCAAACCACCGTAGAATTGGCTGAACCGATGAAGTGTAGTCACATGACTGTATACCGCCATCTTAAATCAATGGGAAAAGTCCAAAAGTTCGGCGCTTGGGTTCCACATGTTTTGAGTGAAAACAACAAAAATCAACGTTCAACAATTTCTGCTGGTTTGCTCGCGCGTCATCGAGCTACGCATGGCCACAAGCAAAGGTTCCTTTATCGCATCATTACTGAGTTAAGATGGCGGTATACAGTCATGTGACTACAATTCATCTGCTCAGCCAATTCAACGGTGGTTTGAAGGGGATTTCCATGAATAATATGGTTTAAGCGGTCCTCATCGAAGTCCACTGGTCGTCCGGAACGCTATATGCCTTTCATGTCGAAATTACCGTCTTTGAAACGCAAAAACCATTTACGAGCTATCCTTTCATTTATAGCATCTTCACCGTACACTTTGCAAATATCGCGAGTAGCTTTGGCAGCTTTATTTCCTCGATTGAACGCAAACAGAAAGAGGTGTCGAAAATGCTCACTTTCGTCTTCTCGACATTCCATTTTGAAGGCTTGTAATCAAATAAAATAATATATGTAACGTAAAAGCAAACACAGTATCTTGTAGAACAGAAAATTTTCTTTCGAATGACGTATAACTTTTACCATTTTGTTTCGCTTTTGATGCTTATTTTTAAATTTGGAAAAATAGAACACAACTTATATAAACACCCAATACATACGAGTAAATGGGCGCAAATAAAATGAAGTGAGGAATCCAAAAAAGCTTTGGAGTTACGTCAACACCCTCCGTAATGATTCCAGGTTTTGAATATGATTCAGAGGGATAGAAATCAGTATAAACACTGATATTCTAACTGCTTTCGATCACTATTTTTTGTCTGTCTGTAGAAGACTCAGATACTTCTGTTTGTGAAAACACTGCCGCAACAACTTTTTTGAAAGGGTTGGCAAAAATATTGACAAAACTCTCTTTAACAGTATGAAGAACTTAGGCGGTGAGACCCAATGACATGCCCACACTCTTCATAAAAACGTGCGGTGAGACTTTGTTTACATTTTGTCTGGTCTTCTAAGTTGGTATTTTTCCGAGTGAGTGAAAAATGACTTAAGTCACACCCATTCATAAAAGTGGACCTTGGAAATATGTTCCAAACTACAGGGCCATTCCCATTCTATAGTATGTATTGTAGCCAAACTGCTTGAGACGTTTATGGACCGTGTGTTGAGATCACACATACATTCCCATTCTGCTGATGTTGATGAGTGTTGAGCCTTCGACGTGCCAAATCAATCAAATAATATTTACTGATTTTGTTTCTAGCACACTTAATGTCCGACTTAATTATATTTATTGATTTTGTTTCTAGCACATTTAATGTCCGACTTTATAATATTTACTGATTTTGTTTTTAGCACACTTAATGCTGGCTCTTGGGTTTATTGCTCATATCATGACTTTGCAAAAGCATTCGATAGAGTGAATCATCAAATTCCACTTAGAAAAATGGATGAATTTGATGTTCCACATGGTCTTTTAACTATTTACATGCTATTTGTCTAACATTTATCCGTTTGTTTTTTATGGTGTATTCGAATCTGAGTCTATTGTTATATAATTAAAAGTTCCGCAAGGTTCCAATTTTGGTCTGACATTGTTTATTTAATTAATTAATTTTCATCAATGATATGAGTCGGGTTATCAGGCATTCCAAGAACTTACTGTTTGCGGATGACAAAGTGGCAATACATAATTGAGAGTTAATGCACACCTGAATGTATGTATGCAAGTGAAACTTGGACTAGACAGAAGAAGGATACAATTATGATTAATGCTGTTAAGATGTGTGCACTAAGTAAAAATAAAGGCATCAATGTATGAAAAAGTGCGAAATGAAGATATAAGAAATGAATGCGTTGATAAAATGGTTTTTTAAATAAAGATCGAGAAAGGAACATCCAGATCGTTTGGACATGAGGAGAAAATAAATGATAAAAGAATGAATAAGCAAGTATACAAGTCAAAAGTGCCAAGTGTGCGAAGCAGAGTTAGACCGAGGAAAATATGGATGCTCAAGTGAAAAGTATGAATAATGGAATATTGTGCATGATGAGATATGTGAATGTGAAGGGGGTGAAATTTGTGGGATTGGGTTGAAAAGTTTGGAGACCTTTTCTCTCTGTCCACCCCACAAGGGACACAGCGTAATGATATGTATGTTTAAAAGAGCATCGGAATAAAGAATATGGATTTTCAATGATTTATTTTTTACAGAGAAGAGAAAGTCTTTATACGAGTACACAAAATAATTTTATAACTGCCATAAAAATACAGCCTTACAACATAATACCATTTTGTTGTCCGATAGTGATAATATTATCTAAGGCTTAGTTTAAAGACATTTTTTCCACAACAAAGTGAAAGGGTAAGTTATTCAATTGGCGCTACAAGAAATATTGTATATAAGATTCAAGAAATTATATTGATTATTACCCGCTGGAATCCACATTTTTATTTAAGAAGGATTCCAGTCTGGTATTCTCTTAAGGTATTTTAACATCATTCTGGTTGATTGGAAGAGATTGCTACATGGTAATAAGCCCACCAGGTTCTACTGTATAACAAAAACAATGCAATTAATATCATCTAATTAATTTGTATATTTCTATCAAATACAAGCTTATCAATCGAAAATTTACTATTGAATGTCCGAGAATTTATTATTACAATCGTAATACCATATAATCATAACATATATACATACTATCACGCCGTTTCCCAGTTGTAGTTGGCAAAGATAAAAGAGCGTCAGACTTTTCCTGTCTCAATACACATATCTCGCCTCTTTCACATCTATACACCTTTTCATACAACTCCTACGATTTATCCTTCAAAACTCATTCACTTGATCCATCCTCTTCAACGCATTCTACTCACTTTTGAAATGAACATTTATTTTATTAGTCCATGTGGTCCGTGTGATTTAATCATCTAAGAGTGTTCTTTTTCATCACACTCAACACATCAGCCTTAAGTTCATATTCACCCTTAATCACCTCATTGTGTATTCTGTCATATGTTTTTATACCCATTTATTATTCACAGTGCACGCATTTCTACAGCATTTAAGCGACTCTTTTCAGTTTCTTCGCACGTCCACATTTCACTCACATACATCAAAGTTGATACTTTTCTGCACCTTAGCAAAATTCGATTTAATATTGAAGGTAAATTGGTGGCATACAAATGTCAAAATAGAATGTGTTTGAATTGCTGTATGCTGATGGCATGGTACTGTTAGCGAAGAATGGGGATGAATCATAGAGTATGATAATTAAATTCTATGAAATATGAAACGAGAGAGATCTGAGAATGAATGTTGCGAAATCTAAAATCATGGTGATGGATATGTTATGTATGAAAGGAATAGTAAATGAGTTATGAAAGATTCTGATATTAAGATAGTATTCCCTCAGATGATGGAAGAGTTCAAGGGCTATCGTATGGCGTGTCGTGATAGAAAACAACATCAATAGGGTACTGAAATATATATCCTCGAATCGGACAGTATCGATCTACCATAGCAGGGAACAACATGATGGTATGTATCTATGGAAAAAAGTCATTATTTATCTTACTTAACATTTATTGATTACAAATAAAAATAAAAAGGTTACGGTGGCAATTTTATTTATTTTATGCGTGTGAACGAAGGTCACCCTAGTTATTAAGATGCTTGAAGTTTAAATTTCAAAGGTTTACACACCCTGTAAATCAATACGAGTATAAGTGGGGATGAGAACATAATTTGACAGTATACCAATCCCATAAATAAACTTTACGTTAAAACGTTGAGCCAAATACCAAGACTTTACTGGGAAAAAAGTAACAAAAAAGTGAAATGTTTATAGTGCCTTTAAAATACCAGATTTCCCTCAAGTGCACTCGAACTAAATAATCACAAAAAAAACATTGATATATTGCAAAAACAAAACAATTGAGTGTACACGTAGGGAAGCGGCAGCTGCAGCTATCAGATAAGGAACTTTTAAGAAAAATATATTTGGTAAGAAAACCTCAGAAAACTTACAAAAAGAAGACAAACTAGGTGGAGTGCAATATGTGTGTGTAGTGTTCATATATAATCATCAATTTTGATACGACTTCCCAAATAGGGTTGTGTTCCAGTGCATTCTAAAGCTGCACACACCTTTCATATATTTTATATTTTGAGGCAGACAAAGGTCAATCCAATTGAAATATTTCTCGAGAAAATTAATGTTAACCAAAAATTAAGGTCATAAATTTAAAAAAAATCGCTATTTTATATGATTGTCGTAAAAACAATCATAAAATACTCTACCAATATATTGGCATATTGTGTACAGCTTCAGGAATACTTAAATTATCAAAAATCTAATAAATCCCAATTTACTAATTTAAGAGTGCGGAACAAGGCATTCAAGATATCATTTAACACCCATCCCAGAACAAAACTTACCCGACTTCCTACGACCAGCGAGAAGAAACCCTACAACACCACATCCTCGCTTGGACCGTGAAGTTCTATAAAAGTCAACAATATCACAGCAATCCCTTAGTCGCTGCCCTGGGGGCTTACGAGAGAAAATCCGACCTACCCTTCCGTTATAAGCACAAGCTCCTGAAGCATTTTTTTTAACCTGGCGAGTTTATTGCCATGTGGCAATCTCTTCCAGCCAACCAGAAATATGTTTTATAGGCCCTAAGTGTTTACCAGACTGGAATCATATTTAAAAAAATCTGGGTTCCAGCGGGGATCAAACCCGCAACCTCCGGATCGGCAAACAAGTGTCTTACCACCACTTACAGTATTAGCTGGGACGACCAAGGTCTGACTGAATGTGATGGAATACAAGTAGCCTGAACGAGTGGACTTGTTTTTGCTAAATAATTAGTGTAAGAATTGTTATCTAGTTATAAGTAGTATGTAGGTGTTAATTATTTCTTAGAAATCATATAATAAGATTGTAAAAAATAAAATAAAATGACATGTAGGAAAATAAGATTAAGTAAGTTCATAAATTATAACATATAATTAAGATTAGTTAAGTAATAAATTTGTATATAGGTATAGCCTTGACAAATGTTTGTACAATATTTTACTTTGTTTAATAAAAAAAAAAACAAAGAAATTGTACAACAATACAAAGAAGATCTTGGATACAAATCCCGTTTGCAGAAAAAATTTTATTACATATTTTTTGAGTTGATACATTTGTGCGCAAACTTATTTCGGTTGATTTAAAAACGAGTTCATGTTAAAATGATATATATTGACTTAAATAGTTGATGTAGATACTTGACAGTTACGCGATAAAGAGGAAATAATTTGAAAATAAGTCAGAAAAAAATTTTCCTGTTTTTTTTCTTGAATGGGCCAAAAAAGTGCGTTTTCCCCTTAGTTTATTTATTCCAAGGAGGAAGTTCATTGCTCGTCATAACGGACAGCCATAAAAGATGACTACCACTAGTTTTATAGGCAAAGAAGTAAAATGGGTTATTTCGGATGATATGCCGAAGCCTTCTATTACTAATTCAGTATTATTAACTAAACACATACACAGGCCCGGATTTAAGTGATAAGATATACATAGACCGTTTTGATGTGGTCACATTTCTCTTTATGGCTACATAAATTTGAATAAAAATGTTGTTTGCTCAAAGCCGCACCCATTTTAAGCTTTAAACTAGTAGACACGAGATTAAAATTGAATTTGATAAGAATTATAGCTATTTAGGGTCCGGTTTTATTTCTTTTGTAGTAAATTGCCATCATATTACGTTTTACTTGCAAAAAAAATTGTGTAAGTATTTTTTTTCAAGTACCCGTGTTTGTGAGGTAATAAAGGTTATACCATATATTTAAGTACGTCAAATGATTTAAATTGCCATCTTATACCGTTTTTCTTGCAAAAAAAAATTTGTGGAAGTATTTTATTAATGTATCCATGGTTTTGAGGTAAAGGTTATATGTGATATTTAAGTAAGTATGTCAATGTGGTGTCAAATGATTTGCGTCGAAAAGATTAGGTAATGTACTCGTATATTTCTGGAGGTGAAATACGATCCTGCGACTTGGTTCGCTCAGAGAACTGGGCTTACTAACTTAACTAATGAAGACGATACTGCGAATATTTCATAGAAACAAACATATATTCGAAAAATTATATTTATTTCTAATATATTGTCACTAGTTGGTATGTATAAGTATTTTTTTTGTCATTATGTAAATAAAATAACGCACATTGGAATATCACTCATAAATTTAGTCACGTAATTATCTTATCCCTTTCAACGTTATTAAAGTTATTCAGAACAAATTTCGGAGACATACAAAGTTTACATTTCGGCATCCCAACTGCACATGCTTAACGACCACCCTTTATTGAATTACACCCGCATTCTTAAAAAATCTGATAGAAGGAATATGTTTGTTTCTATGTAAATCATTCACAATATCCTTTATGGCCCCATTTTTTTAATCCAATTTGTTATCACCCTGGACACTCGGAACCTTATATTGTACAGTTCAAATTTTGCCAATAGAATTCAATAACGACAATTGAACGTTGCATTTAATTAATTGTGAGAACACAACAATTAGGTGATACCATGTCTGATTTGGTGGATATTTTTAATGTAGATATTGTTGAGTTCAGGAGGGGGTTTCTCCAGTATTTGCGCAATATAAAGTATTGACTAGGTTATTCCATTCATGATTTATTTTGATAATTTATTTGTAATCTAATTCATTTTTTATTTTCGTTACCCGAGAAAGATACTGATTTCTTCGACTGAAGTATTGCGTTTTTAATTGTATTTGAATGTTGTATTCTACTCTAGTTTTGCGTTATTAAGTATTATTTTCATTGTTTTTTTACTATACATTGGGAATTTTATGGGCCATATAATATATTCTGAGTTATGTCGATGTTTTAAAGATGTTGAGATATTTTAACATTTGTCTAGTCAATATTACTTTGATATGTAAAACACACTAAAACATCGTCTATTTTCAATAAAGAAATGAATAACGTTGTTTGTGTGGTATATTTTTTCCCCAAATAACATTTTGATACATCAATTTTGTTGATATTTTCTGAAATTTAAAATCGCTTCACTGATTGGATAATGACTGTAGACTGAATGCTACATTATATTTGATAGGCCAAATACTTGAGATTCGAACTAATGAAATCAAAAAAGTATCATGCATATTTTTAATGAAGACTTAAGATTAAAAAAAAATTCCCATGGATTGAGGTGGACTATTTTTTTTATAAATATGCCACTATAAAATAAAAAATAAAAAAAAAGATCAGACTCTCTATCTTTCAATCCGGTACTTAATCGAATTGACTTTGCTATTTGATGCGAAAAATAACGTTGGCGGTAAATTTTATTGCTTCGGAGGGATATAACTGCTTAAATATATTGGGATATGAGGCAATCAAATGTATTTTCTAAGTAGTAACATCATAAAAAGATCCTTTGTCCGCACTAATATATAAAACAAGGTAATTAATATTATCTCTCCACACAGACGTGATACAATTTCGGATATAATGCTGTTTTATATCCTTTCAAAGGACAACATAGAAAAGTTGTTGTAATCGACACACAACCCTTGTCAAATATTATTTATAAAATAAACAGTACGTTTACAACTTTTTCTCTTATTAAATCTCAAATTTATAACACCTAAATATCGGCATAAATTTTTGCGTACTATTTCGCATATTGTATATGAGTAAGTTATGTTATAGTCTCGGACATATTTTGAAAAAGTTTTAGTGCCTTTAAAAGTTCTCTCAGTGAGTGTTTTTGTTTATTTGAACTATAAAGTTGGCGCCACAGCGTGACTCTCATATTTTTTTCCAATCAAACTTCCAAGATCTCTAAAACTGTGTTGAAATTTAGATGTATGTGTTATTTATTGGTATTAAGTAGATATATGATACACTGAGCAGATTTTTTTTGCTACGGCATTGAACCTCCTGAGCCCTGACATATAATAAGATTTTATTATGCGTATGGTAAGTGGTCTGCACATATATATTATGTATGTACTCCTTTCTGATATGTAAATATGTATACTTTTTATGACATGTTTATTTTGTGTTCATGCGCACTCTAAATTCTTATTTGAAATGTATTATTGTTTCTATTTTTAATGGTCGATAAAAAAACTGTACATTGCGCTACGTAAACATATAAAATATTTCTTCTAACCAATGAAATGTAGTACTCGTACAATGCCATTATTTTGCATAATTTGCACTGATGTCCATCGAGCTAACTTACAAATTTCATAGCTTAGTTCAGCGGTCACCAAACTACGGCCCGTGGGCCCCCGTGTTTTTAAAAATTTCAATCCGGCCCGTTTCTCAAAAAGTTCGGTGACTCCTGGCTTAGTAAGCTAGACGGTTGACTTCCAATAAGGGGTGTCAGATTCCATTCCCGACAGTGACCGACCAAATAGAGTGCAAAAAGTCAGTTTGGTAAAAAAGTTGTTTTGAATTAATTAAACTTACGATGTATACAGTACAGCTTGGCGGGCTTATGCTATGTGATAATCTCTTCAAACCAAACAGAAAGATGTTAAAGATGCCTCAAGAGAAAACCAAACAATGATTCATGTTTACCATAGGTACAACCGTGGCCCAGTCGGTAAAACGCCTGTCTGCCAATTTGGGTTTTACTGGTTTGGTTCCTAAAGGAACACAATTTATTTTAAAAATGATAACAGGCTAATTTTTACTTAAGGCCTCTTTAGTATATTTATGGTTTGTTGGAAGAAATTTCCACATAACATTTAAGCCGCCATGTTATATTGTATACACAACAGTATAATAAAACACAGAATCACTAAACCTTTCTGTATTCTATCAAAAACAAATTATATATATATATATATATATATATATATATATATATATATATATATATATATATATATATATATATATATATATATATATATATATATATATATATATATATATATATATATATATATATATATATATATATATATATATATATATATATATATATATATATATATATATATATATATATATATATATATATATATATATATATATATATATATATATATATATATATATATATATATATATATATATATATATATATATATATATATATATATATATATATATATATATATATATATATATATATATATATATATATATATATATATATATATATATATATATATATATATATATATATATATATATATATATATATATATATATATATATATATATATATATATATATATATATATATATATATATATATATATATATATATATATATATATATATATATATATATATATATATATATATATATATATATATATATATATATATATATATATATATTCGGGGTTCGAATTGTCAGTAGGGTCACAGTGACTTACACTATGCGCGAAGGTGTAAGTCTATAAAATGCTGTGGAACGCCTAGTTGCATACTATCAGCAACACTACTGGCTAGTCCGATTCGTTAGCGTCCCCGTCGCGAACCCTGGGCAATGTGGTCACACTATGTGGACCATAGCAGATAGCGGAAGGATGAAAGGCGAGTTTCTGGCGCCTAAAAACCAGACCACACCAGCCAAGGGAAGGAAAACCCCAACAGAAAACCCCAACAAGAGAAGGAAAACTCGAAACATTGACTTAAAAACCTCATATCAACCCGCTTGGGCAGCGTGATATGAAAGGCTACAACGCAGTAGCTTGCCCACCCCCTCCAACATGAAAGATGACCAAAACAAAAAAAGAAACCCCCCTCCGGTGGCCAAACCAAAACTGGCCAAGGTGGCGGCCAGCAAGGGAAGGCCGCGATTCGGACACGGAGGAACTGTCAAGGCTACCGTGCAATGAACATTGCCACATACAATGCAAGAACGCTGTCCAAAGAAGCCCATTTAACAGAATTGCAACATGAACTCGATAACATCAGATGGGACATTATCGGTCTCAGCGAAGTGCGCAGAAAAGGAGAAGGTAACATTACAATTGAAGGTGGACACATGCTTTACTATTCAGGTACAGATACTGGCAGGACAAGTGGTGTGGGTTTTATCATACACCAAAAATGGAAAGACAGAGTAATCGAATGTAAATGCTCATCTGACCGAGCAGCCCTCCTCACCTTGAGGCTGAATAAGCGATATCAACTGCAGATTCTTCAGGTTTACGCACCTACTCAGAGCTACACAGATGAGGAAGTCGAAGATTTCTATGAAGAAATTCAAACTCTTCAAGAAGCTAGTGGATCTCACTTCCAAATCGTAATGGGAGACTTTAACGCTAGAATTGGAAGCCAAGCACAAGATGATGTTGCAGTAGGAAAATTCGGATTTGGGACACGAGATGAAAGAGGCAACCGATTGGTGGAATTCGCCGAAAGAAATAATCTTTTCATCATGAACTCATTCTTCCAAAAAAATTGAACTCATTCTTCCAAAAAAATACCTCCAGAAAGTGGACATGGAAGAGTCCCTCCGGATCAACCAGCGAAATTGACTACATCCTATCTAATAACAAAAACATGATAAATGATTGCACCGTCTTGAATCGCTTCAATACAGGTAGCGATCACCGACTTGTAAGATGTAAAATCAGTTTCAATATCAAACTTGAAAGGGCAAAATTGACAAAGAAACCCAGTGCTCGAGTGAATACCGCAGACCTGAAAACCCATAATCAAGAGTTTCAATTTGAACTCAAAAACAGATTCTCTGCTCTTGAAAATGACCCTAGCACCACTAACCTAATTGCAGAGGTAACTGAGGAGATATTGAGCGCGGCAAGTAAAGTTGGGGGCTCACAAGGTCTCCAAAAAACATCTAAATTGTCAGATGAAACGTTGAAACTCATGGAAAAGAGGAGAGAAATGAAAGCCTCATCGCAGATTTCCGATGCAGCTGAATTTTCTAAACTCTGTAAAGTGATCCGCAAAAAGATTCAGAAGGATATCCGTGAATTCAATATGAACCTCGTACAAAAAACAATCGAGACTGGAAGGAGCCTCAAGAAAACGAAACAAAAATTAACAACAAATAAAGAAAACATCACCGCGCTCAAACTCTCGGACAACACGGTTACCAGAAATCGCGACATGTTGCTGAAGAGAGGAGAAGAATTCTTCCGCAACCTCTTAAATGAATCCACAGATACATCACAAGACTTCTCTACCCAAACTCAGGAAGATGATGAAGAAGCAGTACCTGACATTCTACCCGAAGAAGTACGAAACGCTATACGCGGTATGAAACCGGGAAAAGCACCAGGTTCTGACGGCCTTTCCATTGACATACTTAAGGAAACGGGAGAAGAAGTAGATTAAGATGCTGGCGAAAATCTTTTCATCGTATCTGCAAAAGGAAGATATTCCCGAAGAATGGAAAAATGCCACCATCATCCTACTCCATAAAAAGGGAGATAAAGAAGATCTTAAGAATTACCGACCCATTAGCTTACTACCAGTTCTTTATAAAATCTTTACTAAGATTATCTCCAATAGGTTAAGAACAACCTTTGATGAAAATCAACCCAGAGAACAAGCCGGATTTAGAGGACGTTATAGCACAATGGACCACATTCAGGTAGTTAAGGAAATAATAGAGCGTTGTCAAGAATACCAACTTCCATTATATTTGGCGTTCGTAGATTATGAAAAGGATTTTGATTCGGTCTAGAAATCCGCTATTATCAGGGCCCTTCTTAATCAGGGAGTTCAAAAACGCTATGTCAATCTCTTCAGTAATATATACAATAACGCGACAGCAACAGTAAATCTCCACCAAAGTACCGATAAATTTCCAATAAGTAAAGGTGTCCGCCAGGGCGATACCATCTCGCCAAAATTATTCAACGCTACCCTGGAGGATGTGTTCAAAAAGCTTGAATGGGAAAATAAAGGAATCTGCGTTAATGGTTCATATCTGAGCCACCTTAGATTTGCAGACGATATTATTACCTTCGCTACACGTCCTGAGGAACTGCAGAGCCAAATACTGGAATTAGCGGAGGCAAGCAAATTAGCAGGTTTAAAAATGAATATTGATAAAACAAAATATATGTTAAACCGCTTTGCTGATGCCACAACTATCCAGGTGGACGGTACACAGCTAGAACAAGTCCAACAATATATCTACTTAGGACAAAGTATTACATTTGAAGACTGTACTTTAAATGAAATAAATAGAAGATCAAAACTAGCTTGGAGTTCCTTTGGACGACTAAACTACATCTTCAAGAGCAATCTCCCAATCTGCCTCAAACGGAAGGTATTTAACCAATGCATCTTGCCAGTACTAACATATGGATGCGAGACTTGGACTTTATCGGTACGAATGTTACAAAAGCTCCAAACAACACAACGCAGCATGGAGAGGTGCATGCTAGGTTATACCAGAAGAGACCGAAAACGTAATGAGTGGATACGAGCCCAAACAAAGGTTGAAGATGTTAAAGAGGTTGCAAAAAGATTCAAGTGGAAGTGGGCTGGACATATCGCCCGAGCAACAGACCATCGTTGGACGTATGAAGTAATCCAGTGGTACCCAATAGGTATAAAAAGGCCTGTAAGAAGACCTAAGGCGCGCTGGGTGGACGAAATACGTAAGCATGCAGGTATTATGTGGCAGCAATGTGCAAAGGACAGGATTTTGTGGAGACAACTTGGAGAGGCCTACATTATATATATATATATATATATATATATATATATATATATATATATATATATATATATATATATATATATATATATATATATATATATATATATATATATATATATATATATATATATTATATATATATATATATATATATTATATATATATATATATATATATATATATATATATATATATATATATATATATATATATATATATATATATATATATATATATATATATATATATATATACTATATATATATATATATATATATATATATATTATATATATATATATATATATATATATATATATATATATATATATATATATATATATATACATATATATATATATATATATATATATATATATATATATATATATATATTATATATATATATATATATATATATATATATATATATATATATATATATATATATATATATATATATATATATATATATATATATATATATCTATATATATATATATATATATATATATATATATATATATATATATATATATATATATATATATATATATATATATATATATATATATATATATATATATATATATATATATATATATATATATATATATATATATATAGATATATATATATATATATATATATATATATATATATATATATATATATATATATATATATATATATATATATATATATATATATCTATATATATATATATATATATATATATATATATATATATATATATATATATATATATATATATATATATATATATATATATATATATATATATATATATATATATATATATATATATATATATATATATATATATATATATATATATATATATATATATATATATATATATATATATATATATATATATATATATATATATATATATATATATATATATATATATATATATATATATATATATATATATATATATATATATATATATATATATATATATATATATATATATATATATATATATATATATATATATATATATATTATATATATATATATATATATATATATATATATATATATATATATATATATATATATATATATATATATATATATATATATATATATATATATATATATATATATATAATATATATATATATATATATATATATATATATATATATATATATATATATATATATATATATATATATATATATATATATATATATATATATATATATATATATATATACTATATATATATATATATATATATATATATATATATATATATATATATATATATATATATATATATAATATATATATATATATATATATATATATATATATATTATATATATATATACATATATATATATATATATATATATATATATATATATATATATATATATATATATATATATATATATATATATATATACTTATATATATATATATATATATATATATATATATATATATATATATATATATATATATATATATATATATATATATATATATATATATAATATATATATATATATATATATATATATATATATATATATATGTATATATATAACACATCGATCAATATATCCCGGGACTAATCAACAGTTAGTACCGTTCAAACTCAGCGATGGCTTGAAAAGTGTTATCCGGGCTCTGCTCTGTCGAAAACAACAATTTGTCGGTGGTATGCTGATTTCAATACAGACACAAATGATGCTGAATGCTCTGGTCGTCCAATTGAGGCTGTTACACCAGAAAACATTAAAAAATCCTCAAAATCGTGATGGAAAATCACAAAGTAAAGTTGCGTGAAATAGCTGACATCCTGAAGATATCATTTGGTAATGTTTACACTATTTTGCATGAACATTTGGCCATGAAAAAGCTTTTTTCGAAATGGGTGCCCGTTTGCTCACAATGGAACAGAAACAAAAACGCATCGATGATTCAAAGCGCTGTTTGGCACTATTTACGCGAAATAAACAGGAGTTTTAGCGTCGGTATGTGACAATGGATGAAACTTAGATCCACCACTATACTCCAGAATCAAATCCGTAGTCAGCTGAGTAGAGAGCAGCCGGTGAAAGTCGGCCGAAAGTCGGTCGTCGGGGAAGGTTATGGGCCTCCGTATTTTAGGATGCGCATGGTATAATATTCACCGATCACCTTAAAAAGGGAAAACTATCAATAACGAATATAACATAGCATTATTGGAGCGTTTGAAGGCAGAAATTGCAAAAAAACGGCCCCATATGAAGAAGAAAAAAGTTATTGTTCATCAGGACAATGCACCGCACCGTGTCACTAGTCGATAGTACCGATGGCCAAATTGCATGAGTTGAACTTCGAATTGCTTCCGCACCCACCGTATTCTCCAGATTTGACCCCCAGCAACTATTGGATGTTCGCAGACCTCAAAAAGATGCTCCAGGGAAAGAGATTTGGCTCCAATGAAGAAGTGATTGCCGAAACTAACGACTATTTTGAAACCAAAGATAAATCGTTCTACACGACTGGCATAGAAAAGTTGGGAAAGCGTTGGAATGAATGTATCCCTCTTGAAGGAGACTGTGTTGATGAATAAAGAAGAATTTTGGCTAACAAATGTTGTTTTAGTAGTTAGTCCCGGGACTTATTGATGGATGTGTTGATGGAAATTCTAGGAAACGAGCACAAGTCAATTAATTAATTTATATCCTTACCATTACGACGAGTTTTTCAGCATAGAAGCTTTCAATTGAGAGATGTCCAATATCTCCGATAAAGAATAAACAAAATTTACAGTAGTTTACATAGCTCTAAAATTCATATGAGACAAAAGTATTATTTGTTTGCTATTTAATGTATTTATTTAGATTAATGTATTTAATCAAAAACAAGTAGTGTAGAAAAATATTTGCATGAAATAAATTAATTTGGTTTAATATAGATATGTTAACATTCGTATAAGAAAAAATATATTGTTGCTTAGTGATTTAACAAAATAAAATGAAACAATTTAATCTATCACAAGGAGATAAAATCCCTAATTAGTTGACAAGCAGGTCCAAAGTATCTGAGGATTAGAATGTAAGAAAATTGAATTAATATTATGTTTTCATATGATTTAAGTGTATTTTTTCAAAGTTTTTCATTTTATTATTCTAATATCAAACCATACCATGTGAAAATAGTTTATAAAAAAATAGTTGAAACTTTTAACCTTGACCATGACCATGTATTTCTCTTGACGTGGGCAACTGCATATGATGAAAGATCCTTAAGATTTTGTGAGAGTTTGACAATGTACTGGACTGAATTTTTTGAGAAGTTATCACTGAGGCAATGTTGAAATACAAATATTAAAAAAATACCTTAGATTTTAACAGGAACATCAGAAGACAAATCGACACAATGTGGATACAAAAAGTTGTTAGAAATGAAAATCCCACAGCCTTCTGCATTTTATCAAAAAAGCTGAAAGGTAATTTTTACAAGAAAAATATTTTATTAATATAATATGAAATATCGAAATAATTATATTATGCATTTCGTTTGAAATGCATTTCAAATGTATGATTGTCTTCTGTATTGAATATGTTCTAAAGCACAAACAAAACAAAAAATCAAAGAATGGGGGGAAATCTTATAAAAATCGCTTTAAATTTGCATTTCTTACGAAAAAGTTATTTCACAACTACCTAATTGGTACAGCCTTTTAAAGCATCCTGGAATCATTTTATAGATATTATCAGTGAAACTATTTAATTATGTAAAGGCTTTACAGACTTCTTAACTGTAAAAACTGAATATCCTACGACTTTTGGAATATCTTACAGCAGAAGAAGCAACTCAAGGAAAGAAGTTTTGTAGCAAAGGAAAATTATAAAACATAATTATACTCCATTTAAAAAAACGTTAAGACAGCCATAAAAATAAAAACAAACATGAAAATAATATTTGTTTGAAAATGGAATCAAATGAACAACTCCACGAAGATGTTTCTTGATGTAAAGATATAATTTAGTGAACTAAAACCTAACGCAGGCACAATAGAATAGACAGGCAAAATTACAATATAATTGATTAAATGATAAACTCATGGAGATAATCAAAGGTGAAAAAAACTCATAGCTAATAACACTGCATTGATTGTAGAAGAAAAAATGTCTTTGCTACTTCAAAAGGCAGCACTTACAAACGTATTATGGAAATAAAAAAAACGATACTAATGAAGATACACCGTAGTAATAAACCTATTTTAAGTAATGGGAATCATGGTCTGTACGGGGGGGTAGGTACTTGTTTTGTATATCGCAGGTCGTGTATAACCAACAATGGGGGATACAAAACTAAAGTCAAAAGAAGATACGGAATAGCAAAAATACGATATCTGACTAGAAAGATATAAAAAAGTAGAGTTATTCTTAATTACCCCAAAATAAGTGTCTAGGGAGGTTTATCGTCTTCGTTATGTTTACGTATGGCGACGAGACATAAACTCTATATTTAAAATGAGGTGCTGGAGATGGGTGCTACAATTTCTATGAGTATCAAGACGTGATAATGCTTCTGTCCTGGAAGAGTTGTCAAGAATTAGCCTACGACGAGTCCTCAACTATTAAAAGACATCGCTTGCGCTGAAGAAAACATATTGGAAAGACATGAAATCGAGCACAACGGGAAGATGCCTTATACGCTGAACCGACTTAAAATGATGGACGCAGTAGGCCTACCCTTAACCGCTGCTCCTAGAAGTGTGGGTTTAAAATGATGGACGCAGTAGGCCTACCCTTAACCGCTGCTCCTAGAAGTGTGGGTTTAAAATGATGGACGCAGTAGGCCTACCCTTAACCGCTGCTCCTAGAAGTGTGGGTTTAAAAAAGCATGAAGATGAATTGTCAAGGGATACACGATGTTCAGTAACAAGCAAAACCAGGGTTTGGTTGTCGATTCAATTAAATTGATTATTAAATACTTCTTCAAAGTAGGTTATATTTTTGTAATGAAGATTCTGTAGTTTTAAAGCTTATACCGTATAACTTTTCCTTTAGAGGATATGGTTGTAGAGACGAAATTGAGGTACACTGGATACTGGCAATCATAGACTCGCAAAACGCGTCAAATAGGGAATGTCATAAGCAACTAAGGGTCGCTGAGAAGACTTTAAACCGTCAGTCAACTTTCGCATTGAACAGATAGTATACATGATATAATATCTGTTCAATGCGAAATAATAAACGCCTAGTCATAATAACTAAACAAAATTGTAAATTTTATCAAAACTAAGTTATTAGTCACAACAATGTTTTAATTGTTATTTACCTGATTATTTGTTGATGGTGAATTATACAGTCCTTCAATTTGTTATATATTGTATTTTGCTGCTCCTCCGTTAACTTTGTTTCTTCTTCAAATAATTTGTTATCTTCCGTTTGGAATTTATTAACTGTATCATCAAACTTACTGAGATTTTCAACGTTTTGGTTTAGTATTTCAATGTGACCCATGATGTGGATAAAAACATAACAAGTCAGAGTATCTTGGATTAGGATTGATAAAATTATAACTGCACCGTACATATACTGGACACAATAAATTAGGAACCAAAACACGATATTGTGTTCTGTGTCAAAAGGCAGGGCCCACCGCAAGGGCAAAGTTAATGGTGCGGACGAGTTCCTTTTAAATGATCCTTCATTGTAATTTACGAATAAAATCACTGTGTGAAATAAATGTTCCCCAGAGAATATGACCAATACGACTGACATAATTAATAGTTTGCATTTTTTTTCACATTTTTTTATAATCTGGAAAAAATATATTTATCTATTGAACAAACCAAAAAATGTTCTTAAAATATAAGAAAAATTGTCAATTAAGAACAAAACAATTAACACAAAATAAACGTACTTTTTTGTTTTTAACATTTTTCCTTTAATGAAATTATCCAAATTATACCTTAAATATCATATACTCGTATTACAGCTCCTTACCATAATAGAGAATCGGCAGCGACATGGGACTTAAAATTAACCGTGATAAGAAAAACAAAACATTGTGATTGTTAAACTTAAGGCTAATTACGAGTAGATGAAGTGTTGAATTAGATTAAGATTAAGGCCACTCCGAGAAGACTAACAAAGCAAATATACAATATGTTACAAATGTGAGTCTTCCACTCATGATAAAGGAAGACCAAAGAAAATATGATACGATTAAGTTAATGATATTCTAAAAGAAGGAAATGTCGAAAGTCTGTGTAATCGTAGGAGTTGTGTGGGACGATGACTGGATATAAAAGAGGCGAAGGATATGTGTCGAGATAGGAAAGTATGGCGCTCTATCCTCTCTGCCTACCCCGACAAACAAATGGTGTTATGATATGTTTGTACTAATTTTCTATAAGTAAAGTATGTAGAATTTACCTTATTCGTTAATACACATTGACTTCTATATACCGTCAAACTCATTTTGTCACGAAAAGTTATTAGGTAATCATTAAATAAACATTTCTGGATAATAGATTGGGAAATTCGCACAAAATGAAGCGTAGATATCATAACAAAAAGCAATATCTCTCCCAGCAATTGCATATTCATAGGAAAAATATAAATGTAAGATATTTGAAGTAAAATGGGTAAAATACATAAAAAATTAAAAATATATTTATACATTTTGTATCTTTCATTATGAGTAAAATCATCCACAGACCAATATCCACACATAATCAAAATAAGTCTAAGTTTCTTGACCAGGTCACTGAATTCTTCTGCCATTTTAAGTTTCTAGTGACATATTTTATTTAAAATTCAAAATCGTTCATCTTGTCAATTCTCTGAAAACAAGGGAAACACAATTACGATGAGCCTTACATATTTCAAATTTAAATACATTTTTGAAAATAAGTACACGTAAAATACAATACATACAAATAATAATAATAAAATACAATACATACAATAAATATTTCACGTATTTTCTACTTGTAACAAAAATAAAAGATAGGGATGGACTTATCTGTTTAACTAATTCACATTCATTCATAAATATTGAGTATAAAAGGGGCCGAAAACGGAAAAAATAGACCAAATGTAAAGACATTATCACAAGAATTGACTTCACTAAAATGGTAATAGGTAAATCATATGCAGAACGATGCAGCAAAATTATAACATGTATGTTTAATTTCCAAAAGCAATTTCAGTACTTTTTACATGACTCAGCCAGCTTAACTTCGATTTTTCTATGAAGGGTGGTTGGAATCTGTACTTAGACAATCAATTTTAGGGCCAACTTTGATTTATTGAAGTTAAAACGTGGATTTGGAAAAAAAATTAGAAGAGTTGAAAAAATGCTGTATGCGTGCATTTAGAAGAATGCGTGGAGGAGAAATGTGTAACTGAATATAGAATGAAGTGATTAGGGGTGAATACATACTTAAAATGACGTATAGAGTAAGATGAAGAAGAGCACTCTGAGATGGTTTGTGTATGTACAATAGAACGAATGAATGAAGAAAGACTAACAAAACAAATAAAGAGTGCCGGAGTGAATGGCAGGCGTGGTAGAGGAAGACAAAGGAAAGTATAGTTGAATCAACTGAATGACTCTTGCAGTGTCAACTAGAAAGGCAGAGCTGAAGAAAACAGATGGAGGCCCTCGGTTCAGAAAGGATGCTGCTAGAGTAGGCTGATGTCTTAGAAAGAGATTAGGAAAGAAACGAGTGGGAATTCCAAATCCAGGTAATAACTATCCGAACCATTAAAAAGCGGTGAAGAACGATATAGAATTACAACTACCATGAAATACTCGTAATACTCGTAGTAAGTATGCGAGTTGAATTGAATATCTCGATAAAATATAATACGAGTAAATATACTCGTAGTATGATCTTAATAAATAAAAAATAGAAATATTCTTATATTCATAAAATATTATTTAAAATACTTCTTAATTTGTATTGTAGAAGAGAATTACACTCGTATCACACTAAGAGAAGAAAACAAAACTCGTATAGTAATATAAATGGTTATTAATGTTCGTTTTTGCTATTTTCTTTATGTGGTTAAAAATATTAATATAGATTAACAATTTAATTTGATACCAAATTGTTACGATTCGATTTTGCTAACTTTGCAAACTAATTGACGAATGTTCAAGTTTTATTTCTTCCTTCACTTTTATATGTTTTATTTTGATAAACATTTAAAAAAATATATAAGTACTCGTATATTAGAAGTCATGAAATTACTTCAAGTTTATTATAATTTTAGTTTGAAACGACAATTCAGGGCTGTACCTTGTTTTCCAAAAAGAATTAAAAATAGTTTCGTATTATCTCGTCAAGTACAAGTGTCACAGCTAGTTAAGTAAAAACTAACGTAATTTTTATCAATCATGAAACAATCCTTTAACAAACTTATGTGAAACGCTAAATATGTATTTTATCATAGATTGTTGAGAAAAAAACTATTTTGTCTTTGTTTTTTAAATATTGATTAAACTTCGTCATATGTAAAACAAAACTAGTATAGTTTACACGGGATTCGAATTTTAAAAATGTTTCCAGTACATTATCAACACATTTTGTCCTTTAGAAGACCGTGAGTCACAAAACCATATTAAATTAAATTCACTATAGATTTCATTAGACGCCAACAATTGTATGGATGATGCCAATTCGAATTTTATTTCTTCTTTTTTGTTTGATGTACATCTTGGATCTGTTTTGTTGTGAAAATCATACCTTGGAGGTAGAGCACCCCTGTCTCCATCTCTTTGCCTTTTATTAGGTGGTCTTCCGGGTATGCGACGTCTTGTGAGGATCTCAATACCTCTATGTATGAAATTCTACCTTTCCCGTCCACATGGTCAAACTGATAGTTGTTTTGTCGGACTGTAGCATTTGTGTTCACAGGGTCATTGCCGCGCGGTAACGCATTGAACTTCCGAGCGGAAGGTCGCCAGTTCGTGTCCTGCGTTGTACTACTCCCCTCGAATGACGCAGGTATTTTTAGTTTTCTAGTATTCGGGAGTATAAGAATATCTATGACTTCTGTCATATTTATTCTTAAGGAAAAAACATGATGGTGTGCTCCGATCGTCTCATTTCGGTGTGCCATCGGATCCAAAACAGTAATTTGGCTGGTGAGTTTGTTAGTGTGCAACAGCTCACTCACTTAAAAAAAAAACCTCCACGGCAGAGCTTTGCTTTCCAACTGTATTGACATTGGGATGACGAGGGGATCCTCGACTACGAGGCCCAGCAACGACGTTGCAGATATTTCCTATTGTTTGTTCTTCTAAATTACATCTCTTAGACAACTCAATATTGTGTAAATTTTCTTGAAATGTTTCAAAATTAAAAAATATTTTCTAATGAAATATTTGACGACACCCCTATACCATTTAGAAATTGTGGTAAAAAAGTTAGTGAAATAATAAAACGATTTCGAAAGACAATTATCCAATTAATATGGCAAAGTACACATGAGGTAATAGATCAAAAGCAATTTGCTTTGTCAGATTCATTCGCTGCCCCTTCACCTGTTATCAGCCACGCTGGATGGCTATCCAATTCCCCACCCTCACCCTGTCATTCGGCCAGCCTACTTCAGCTGCAGTTCTCGGTAATTTATATAAAATAAAAAGAAAGAAAAATACACTTATTTTGAAATTCATTAAAATTGGGCTACAAAGTGTTTTATTATATAATATAATTGAAAATAATTAAAACTATAATATGTATAGGTGAGTGCTAATTTCCGGATCAAATTAGGTCGTTGATTCGCCTCCTTACTGTGGAAATATTTTTTGCATCGGCTCGCTTATGCTTATGGGGAAATGTTTTTTGATATTATTAATAACACGTCTACCAGGCCTTAGACAATGGATTCAAAAAAATATGTTTATTTTAATTTTACATAATTTATTAAATAAGATAATGGTTAAATATTGGAGACCTATGTGACGTAGATCTTCCGTCCGAAGATTTCAGTTAGGATTTCCGAAGGTACTCAAAAAACAAAATATTTAGAACCAAATTGATCAAAAGTTCATCGATAGCCTTTGGCTCTATAGCAACGTTTCAACCGTGGTACAACGGTTAGCATTCATGCTAAGCAAGCGGGTTCTCCAAATTCGATTCCTGAGAGTTTACTTCCGGACTGGTTTAATTCTTAGACCATTTTATATGTGAATTAGTAAAACAACACAAAACTACCGCTATATAAAACTCTGCCTAACGAAAGGTTGCAGCAGATTGGCTCTACTCATCGTCTTGGAAAATTAAGATGAAGAACGTCAATACATGAAGACCTTCTATTTAAACCTATAATTGACCTTCACTATATTTCTTTCTCAGATGTTTCCGTTGTGAATGTAATTGTGGAATATGTCGTAATACATTTTGTGGTTTCTAAAGTTCGTCCAGGTTCGCCGTAATTCCTGCAACCTTAAGGAATTGTTTTATTAGGTACGATATTTTTAATAAAATACAATATTTCGAAATCATAACATATTTTATTGGCACTACTTAGTTCATTTCCGAATTCGTTATAAAACTACTAATCTGATATTCACTTTCCTTATAAACTGCCTTTGAGGAGTGCTTTTCTAGAGGCGCCACGCCGTAGAATCGTTATAACTTTTATCTGTCTTATTATTTCCTGCGCTCACTTCAAAAGGGAATCATGAATACATTAAACAAGTGTTCATTATAAATTAAAGCTCTTCCCACTTTTTACAAACATGATCACTATTTACACTCATTTCAATATTCTAAATTGAATAAAAATATTCCAAATTGAGTACCAATATAAATGATTCTTGGAACTTGTCTATTTGAAACAAAAATTAAGTAACACGTGAAACCTTCTCTAGGAAACCCGTTTTTTCCGAAACCTATTTTTTCTCAATTTTTTTTATCAATTATTGTATTTTCATTTCCAATTCACAAAGTTACATGTAAAGTAAAAGCAGAAATATTAAAAGCTTTTTTAGCTTTGTCTGTTAAAAAATATTTCGTAAAATATTGTCACTTAACTCAAATTCATAAAATCAAATGGAAAGTGAAAATGGATTTTTTAAAGATTATTTAGCATTGTCTGTTAAAAAAATATTCAATCAAACTCCAATTCATACAGTCAAATTCATAATCAAAATGGATTGTTCAAAGATTTTTGTGTTTTTATAGCATTGTTTAAAAAAAACATGTAATCAAATATTGCGAATCCAATTCTAATTCATAGAGTCGAACGCTAAGCCAAAACAGCATTTTCAAAGATTTTTTAAGCTTTATCTGTTAAAAATATATGCAATAAAATATTGTCAATCCAACTTTAATTCATGGGATTAAATGCAAAGTCAAAATGGATTATTTAAAGATTTTTAGCTTTATCCGTTAAAAAATATTTAATCAAATATTGTCAATCAAACTCCAATTATTACTTCAACTTATTTATTTATACATCAAAACATATCGCTTAATCCTTTTAATACATTTTTATAGTGAAAAAATATAAAGCCTGAACTTGTATCGAACGTAATTCAGCCATATTCTCATAAATGATTACTTATTACAATTCTAAAATGGTATACTACATTTTGAAAATATAATCTTTTTGATTATTTTATCTTACATAGTGAACAATTTTCAAAATTATTTAACTTAACAAAGCTAACGAAATTATTATATTCCTTTTTTTTAATTAATTCGACACAAAACGATCTAGTTTTGCTCTATAGTCTAGTTTTTTTTCATATTACTTATCTTCAAACTCCAATGTTTGAATTACAGTTAGGAATTAAACCGACATTTTTGATATCTGAAAATAAACACATATCGGTTATTATTTAAGTTCGTATGAAAGACAATGTATTAGGTATCAATATAAAATATTTTTTAATTCATACAAAATTAACTTCAATTTCCCTGTAATGAACAGAACACGTATTTATTTGTGTCAAAAACATATTAATTTACTTGTTAGCACAGTGAACTAATTTGACTAAAATATAAGCATTCGTCTAAAACACAAAATTTGTGTATAATATAATTTGAAGTTACAATATTTTGAGTATAACAAAATAACCTACATGTTCTTGTTGGTAAGATACCTGTCTTCGGACCCGAGGGTTAAGGATTCAATTCCCATTAGAACCCAGGTTTTTGTTTAAGAATTTCCGTCTGGATTTTATTTTAGGCTTCCTTAAAGAAGATATTGCCACACTCTCGTTGTATTACAGTACAGGCTGGCGGGCAATAAGTCCTTAAAATACAATACAATAATTCAATCACTTTTTATTTCAGGAATTTTTTGGGGACATACATGATATTTTAAAATACAACTTTATTACTTCCATGAATTGATGACAACCATAGACTATTGATTGCTATGAAACATGGTTCTCGACATGCAATTTTCATACGTTTCTATGGTTTTTTTATAATATTTTATATAGTACATTTACTAAAAACCTTTACTGCGAAGAATTACATAAGGGGATTTTGCAAAATACAATATTATAAAGGTTTAAAAAAATATAGTTCCGAAAGTATTCTTTGGTCTGTAACAAAAATGTTGTAATTTAAATACATATGGTAGTCTAAATAATGAATAAATAGTTCAATAATAATTATTTAATTATTCTACTAATTACACTAATCCCGGCAACACGTGTTTCTACCTCCTATCTCAAGAGTCACTCATGCCGGTAGAGAACCTCGAGACAGGAGATACAAACACATGTCGCGGGGATTAAAGCAATTAGTCGATAAATAAAGTAATGTACTATTAAATATTCAAATAAAAACGTTTTTGTCAAAATTCAAAGCATTTTGACTATGTATTCATTATTCATCTTTATATACAAACAGAATTATAATTAGTGACCATTTTTTAAATAGTTTACCTGGTTGTTTCTTGATGGTGGATTATGCAAACCTTCAATTTGTTATACATATATTTCATTTTGCCGCTGCTCTGTCAACTTATTGTACGGTCCGTCAGCTCCTGAATTTAACTCTTTCATTCGTAATGTATCATCCGAATTGAACACATCAGTGAAGTTATCTTTCAGTATTTTAGTATGACTCATCACATACATGCTGTATTTTGTCCATATTTTGTCAATATGGACAAAATACAGCATGTCAGGGCATCTTGAGACAAAACTGTATAAAAAAGTATCCAAGCGTATAGATACTGTACAAAAGTGATTATTAGCCAAGACACAAGGTTGTGTTCTGTATCGTATGGAAAGGCCCACATCGAGGGCAAACCAAGTGGCGTAGATGAGTTTTTTTAAAATGACCCTTCACTGTAGTTGACTAGGATTATCACCCCAAAATAAAAATGTATACCAAAAAATAAAATCACTCCGAACCCTAAGACAATTATATCGCATTCTCTCTCACAATTTATTATTGTCTGAAAAATAATGCATTATTAATTCAACATACTCGTATATAACATTCATAACGATAATAATGTTAAAATCTTTACTTTTTTTTTTCGAACAAAAATAAATGCACGTCAAGCCATAACTGTAAAAACGCATTTTTACGCGGATAACATCACGCAATATTCCTGTTCGGGTAAGCACACACGACAGACCTTGACGCCTTCACTTACATAAAATTTGCATATTTGTTACCATACATCTCGTCATACATACTCTACTCTTTATTCATCACTTACTTTTCTGTCAGTTATTTTTTTCCAGCGTTGTCCCTTCCATTTTGCCTCTTGTTTTTCACTTGCATGCTCTCCATATTTTTGCATCTCATTATCTCGAATGTATCTCGACATTGTTGAGAGTCGTAGTCGAGGATCCAGCTAGAAAGCAAAGTGGTGCCGTGGAGTTTTTTTATTTTTTTAAGTGAATGAACCGTTGCACACCAGCAAACTCACCCGTAGCACCGCTGTATTGGATCCAATGGCAAACCGTAGTGAGACGATCGGAGCACACCGGCATGTTTATTTTCCTCTTTTTTGAAAGAATAGAAATTACAGAAGTCATCGGTATCCTTAAGCCCACGAATACTAGATTAAAACAAATACATGTGTCATTCGAGGGGAGTAGTGCAGCGCGGGGTTCAGACCGGCGTGCTGCGACCTTCCTCACGGAAGTCTAGGGTGTTACCGCGCAGCCATGCACCTCTATGTATCTAAACCGTCATTGAATGGCATAATTTTTCTTCTACATGCATTCTTATTCAATATCCAAGGTGCTTTATGTGTGCACCATATTGTTTAATGTTGCAATTGAGTTATTGTCAGAGCTTACATTGATCGTATATTTTGTCTTGTTTCCTGTCCGACCACGTTCTTATCGAGGATTCCGTCGCTTAAGAACACATTTCCTTTCTTTTCAAATTTAGACTCACATAAAGTTGTACAACATATTTTATTTGTATCGACTGCCTGAAACGAAATTCAGTCGAGGTATTTAACGATTTTTCTGTTTTCTCCATAATGTAAATAGATAATATGGAAAAATAGCGTTACTGTGGTACTTTATAGGTATTTACATTCATTCCAAAATAAAATATAAAGAAAAATTACCTTTTTTTGCTAGTTTTGAGGTTCAACAAATTAATTTTATAGCGAAAACTAAAGAGGTAATCATGATACCAAGATGTTTGTAAGATAAAATGTAAAGTTCGTGCTGCGTGAAATAAAGATGATACAAAAATTAATAATATCTCTCCCCACATTTGCACATTCCCGGACAAGTAATAAATATATACAGTTTCGCATGTAACAGGAAAAATGGGAAGAGAATGATGATAGTATTTATAAATTGTCTCTTGGTTTTTGAATATCAGCCAGATGCCAAGCTCCAATTATAATCATCAAAAGTCTTTTGTTTCCTGAGGGATTCGCTCAACTCAGACATTTTTCGTTCATAATGATAATATTTTGTTACCAATGATAAAAGTTCAATGTCATTTAGTTCATAACTTTTTGCATTTCTGAAAACAAGTAAAATATATTTATTACGAAATTTCAGATTTAAATAAAAAATTGTGCAAAAATTACTGTAAAGCAATTCATATGAATGACTCAATAATATGTTTTTATAGTATTACTGGTTATTAATTATATTTTTTCGCTGATAAAGAAAACGATAAAATTAATGAAATTGGATGACTATAAAGCAAAACCATATTTCGTTTCATTTGCCAAAAGCAAAGTGCATTTATTACATACACCACGCCATTTCCTTATCGGGGCAGGCAGGGCGAAGAGAGCGCCAGAATCTCATATCGCGACACAAAAGTATACCTTCTCACACAGCTCCTACCATTTATCTGATTTTTTAAATTTCCTACTTTCAAAATATCACACACTTGATCCGGGCATGTTTTCCTTGGTCTTCCTCTACGCCGCCTTCCACTAACATTTGCACTGTATATTTGTATTTTTACGTGCTGTCCTTAATTTTACTCAACCATCTCCAAGTGTTCATCCCTAATAACTTCATTCGTATGCCTACAGCATTTATTCGGGTCTTTTCAGATTTATTCCACGTCCACGATTCAATACCATCATCAAAGTTGGTGCTTAATTGTTGTAGACTTTAATCTTGCTAGATATTGATACGTCAAGTTCGAAGATATATGTTTTAGTGTACCAT
Source organism: Odontocerum albicorne (assembly GCA_949825065.1). NCBI lineage: Eukaryota > Metazoa > Arthropoda > Insecta > Trichoptera > Odontoceridae > Odontocerum > Odontocerum albicorne. Next base: position 28,693,453 of record OX463844.1, on the reverse strand, counting down.
CGACTTTGTTTCCTATCGCTACACGCCGTTCAATATCCCTCGTAACTCTTCATTTATCTGAGAAAGTATTAACTAAGTAGCAGAATTATTCATCTTGCTCTAATATTTTATTATTCACCCATACATATGAGTAGCATTATTCACCCATACATATGAGTAGCATTATTTACCCATACATATGAGTAGCATTATTCACCCATACATATGAGTAGCATTATTCACCCATACATATGAGTAGCATTATTCACCCGTACATATGAGTAGCATTATTCACCCATACATATGAGTAGCATTAGTCACCCATACATATGAGTAGCATTAAATTTTCCTTTCACACTTTTCTATCTCTTTGACTTAAAATTCCTCAACGTTCATTCAATACGTGCATTATTTTCTCAATTTTAAAAATATATACAATACGAAAAAAATGATGATCAAATAAAGTTAAAAATATTATGACTTATAGAGTTTGAATGTTTTACACAAAATGTTATGGAATAATTTGTTAGTAGATATTAACAAACAAAAAAAATTCTCACCATCTAACTTGTTTAAAATATAAGGAGCTACAGAAGCAGATAATAACAAGTCATATGAGAAAAGGACATATTTTATTTTATTATATTTACTTTATGACGGATAACCATTTTTTATTCAAAACTGTATCGCAAATTTAGATCTTAATACGTAGGAAGCTTAAAAACAAATGCTAACATTTTTTATTTCACTTCTGTTATACTATATGTGTAATTTTTATCGACCACTATTAGGAAAAAAAATACAATTACATATCCACGTTCTGAAATTACATGATCTATCAAAAAAAAATTATATAACCTTGAGATGAAACGATATTCTAGGGCTGGATACGAATACTTTTTTTTTTAAACATTTTTCTTACATAATGAAGGGATTTTTAACTAAAGTTAAAACTATTTAATATATGTTAGCCCTATAACTTTTGTGGAGTGAAAAGCTGATATTCAAAAGTGGTTTTTATATACATATCCTCAGTTAATAATTTGTTGTAACCTTTCCAGTATATTATAACACATCGATCAATAAGTCCTGGGACTAACTAGTAAAACAACATTTGTTTACCAAAATTCTTCTTCATTCATCAACATAGTCTCCTTCAAGAGCAATACATTCATTCCAACGATTTCGCTGGGGGCCAAATCTGGAGAATACGGTGGGTGCGGAAGCAATTCGAAGTTCAACTCATGCAATTTGGCCATCGTTACCATTGACTTGTGACACGGTGCATTGTCCTGATGAAAGAGAACTTTTTTCTTCTTCATATGGGGTCGTTTTTTTGCAATTTCTGCCTTCAAACGCTCCAATAACGCTATGTAATATTCGCTATTGATGGTTTTACCCTTTTCAAGGTGATCGATGAATATTATACCATGCGCATCCCAAAATACGGAGGGCATAACCTTCCCGGCCGACTGTTGAGTTTTTGGTCGCTTCGGACGACTTTCACCGGCTGCTCTCTACTCAGCTGACTGCCGATTTAATTCCGGAGTATAGTGGTGGATCCAAGTTTCATCCATTGTCATATACCGATGCAAAAACTCCTATTTATTTTGCGTTAACAGTGCCAAACAGCGCCCTGAATCATCGATGCGTTGTTGTTTCTGTTCCACTGTGAGCAAACGCGACACCCATTTCGAAAAAAGCTTTTTCATTACCAAATGTTCATGCAAAATAGTATAAACACTACCAAATAATATCTTCAAGATGTCAGCTATCTCACGCAACTTTACTTTGCGATTTTCCATTACGATTTTGAGTTTTTTTTATATTTTCTGGTGTAACAGCCTCATTTGGACGACCAGAGCGTTCAGCATCATTTGTGTCTGTACGACCGCGTTTGAAATCAGCATACCACCTACAAATGGTTGTTTTCGACGGAGCAGATCCGAATAACACTTTTCAAGCCATCGCTGAGTTTGAGCGGATTTTTTTCCAATTAAAAAGCAATGATTTATCAACACGTGAAATTCGTTTTTTTCCATTGTTTTGAAAATAGCAAAAATAGCGTCACTAAAACCACTGTAACTCAATAACACAATGTCGGAATGTCATGAAAATTTGACACGTAACTTTTAAAAGTTGGTACTAACTGAAAATGGTATGGATTTGTTATTAGAGGCGCCATCTGTTGGTTAGTCCCGGGACTTATTGATCGATGTGTTACCTATCTATGTACTCGTATTTTGAGTTTATAATATGGGCAGAATGATATTTATTATGTATAATTTTAACTCTTATATAGTAAATTTATTTATTCATGACAAGTTATGGTATAATCTTCTTTGTTAAAAATTGTTGGCAATATGTTTTATAGAATTAAATTTAAATATTTATTTATTATTTTGTTTTCCTGTAATATTGTATGTAAAACAATTTTTTTTTCAAATGCAAGCCTTAATACTCGTATAAAGATTGTGGTAAACCGTTGGTGAAATCATACGATTGTATTGTTTTGCACGTGTGTTTTATAATAAAATTGACGTATCATTGAGTAATTGATCAAAGGTATTTGATCCATTTACTGCTCTTTCACCTGTTATCAGTCAAACTGAATTGCAAGCAAACCCCCCGCCCAATGCCCTGTCATTTGGTCAGCACAGTTTGAATGCCGTCTCGTATAATTTACACAACAGCGAAAAAAAATCAATAAAATTAGAGTACATGTTTAGAATTCTCCGAATATCAAAATCGGAACAAAATGTGTATGTAGTATTTCAAGCTAAGCATTTTTCCTGTTTTTTGTTATTTCTAGGGGCTGAAATTATTAGAACTTAACACATTATGTAGTCAATTATTTAAATCCTTTTTATTCGGTTTCTGAGCGTATTTTTAATGGACCACAATTATGTCAGATTACCACTACAATTTGATTATTTATTTATGTTATATTTTATGATATCATTGATACACACTAAATGTGGTAAAAAAACTATTACATTTTTTTCTACCACAATAATTTATTTTCAAAACATCTTTATGTTGTGCATAAAAAACAAATGGTGACCAATTAAGTAACAGCACAGTAAATTCTCCAAATTATCCATTTTGGATAAACGAGACTTACATTTATTTCTAAAACGAACTGATTGGTTCTAAAATGTGTCATTTTGCAAAGTAGTTCTTATTACTTTAAAAATGTCCGATTTCTTGATTAGGTTATGTTATCAAATTGAGATAAGATTATATCACAAATATGGACCCAATAAGAGTTACGGAAAAAAATACTAAGAGCTTAGCATTCTTGAAAGTTATGATTTACCATAACGTTTAAACTATTTTTACTCTCCCTTACAATGAAGTTGGGTATTTGGCAACAAAATCCAACTAAACCAATCTCGACCCTATTAAGTTTTTTACGTTTTATTATGTATATGTATACCTATATAATAACACTATCATGACGAGATCAAATTAATGAGGTAAGCCGAAGGATCTTCTTCAGCATTCATTCTTTTTTTTTTTAATTTGTAAACTAAAACCAACATTTTACTCGTGCAATCTCTGCTCTTTTCGATTTCCGTTTTCTATGCGGACGTCTGTTATTTTGATATTACAGAGGAACAGCTGGACAAATTACAGCGTCTTCAATATGTTTGTTTAAGATTTATTTTCCACCTAAGAAAGTACGATCGTATCACTTCATACCAGAAGGTATTAAACTAGTTTGATGTCCTTTACTGTACATGCAGTGAGACTCTGGAATCAGTTACAAACTAATATTAGACACAACCCGTCCTTGGCATGCTTTAAAAATCTACTGAAAAAGCTCTTCATTTCTAGTCAGTAATGTAACGTGTTTCATTCCTGATTTTTTTCTTTCCTCTCCACCATCCCTTCCTTTTCCTTTGATTAATGATATTTCACTTTATATGAAAAGGAATTTTCGGGTGATTGTCCGTCTTTGTAGGGTTTGTGGGCGAATGTATGTTCATGTATGTGTTCATGGATTCTGTGAGGATGGATAGCCAGTGAATGTTTTACGACCGTGTAACTTGCTTCATTTACTTTTGTCTGGTTGATTGGAAGAGAATGAATTATGTACTACTGTGTTTAGTTTGACTTCGATCATCCTCATGATACATTTATAGCTGTGCTTATAGTTTCAGCTTTATAGAAGTTTGGCATATTATGTGTTTATTCTTAACACAGATTTAAGTTTTGTTGCGGTCGTAACAAATTAATACTGACTTCTTATTATTCCAAATATATTAAACTTAATATCGCGCCGCTTCATCTAATCTCCGGCAAACCAATCCGACAGACTAGAGTTAATTGGCAAGGGTTTGATGGCTGTCCGATGAGATGGAATGTGTAAGCAGTTGTTAATCTTTCTATATTTCATTTACCATGGATGATATATTTATTGATTTTCTTGTTACTTGAACATATTTATTTTTTCAATATAATTTGAACATTGTTATCATTGCACCTCATGCAACTACTTTCTTAGATTATAATTTATATACGTATTATAAATTTAATTTAGTTTTTACTTTTACCATAATCGTTCGCGTTATTAACCTTATTTTCCCTAACATTATTGTTTTCTCTTATCCTTAACTTCTGGTGTAACCATTTATAGATCATATACTAATATAGACACAGTTATAGTAAATTCTTTTATGGCCAAATATATGGACACCCATTCCTGGCTATATTTAAATCCTTTTTTATGTAATTTCTTAACCATAATTATATATCTCAACTAATCTAATCGTACATGGATTTTGTCATAAACATTTCCCGTTTGAGCACGGGCAATCATGACTGGTGGCTAAATATTTTACCTCCAACCTATGAAGGGTTAACAAAGTCCCAAAGCCATCTATCTGCTTCACTGATGATTGATGTCTACAAAGCCATCTATCTGCTTCACTGATGATTGATGTCTACAAAGCCATCTATCTGCTTCACTGATGATTGATGTCTACAAAGCCATCTATCTGCTTCACTGATGATTGATGTCTACAAAGCCATCTATCTGCTTCACTGGTGATTGATGTCTACAAAGCCATCTATCTGCTTCACTGATGATTGATGTCTACAAAGCCATCTATCTGCTTCACTGATGATTGATGTCTACAAAGCCATCTATCTGCTTCACTGATGATTGATGTCTACAAAGCCATCTATCTGCTTCACTGGTGATTGATGTCTACAAAGCCATCTATCTGCTTCACTGATGATTGATGTCTACAAAGCCATCTATCTGCTTCACTGATGATTGATGTCTACAAAGCCATCTATCTGCTTCACTGATGATTGATGTCTACAAAGCCATCTATCTGCTTCACTGATGATTGATGTCTACAAAGCCATCTATCTGCTTCACTGATGATTGATGTCTACAAAGCCATCTATCTGCTTCACTGATGATTGATGTCTACAAAGCCATCTATCTGCTTCACTGATGATTGATGTCTACAAATTAGTGTCTCTTTGGTGTTGAACATATTTAATGCCCTACGGAAGCCTGCTAATACAATCTCCATTGAGCATCATTGCTGATCCGTCTCCTGGCGGCTATTGTGGGATCTGCGGCCTCGAATTATGATCGACGAATTATGGGTGAAAATGTTCCGGACACGCATTTATTCAACTACTTTCAGTTTTTGTATCGGTACTAGAATACTGTCGTGGATAATTTAAAATTGTCCGGGTTCGAGTTTCAAAGTTTTAGTGCACCATTGACTTTATTACATATCGCTACACCTCGTTCAATATCTCTCATAAGTCTTCCATCATCTGAGAAAATACTTCCTAAATAGCAGAATTCCTTAAAGAGGATTAATCGAATTATTAAAACATCCTCACTAATTCTGAAACTAAAAATCGATGACAATAAATTGACAAGGGAATTAATAGAAGAATTGTGGTATTTTACTACTTCTCGTTCAAGGATCCGACGCACAGTACTTTGTACTTTGTCCCTTGTATTGTACACAATTACAAAAATCTATTAGTACTTAAATAGTTATTATATTTATTAAGGTCATATAGAATATTAAATATAAAGGAAAACCCTTTAGTTAATTTAAGGCATGCGTTTATCAGTATTTGTATCGTGTATTAAGATGAAGAAGGGCATTCTGAGATGATTTGGGTATATATAATGAATTAATGAAGATACCACATACTTACAAAACAAATATACAGTGCAAAGTGGAAGATGTGGTAAACGAAGACCGTGGAAAGTATGACCGGGGAATGATATTTTGAAATAAGGAAATTTAAAAAGTCAGATACATCGTAGGTGTTCTGTGAGAAAGTTAATAGACGTAGAAGAACCGAAAGAGGAAAGTCTGGTGGGACGGCGTGAGTATAAATATAAGAAAACAAAACTATTTATATTTTCATTATAGTATGTTGCTCACTAAGAATGCAAACGGAAAACTAAGGGACTAGTTGCAGAAAAAAAAAATATTTGAACGAGAACAGATGTTGAAATAATAGAAATACAAAGCGAAGCAAAAAACTGGCCTGTAAAGAAGTTAGTAAATCAATGGAATGTAGTTGAGGAATTCTTGTGAAACATCAATAAAATCATGGAACGGATTGTTGCACGGGTGAATTTACCAATGAGTGTGATTGCCGAGTCATGAGGTAATAGATCAAAGGTAATTTGCTTTGTCAGGTCCATTCGCTGCCCCTTCACCTGTTATCAGCCACGCTGGATAGCAATCAAAGCTCCGCCAACTCTGTCATTTGGCCAGCTCACTTCAGCTGCACTCCCTGGTAATTTGCATATCAGGGAAAACGATTCAATTTTCAATCAGAATTAGCGATCGAGTTGTAACATTTCCTTTGAAGTTAAAAGTTGTCTAGTAATCTCGTACTGTCAAATGTACGAGTATTTATCTCAAATTATGAACTATTTAACATTTATTCTCTGAAAGTCGTTTCGTCAAACACAAAGGAAAATAAATTTTATATAACACAATGCTACATTTTAATTCGATTCTATGGTTAGATAAGGTCTATATTTAATGGGCTAGTTTTTATACACTTCAATATTCAAAACTAGCCTTATGAAATCGTTTTCTGCAATAAAAATTAAAAAATGTTTTACCGAATGAATGTTTGAAAAAAGAATTCGCAACGTCATTGTTATACTCGTATGGCTCGGTTTTTAAATATTTCTAGAGATTCGTGCATAAATTAATATTCGATAAGTGTTCCAAGTTGTGATACAAGAGGGGTTAATTTCCCAAGAGCGTTTCAATAATTTAAGTTAAGCAGCTACTAAACACCTAAGCAACAGACTTCAGATGAAAAAAGGGAATAAAACGCAGGACGGCTGTGTGCTAAGTAAGAAAGTTAATCGCTGGACAACTACACACAAACTTTACAAGTTTCTAGTACAATTTGTGTAGTCTTCGAACTTCTGATTGATCTGAAAAATTTAGTTGTAAATGTTTAATTCTAAAAACCAAAACATATGGTTAAATTGGCTTAAAGACACAATTATTAGCAGTGCTGAAATTCATCTTAGTTCAAAACGCAAACATTATCGTTTTCTGGCTGTAAAATTTGGTATCCTTCCTGAACATTTTCCAAGACTAAACACAATATTTCGGTAGCCAAGCCTCTTATTTCGGCCCAAATGTTGTTCTTCGTATGCTTTGTTATATTTGGCTTCTTCACATAAACCCGCTCCTTCAAGTAGTCCCACAAGAAGAAGCCGGAGGCCGTCAAAACTGTTGAACGGAAAGGCAAAGGAATAATTGCATTCTTGAAATTATTCTGCCATCAAAACGTTCCCGCTAAAGCACCATATAATCGGTCTGGTGGTATACATAACGACTCCATCCTGTTTGAACCATATATTTGGATTATTTTCAGTCGCCAAGCATAACATTAATTCAAGCATTCTTCTGTATAGAATGCCGGTAACGATTTCTGTATGCTCTTCTTCGTTTATACGAGCCACTTTCTCTGTTGAACATAATAAATACCACACCAAACAGTACATCAAACTCCTTTCTATAGGACTCTTCTTTACGTATCCGTTGAGATGGAAATTATAATAGTTTCATCACTCATTGTATTGTATTGTATTACACTTTTGTTGTATACAGTACAACCTGGCGGGCTTATTGTCATGTGACAATATCTTCCAACTAACCAGAGAGACGTTAAAGAGGCCTTGAGTGAAAACAAGACTAAAAATTTTGTTGAAAAAATCTGGGTTCCAACAGAAATCAAGCCCGCAACCCCAGGGTTGGGAGAAAAACCGTCTTATCATCTAAGTCCCTCTTTATGAGATTGTTTAAAAAATCATCGTTTTCGCTGACGACCTGTTCAAAACGCACATTGTGATAATCTTGGAGCAACAGTTCCTGTACCAATTGTACATTTTAAAGAAACATTTTAAAACTGTTACGCAATATCTGTTAAAGCGATGATCTGGAAATTCCTTGCTGGATAGAACAGCGACGATTAAACCCAAATGGATCCTTGTAACATATTTACTCTCCCGCACTGCCTCCACTGCTCCTCAGTGTGGGGAGCACGACGGCCACCCTTTCCTAGAAGGTCGATTCCTGGTCCCTAATACTCAAACCAGACAACTAAGTTTTTGATTATGGTGTCACTAGGAGAGTGTCTAACTTTAAAATACCGAAAAAAAAAAATTTTTGTCAAAGTAATGAACCGTTTACTTACATAAAAAAGATTCAATAATTTTTAGCCATTGATAAACATTAAAGATTGTCATTTTAAATTTTCCCAAGTTTGCATAATCATAGGGAAAAGATAAAAGTAAAAGTTAGTAAAAATAAAATATTTATGATTTTTTTAAACTATTCATTCTCCCTATACTTCTCCTTATAACTGGATTTTAACCTCTTCAGTGAGGTAATGTGATTTGAGAGTTTACTTTATGATCTAATACAAACTCGATCAATCTATTTTCGAAAACAACAGGTCATTTTCGTCAAAAAATTAAAATGATAGTTTGGACTTTTATTTGAAAGTAACGGTTTACCGTTTGTAAATACATATCCTTAGATACATATCATGACGCCACGTCCCTTGAAGGCTAGGCAGAGAGAATAGATCTCCAAACTTTTCTATCCAACCACACACAACTTTTGCCTTCTCCACAGTTATACATCTCGTAATGAACAATCTTCTATTATTAATACTTCTCACTTTACCTTATTTCAAAATCTGGTCCAGACACGTTTTCCTCGCTCTACCTCTTCCATACACACCTTGCACTTCTGACTTGTATGCCCGCTTATTCATTCTCTCCACGTGTCCATACCATCTTAAAGCTCCTTTCTTCATCTTACTTAAAACATCAATTTCATCCATGCATTCATTTCGATTGTCTTCATTCCGCCTTCTCTCAAATATTGACACTTCACAAATTATCCTAAGTGCACGCATCCCAACTCTTACCCTTCTTCTGCCAAGTCCAAGTTTTACTTTCGTAACATACATCAAGGTGGGCACCAACACCATTTTTGCTACTGTTGATATTGCGCGGTTGTTGTACATAACATTAAGTGCTCCGTTTAACTTGTTCTCTGTCGTTACCCTTCTTTCAATGTCCCTTTCAACTCGCCCATCACACGTAAACTTACTGCCCAGATAATAAAACTCATCAACCTGCTCCAGTTTTTCTGAGTTAACTCATACATTGCACACACTTTTTACCACACTTCTTTCTATAACCATAACCTTTGATTTCGCTACATTAATTTTCAAACCTTTTACTAGACCTCTCTCATATAGCTCACTTATATCCCTTAAATCGCCTTTATTTTCAGCAAGCATAAGCCTTATCATCTGTATACAAAAGTCCACATACATTTACTTCACTCATTCTTACATCTCTCCCATCGTCTTTTAGGTCTCACACATAGCTCTGGTAAATAAAATATATTTTCCTTCTTTTAACATACATACCATCACGCCATTTCCTGTTGGGGTAGGTAAAGAGGACAGAGCGCCAAACTTTCCGGTCCCAACACACATCCTTCGCCTCTTCTATATCCATACACTTTTTTTTTTAATCTGGCGAGTTTATTGCCATATGGCAATCTCTTCCAGCCAACCAGAAATATGTTTTTATAGGCCCTAAATATTAACCAGACTGGAATCCTATTTAAAAAAATCTGGGTTCCAGCGGGGATCGAACCCGCAACCTCCGGATCGGCAGACAAGTGTCTTACCACCAGGCCACGGAGGTCACCTTTCATACAACTCATCTACGATTTATCTGACTTGAAACGTTTCCTTCTTTCAAAATATATAATTAAAGTACTCCATCCATACTTTCCTTCACCATCTTCTACCACACGCTTTTCACTCACATTTGCACTTTAGTATTGTATTGTATTACACTTTTGTTGTATACAGTACAACCTGGTTATACTTGTTTTGTTAGTTTTTCTTCATTCATTCATTCTGCATGCCCAAACCATCTCAGAGTACTCTTTTTCATCTTATCAAATACATCAGTCTTAAGTTCACATTCATCCCTCATCATATAATTCCATATTGTGTCATAAATTGTCTCTCCATCTATTCCTCTAAGTACACACATTTCTACAGCATTTATTTGACCCTTGTCAGTATTTTTTCACGTCTATGTTTCTATCTCATACATCAAAGTTTATACTAAAATATTGTTGGTACTAAAATATTATTTTTACACTCTGAAATTTTGAGGTTTACATTCGAATAATGTTAACCGTAAGAGTGCTGAGAGGCTCTATATAGACGTTTCACATAGGTAGTATCGAGAGTCTCTATATAGATGTTTTACATAGGTAGTATTGAGAGTCTCTATATAGACATTTTACATAGGTAGTATTGAGAGTCTCTATATAGTATAGACGTTTTACATAGGTAGTATCGAAAAAAATGTCCCGCAGTAAAACGGTTAATAATTAACTTTTAAGTAAAATAATATGTCATATTTGTTCAATGAAAGAAATAATTTCATGAATAAAATGGGGGTGGGAGGGTTTTATAAGGAAATGAACATCCAATTTTTACCTGCACGTCTAAACTTGTAATCATGCATAATATCAAACCGCAGGAGAAGGAGAAATAATAGGAAAAAGCAGAGGGTGCCCGTTGTAACAGACAAAATTACATTTTGGTTAGAGTAAGTCATGGTATGATCTTGTCTTTCTAGAAATTTCGTGACAGATGGTGAAACAGTGAGCATTCAGTGTAGTTTGTTAGTTATGTTTCCATTTTTTATAATGTAAATCTGTACTTGAAATTGAGTTATTTTAACATTTTTATAAGCATATATTTTTGGTGTTATGTACCTTGAATTGAATCTAGTGTGAATTTCAAGTAATGAAAAAACTCATAGGAAGTCAATAACATTTAATTAAGAAAGCATATAAATTGTTCTTTATGTGTGCTCTTGCTTGGGGACTAAGAAAATAATTGAATACATGTTTCTAACATCATCTGCTCAGTTAATCTAGCCAAATGACTTACCTTTGGAATACCAAAACATTACTTTTGGAATACCAAACAAAATTACTTTTGGAATACCAAAACACTGTTATTTTTATCTCAACAATATTTCTAGTTATTTAAGTAGAACTTAACACACCAACCAATATTCTGATGTGTCTTCAGCCCTGAAACGTGTTTCCCATAGCGAGCATTAATCTATGCATCTGGAATGAAAACTGCAGAATGTGATAATTCTAAAAATAAAATAGATGATTTACTAGCCCCAGAAGAATATTGATCACATACTCAGGATAACTTACCCCATGTTAATCAGCAAGAACAACTAAATGATAAAGTTCGTGACTTACGACTGTCAAAAGAGTAAGCAGAACTCGAATCTTGACTGCAGCAGAGGAATCTTTTAGAACAAAGGCACTAAAACCACAAGTTTCAGAATAATAAATAAGACGCTGTCTGCATGTTTTTAGATGACACATTCTGTGTATATTTTACACTGATGTACCTATAAATGGGTTGATATTTGAATTCGTAAATCAACATAATCCAAATGAGTGCTGACTTTTTATTAATACATCTAAAACTAGCCCGAAAGGAATTCTACTCCATAATGAATACAAACTACCTTTGATCACCATGGCTTTTGCAGTGGATAAGAAAGATACTTCTAAGAGTATGGTAGTCCTACTGAAGAAAATATGTGATTTTCTCAGTGATAATGACCACATATTTCTATAAAATAAAACTACATATTTTCTATCAATGCTGCCAAATTCTTGCACATAAGTTTAACTATGGAAATAAATTTAACAGACTAGAGGGCATGAGAATATCAAAGTTAGTGCATTGGGGTAAACACCTGATAAACACATATGTTTCCAAGATCTCACCTCTACTTAACAAAGTCATCTCCTGCATCCCTCCACCCACAATCTGATCCACTCCGAATTTTTCTGATCAGATGCATGCAGTTTATCAATGCCAACCAAGGCATAATTTAGTATTGTTTATGCTCCCCTGATGATGAGGTGAAAACCTTAAAACCGATAGGGCCATACCATTATCTTAAGTGGAAAAAACAGTATTTCATTAAACAAATTACAATGTCTTTAAACCTCCACAGTGTTAACTCCTTTACTATAAATAATAAATATTTTAGTTGTCAGGATTTCTTCTCTAGTAATCAATTTGTCAAGGCCAAGGCAATTATGGGATAATGAAGTACCATATAGTCAAAATTGTATTGATATCTACTTTCATATTACAGTTGAGAATGATGGCATAATACTTCTTTAATTTTTCCTTAATTATTTTATCCCTCAGCAAAGTACTTTTCACATCAAGAATAAGGCAAAGGATTTTGTTTCTAGATCCATATATTGACTTAACTGATTGTAAAAAGTTTCCGAGATCATGTTGATCAGCAAAGTTTTGAATCTCAGGGGCTGCTTTAGTCCACTATTCGGTTTTGGTCTTTTTGATTTTTCTACAAGTTTAAGTTTTATTTATTCTATGTATCTAATAAATATGACATGACAGAAAAAAAATACTTTTATATGGGATTCATACCAGACAGAAATATTTTTTAGAGAAGGTCTTTCGGAGTGCCTTATGATGCTGAAGTTTCGAAAATGTTGCAGTTCTCATCTAAAGGGCTTGTTCTTAGTCAACTTCGCCATGAACGGTACAATACTTCGAAAGATCATATCGAACTGATATGAAGACCAGTAAAAACCTCAAAACATATTTTATTTTAAGAGTTACGTAATTTTCAAGTTTTAAAGGAATAACTTACAAATACGAGGGTTGCTTCTTAAGTTTTGAGACAGACAACTAAAAACAAATATTTATCATCGAAAATGGCTTTATTTTTTTTCAAAATACTCTCCATAAAGATCAATACACTTTTGCATGCGTTTGAACCAATTTTCGAAACACTTTTTCCACTCCGAATGAGGTAACTTCAAAACGTGCGTTTTGAACGCATCGACCGCTTCTTCAGACGTCGAAAAACGTTGACCTCGCAATTTATTTTTGATGTTCGGGAATAAAAAGAAGTCATTGGGTGCCAAATCAGGGCTGTACGGCGGATGACCCATCAATTTGATGTTTTGAGTGCTCAAAAAGTCACTTGTTTGAGCCGATGTGTGAGAGCTCGCATTGTCGTGGTGGAGAATGATCCGTCTTCGGCAGTTGGTTTTCCTCATTTCTCCAAACACTTCTGGCAAACAAATGGTGGTGTACCATTCAGAATGGACTGTACGACGTTCCACTAAAGGCACTGTTGCGACATGACCATTTATACCGCAGAAACAAGCCACTATTTGCTTCAAAGTGCTTTGTGCGCGAACAACTTTTGTTGGAATTGGGTCGTCTTGAAAGACCCATACAGTCGACTGTTGTTTAGTTACTGGCTTATATGCATAGATCCATGATTTGTCACCTGTCACAATCTTATAGACGCCTTTTGAAGCACCGCGATCGAATTTTTTCAACATTTCTTTGGACCAATCGACACGAGCCTTTTTTTGAGCGATTGTCAAATTATGCGGTATCCAACGCGAACAAATCTTTTTAACGGCCAAATGTTCATGCAATATTGAATGTATGCGAGTGGGACTAATGCCCAAACATGCCTCAATATCACGATAAGTCACATGACAAGCTTGCAATATCAGTTCACGCACAGCATCAATGTTTTCTAGCACAACGAACAATTATGGACGACCGTCACAAAATTCGTCTTGGAGCGAACTACGACCATGATTGAATTCGGAAAACCAGCGAAACACAGTGGCCCGGGATGGTGCTTCAACACCAAAAGTTGAAGCGAGTTGATCAGCACACTGTTGTTGAGTTAGTCCACGTCGAAAATCATCGCATAAAAATGTTCACGATTTAATTCCATTTTTGGCCGAGATGAATTTTTCAAGTCACTGTAAACATCACAAATAGCACTCGTATAACAAAACTTTCTGAGCATGTGTACCATTAAAAATGTCAAACTTTACGATGCTGTCAGATTTGACCTATCTACACTGGTGTTGCCATATCTCAAAACTTAAGTAGCAGCCCTCGTACCTTTTACTATCCTGGATCAGGAAAAGTAATACATTTTTATGAAATAAGAAATCCTAAAGAAAGTATGATTGTGCTATTCATATTTTCTGCTTATATTAATACAATCCTCATGATTATATATCCATATAAAAGGAAAGCAAAAAAATATAATGCCAACAGAATCCAGAAAAAAAAGTAGTAATTTGTGATAAATAACATCTTAGATTTCTTACAATTATTCAAATTTGTATTCCTCCCTAATCTCTGCAGTTTAATGAAGTCATCTCCACAATTTTCATTAACTTTAAGAAATTCAATAAAAACCTGAAGCCCGAAGAATTGTCACTAAATCCGAATTCTTCAAATCAACTCTAAGAAAACATCAAAATTCAAGAATTTAGTTTAAAAGAGGAAAGAAAAAAGATCAAACTTCTAAATCTCAATTGAGCTGACTAGGATATGTTCTGAGACAGTTCCCACAAAAACTGTACAAACAAATCCTCATGGCATAGGACGTGGGGTTAGAAAACCGATGAAAGGGTGGAATAAACAGGTAGAAGTCTACAATGCAGTTGAAGTAGCATGAGTCCTTAAAGGCATGCACATCAGGAACAAATGGTGATAGAACAAGGGGAAGAAAAGAGTGAGTGAGAAAGAGGATTGAATATAAAAAAGTATTGTATTAACCGTTTATTTAAATCAAATTAGAATAAATTTTGCACAATTATAAAAAAAATAAAAACATAAATTTAAAGCATATTAAATTTTAAACTATCATTTCCAGTTCACTTGCATATGAAATTGTTTGTTCTGCCAATTCTAATGCGGGGAAAGGTGCTTTCACTTCTTCTTTTTCAGATGCGAATTGATAGAAATCTTCACTATTCAACTTCCAATTTTTCTGAAAAATAAAAATTAAATCAATAAAAAAGCAAACATAACATACCAAAGACTATCATAATATATAAATGAGAATTTTCTCTTTGATATATTTACTTCCTGATTTTGTTTACACAAACTTTGATGTTTATTCTTTGTCACTAACATTTACTTTGAATGTTATTGAATATAATTTATAGAGTTCAAAAACACTAATAATATACACATATAAATAAATCAAAAATACTAATAATGGAAAAATACTAATATAAAATAAAAATATTAACCATCGCAACAAATTATTCATTTCATGGCAGTCACAAACAAAGTTCCTAACAAAAATTTGCCAGTTTTATCAGGACAGTAGAATAAGGAGGCTTTTCTTTGTTGGCTTACACTCCAGCAGTATTTGCATCTTCGTCTTTTGCTCTACCGTTATCTTTTTCACAAAAACTTGGTAGGTGTATCTTATGTTTACATGATTATAGTGACAGAGGTTGGAGGAGGACCAAGTAATTGTTTCACTATTCATAAACGAAAATCGAATAACATCTTTGGATTATCGGAATTATACAAATAATAGGCATTCAAAAGCATTGTTTAAAATAAGTAAACACTTAAATTGTTATGCCATCCCTAAGTTTTTCATGTGCAAGGGTAATAAGCCAACATCTAGTCATGGTAATTGATACCACTCACGTTTGTTTTCCCTCTATGATTTTGTGTAGTCAACGAACAACTTTATTTGTATAGTCTTTGCATCCCAACTCTTTTTTATCGGAAGAACCACCATATATGAAAAGCTTTAATGCCATCCATTCAATTCTCCCAGCATGTAGAGTTGAATGCAATTTGTTGGTTTTCCTTTAACATATTGTCGAATAATGAGTATATTAATGATTTATTAATCTCCCTCCATAATATTAATGATTCATTAATCAACTATTGGTTTTAGGATCAAAAATAATCATTTGTTGAAAAAATTGATCAATGGTTTGATTTTTCCTAAACTTGAACATCTTCATTACAGTTGTAATACACACAAAATCATTAAAAACGTATCTTTAGATATAAACTGTGCGAATGCAGGAAGATTGAAAAGGTTATCTTTTTTTAAAATTATCATTCAAATGAGTGTATGCAATAATAGTCCTAACCACATTTTAAAATAATCTTTGGTAATGTCCTTCCAACGAGTGACTCGACTTTTCCCGCCTTCTGAATGACATAAAACTTCTACTGCATATACGTTAGTTTGATTTCCAACAAGATTGTAAAAATCATAATTTGCCAGTAGATTGTAATAGTCAATAGGATAGTTTCTTGACTTTAGATTTTTATGCCAGGTGTTCCAGAAAAAGGGATTGGCATGGCTTGTTATTTTTATATTTGACCATTGTCTGGAAGCATTATTTGAAGTTTCATTCCTTTGTGCATTAAGGTGTTTCAGTTTGATTCCTTTGTGCATTAAGGTGTTTCAGTTTCATTCCTTTGTGCATTAAAGTGTTTCAGTTTCATTCCTTTGTGCATTAAGGTGTTTCAGTTTCATTCCTTTGTGCATTAAGGTGTTTCAGTTTCATTTCTTTGTGCATTAAGGTGTTTCAGTTTCATTCCTTTGCGCATTAAGGTGTTTCACTTTCTTTCCTTTGTGCATTAAGGTGTTTCAGTTTGATTACGAGTGTCTCGTCACTTTCCAATTCACTATTATTATCCAATTCAAATTTACTGACAATTTCATACTCATTTCTCAAATCACAAACATAGTCACTGTTGTTACTAAAGTTATCTATAGTCAGAGATCTCTACTATTATTCTGGGTCTGTTTGAGAATAATGGACTACCCATTTCCAAATAAAAAACTATGAAAACCAAGTAATTGTGCGCACTGGATGTATGTTTGTATGAACACGCGAGGTGTGTTCTCAGCACTGAACATGTGAAAATCTCGATAGCACTCGAAAAATATGTAGTAGTCTGTTTTTTTCACATATTTAACATATTTTTATTTGGTTGGAAAAAATTGGGTTCAGCAATAAGTCCACCACAGGTTGTACTGCATACATCAGAAGAGTAATACAATACAATCAACAATCACAAATAAAATATGATTTAGAAATATGGATATATTAATATGCACAGCAGATCACCGAGCGGTGATTTTTAAAACAATTTATCAACATAAATAATACCTTTGTACAATAAGCGGAGATTGCAACTTTAGAGGAAATGTTGAGTCTTCTCGCAGCTTCGTTTATTGACATCTTATTGTATGCCTTCTCCAAACATGCTCCAATTTCATCTCTTACTGTGTCCAGTAAAATATCCATAAAGAAATTATAGCTTTCAGCAGGTACATTGCCCTGAAATTAATAAAAATATTATAACACTCAATAAGAGGTTGAAAAACGTTTTAATGAATAATAAAAAATTTATTATCATAAATTGTGATTCCAGAGTGCTAAGTAAGCATGCTATTCACTAAGTCATGGGGTAACACTATCATCAATGCTACAATCATCAGGCATTTTTATTAATCCAATATTTTTCACGCTATTGAAGGCCTCGTTGTCTATGAAGATGGCAAATATATTTAATTACAAAATGATTAATAAATTGTAAATCAGTAACACTAGAAAATATTGTTGAAGAATTGACTAGTAAAAACTACGAGGGCGGTCCGATAAGTACTTAGCCTCACCGCCCGATGGCACCACTATCGAAAGAGCAATTTTTTATCGCGTAGTACATTCTCGTTGACAGCTACTGTCAACATTTCAGCCGAATCGGACGCGTAGTTTTGTTTTGACCGCGTGTGGAAGCGAGCGTGTCCGCGGATTTGAGAAAAATGGAAAAAGAGCAATATCGGTCGGTGATTCGATTCTTGTTTTTGAAAGGGAAATCGCGCAGCGAAATCAAAGAGCGCTTGGATGCTGTGTACGGTGACTCTTCTCCTTCGATGGCGACCGTCAAAAATTGGCTTAACGAGTTTCAACGTGGTCGCACATCGGTTTTTGATGAGCCACGCCCAGGTGCCCCGAAAACGGCTACCACGGAGGATAACGTGACAAAAATCCACGATCTCGTATTGGCAGACCGCCGATTGAAGGTGCGCGAGATAGCTGAGACAGTAGGCATCTCAAAAGACCGCGTGGGTCATATCCAGCATGAAGTATTGGGCATGAGAAAGCTGTCGGCGCGATGGGTGCCGCGTTTGCTCACTCCGGACAAGCGCAACCATGAGACCACTTCAGAGCACGAGCAGAGACGATGTTTAAGCGCAATCCGAAGGAGTTTCTGCGTTGTTTCGTGACCGTCGACGAAACATGGATACACTGGTACACACCCGAGACCAAGGAACAGTCGAAACAGTGGACTTCACCCGGCGAACGTGCTCCGAAGAAGGCGAAGACTGTCCTATTGGCCGGAAAGGTGATGACCACCGTTTTCTGGGATTCAAAAGGTGTGATCTACATCGACTTCCTGGAGAAGGGCAAAACGGTCACAGGGCTCTACTATGCCGAATTATTTGGCCGATTCGACGCCAAATTGTAGAAAAAACGGCCCCATTTGGAGAAGAAAAAAGTGCTCTTCCATCATGACAACGCACCGGCTCACACCTCCGCCGTCACCACGGCCAAATTGGTAGAATTAGGCTACGGACTGCTGCCCCATCCACCGTATTCTCCGGATTTGGCCCCGTGTGACTTCTTTTTGTTTCCAAATTTGAAAAAGCCACTCGCCGGGCAGAAATTTGAGGCGAATGAGGAGGTTATCGCCGCCACGGAGGCCTACTTTGCAGACCTCCAGAAAACGTATTTTTCAGACGGGTTAAAGAAGTTGGAGCATCGCTGGGTCAAGTGTATCGAACTCAAAGGAATAATCGATCGCTGGGTCACTGGGTCAAGTGTATCGAACTCAAAGGAAAAATAAATCGCCACTTTTCCAAACTTTTTGTTATTCTTTTGTAGGCTAAGTACTTATCGGACCACCCTCGTAGATCAAAATCTGAATTCGCATACAAAATATCGATGCTTTGAATTTATCTCATAATAAACATTTTCAATATTGACACTGTGCATACTTATAACCCTTAAATACTCGTATAATATGTTTCAAAATAAAATCACATATACTTAAAAATGACCTTATGGTTATCAAACTTTGAACTGATATTTAAAATGTCTTCACTAGTAGGCGCTCATGATGAAAAATGTAATGTATGATAATAGCATTGATCAAGTTTGAATTATACATTTTGTTTCATTTTTCGAAATTTCATATATGCAAGTTATACCAGTGGACCAAAAGAATAATACAGAAGATATCAAAGTTTATGACTATATAATTTCATGATTTATTAAAATGAACACACCTTGGCTAAAAAGATTTTATTGTAGCTTCCTTCCATAAGATATTGCTCGAGAGCTAGAGGATGTCGAATATAAGGGTCCGACTGAATGCTTTCAGGGGGCAGCAACTCGAGCTCTGTGTGGAACTCTGCCACACGGTTCTGTGACAGGAGGAACAGCAAATTCAGCCCCAAAAGTTGGTATGTATATGAAGACTCGGGCAGCTGAGTCCTGAAAAAAATAAAAAAACATTAGCTCCTTAAATATAATTTTACTTGAAATATAATTGTATATAGAAGATCCATTTTAAATCAAATAAATTAATATACTTTGTAGAGAATTTTAACGAAGACTTAAAGTAAAATGAGTTATTAATAGGTTACAATGCATTATTTAAAATGCATAAATAAATGTTAGCTATTATAAACTATACTAAAAACCAAAATTATAATATACTATGCGTATCCAGAAAGTAAGTGTACTGAGGCTCTCACGACCGGATGGATTTTATTTTCGACATGTTGGCTACACTTCCGTATAGCCTGACCCTTCCCCTCCGCAACGAGACCGGTTCGAGGTCAGTACGTTGAGAAGTGTCAACGCGACAACACGTTTCGTGAAAAATGTCAATCCAATCTCCCACCAAGTGTGAAATATGCGGCGTCATCCGTTATCTCGTTTGGAAGGGAAAACCTCCGGTTGAGGATTATAATGAGGTGAAAACTGCATATGGTGATAAAGCTATGAATCGTACGAGTGTGTACAAGTGGTGTTGCGAGTTTAAAAACGGTCACGTCACACCTCTTCACCCTCCGCCAAAAAGTTCAAAACCACAATTTCAGCCAAGAAAATCATGGCATCCGTGTTTTGGGACTGTCAAGGCATAATTTTAATTGAATATATGTCTCAAGGGGAGACCATCAACTCTGCAAGATACTGTGAGACCTTAAAAAAATTGCGGAGGGCGATTCAGAACAAGAGGAGAGGCATGCTGACAAAGGGAGTCTGCCTGCTGCACGACAATGCCAGACCACACACGGCCAACGCCACGAAGGAACTGCTCGCCTCGTTTAAATGGGATGTCCTGAACCATCCCGCGCATTCCCCTAACCAAGCACCTTCAGATTACTATCTCTTTACCTCCCTGAAGCTGCACATGGGTGGAAAAAGGTTTTCAACCGACGAGGAGGTAAAGGAGGAGGTGGAGAAGTGGACGGAGGGGTTGGCGGGAAACTACTTCGAAATAGGCATCAAAAGTTGATACTCCGCTTCACCACCTGCATTGAGAGGAATGGCGACTATGTCGAAAAATAGCTTACATATGTACTAAGGTAACCACGTAATTTTTTTGTTTAAATAAAAAAAATTGTAACCTACAAAAATTCAGTACACTTAATTTCTGGATATGCCTCGTACATACCAAGTCTGTAAATATGAAACCGGAATTTGCTCATAGATGGCTTTAGTTGTCAATGTAGTGACTGTCAAACCTCGTCATTGGCGCTTTTTTCTTGTGTTTTTATTTGTTAAAGACTATTAACTCACAACAATACAAGTTTAATACAACTACATATGTTTTCATAGCGTCGAACATGTCTGTTTTTGTGCCTGAAAACTATGATTAGCGGACAGCATTGATTTTCTGTTACCATTTGAAGAAAACTGCTGCAGAATCGCATCGAATGCTTGTCAAAGCTTACAGTGAGCATGCTCTTGGTAAATCACAGTGCTTTGAGTAGTTAAAAAAATTCAAAAGTGGCGATTTTGACGTGAGAAACGAAGAACGTGGAAGACCACCGAGAAAATTTGAAGACGCCGAATTGCAAGCATTGTTGGATGAGGATGATGCTCGAAACGCAACAACTCGCGGATCAATTAAATGTGACACCAAAAGCCGTCTCCATATGTTTGAAAGCCATGGGAAAGATCCAGAAGGTGGGAAAATGGGTTCCACATGAACTGAATGAAAGACAGCAGGAAAACCGAAAAACCACTTGCGAAATGGTGCTCGCCAGGTACAAAAGAAAATTATTTCTCCATCGAATTGTGACGCGATGAAAAATGGATATATTTCGAGAATCCTAAGCGTAAAAGATCATGGGTAACTCCAAGCAAACCAGCGACATCGACTGCAAGGCCAAATCGTTATGGACGGAAGACAATGCTCTGTGTTTGGTGGGATCAGAAGGGTGTTATCTATTATGAGCTGCTAAAACCTGGCGAAACCGTTAATACTGAACGCTACCAACTACAAATGATGGATTTGAACCAAGCATTGCTTGATAAACGACCAGAATATCAAAAGAGGCAACACAAAGTGATTTTGCTTAATGATAATGCACCATCGAACACAGCAAAACCGGTCAAGGAAACGATTGAGGCGTTTAGTTGGCAAATACTTTCGCATATGGCTTACTCACCAGACTTGGCTCCGTTCGATTACTACTTATTTGCATCGATGGGACACGCACTTGCTGAGCAGCGCTCCACTTCGTACGAAAATGTACGAAAATGGCTCGATGATTGGTTTGCCTCAAAAGAGCAACAGTTTTTTTGGTGTGGCATCCACAAATTGCCAGAGGTGGGAAAAATGTGTAGCTAGCAATGGGCAATACTTTGAATAAAATATTTTTTACCATTTTCATACAATAAATGAGTATTTTCTATAAAAAAAAATCCAGTTTCATATTTACAGCCCTGATACATATATGGTTAAATAGGATTAAAAAAAGGTACATATGCTATTTACATTATCTGAATATTAATATTTTCTATCTTCTTGCTCAAGTACTTTAAAATAATGTTGAGTATTTATTATTTAGCTACATAATACGAGGGTGGTCCGATAAGTACTTAGCCTACAAAAGAATAACAAAAATTTTGGAAAAGTCGCGATTTATTTCTCAACATAATCTCCTTTGAGTTCGATCCACTTGACCCAGTGATGCTCCGACTTCTTTAACCCGTCTGAAAAATACGTTTTCTGGAGGTCTACAAAGTAGGCCTCCGTGGCGGCGATAACCTCCTCATTCGACTCAAATTTCTGCCCGGTGAGTGACTTTTTCAAATTTGGAAACAAAAAGAAGTCACACGGGGCCAAATCCGGAGAATACGGTGGATGTGGCAGCAGTTCGTAGCCTAATTCTACCAATTTGGCCGTGGCGACGGCGGAGGTGTGAGCCGGTGCCTTGTCATGATGGAAGAGCACTTTTTTCTTCGCCAAATGGGGCCGTTTTTTCTACAATTCGGCGTTGAATCGGCCCAATAATTCGGCATAGTAGAGCCCTGTGACCGTTTTGCCCTTCTCCAGGAAGTCGATGTAGATCACACCTTTTGAATCCCAGAAAACGGTGGCCATCACCTTTCCGGCCGATAGGACAGTCTTCGCCTTCTTCGGAGCACGTTCGCCGGGTGAAGTCCACTGTTTCGACTGTTCCTTGGTCTCGGGTGTGTACCAGTGTATCCATGTTTCGTCGACGGTCATGAAACGACGCAGAAACTCCTTCGGATTGCGCTTAAACATCGTCAAACAGTGCTCTGAAGTGGTCTCACGGTTGCGCTTGTTGTCCGGAGTGAGCAAACCCGGCACGCATCGCGCCGACAGCTTTCTCATGCCCAATACTTCATGCTGGATATGACCCACACGGTCTTTTGAGATGCCTACTGTCTCAGCTATCTCGCGCACCTTCAATCGGTGGTCTGCCAATACGAGATTGTGGATTTTTGTCACGTTATCCTCCGTGGTAGCCGTTTTCGGGGCACCTGGGCGTGGCTCATCAAAAACCGACGTGCGACCACGTTGAAACTCGTTAAACCAATTTTTGACGGTCGCCATCGAAGGAGAAGAGTCACCGTACACAGCATCCAAGCACTCTTTGATTTCGTTGCGCGATTTCCCTTTCAAAAACAAGAATCGAATCACCGACCGATATTGCTCTTTTTCCATTTTTCTCAAATCCGCGGACACGCTCGCTTCCACACGCGGTCAAAACAAAACTACGCGTCCGATTCGGCTGAAATGTTGACAGTAGCTGTCAACGAGAATGTACTACGCGATAAAAAATTGCTCTTGCGATAGTGGTGCTATCGGGCGGTGAGGCTAAGTACTTATCGGACCGCCCTCGTAAGTGAAAAAATTCATTTCAATAAGATTAAAGAGAGCAGAAGCGTAGTTCGATACCAATAAATGGAGTTATACAAGTTATCCTATTGTCATTATATAGCCAAATCAATTAATATAAAGTATACAATCAAATTTCCAAACTGTTACTATTCCTCAACTTGAATATTAAAAATATTACAAGAACACAAAAAAAACTGAAAATCCAACTTTGAAGAAATGAAAAATCAATGATAACAACCAAATTTTGTAAGCTGAATATCATGATCTTATTATCTGCAAGATTTAAATTAAACAGTGTTTTCCTATTTTTTAAACAAACATTTGCAATATTATACTTAAATTAAGTGCTTTTAAAATACAGCTCTTTTCCATATTAACATGTTGATTTATTACTATCCTTCGCTCTTAAAACTACTAGTCAATATATCATAATCTAATTAAAATGTTTAATGTCTTACTTATAATCATAATAATATGTTTTCAATTGAGCCATATATCTCTCAAAGGCAGCAATATCCTTCACAGCGACAGCCCATTGAACTGCAATCTCTAATATGTCTCGGGCTACGAGCAACTCCTTCTGACTGGCAGCATTGGAACATGTTGGCAAAAATGTCACCTCAATGAGGGCAACCTGGAATAAGATTGATTTATAATCAGGATATCTAAACAAAAATTAATATATACTAGGTTAGTCAAAAAGTTTTGAAAGCGGAAATGAAAATACATTTTTTTTTAGGGGAAATCACTTTTATTGCTCAGTATAGTCTCCCATAAGATCAATACACTTGGTCCAACGATCTTCCAACTTTGTTGTCCCATCACGGAAGTGACTTTCTGGAAGGCCTGCAAAATACTCCTCTACGACGGCTATAACCTCGTTTGATGAAAAATGCTTTCCACGAAGGAATTTTTTGAGGTGTGAGAACAGCCAGAAGTCAGAGGGAGCTAAATCTGGTGAATAGGGTGGATGCTGCAACAATTCGTACCCCAATTCACTGATTTTCGCGATGGTTTTTTGAGCTGTGTGAGCAGGTGCATTGTCTTGATGAAAAATTATTTTTTTCTTCTGCAAACCGGGTCTTTTTTCACAATTTTTTTCATCCAACTGGTCCAAAAGGTCACAATAATAATCAGAGTTGATTGTCTTACCAGTTTGGAGATAATCTATCAATAAAATTCCTTTTGCATCCCAAAAAACTGACGCTAACACCTTCTTGGCCGATTTCTGGACACGAACTCGCTTCGGAGCCAAAGTGCCTGGTTCACACCACTCCTTAGCCTCTTGTTTTGATTCAGGATCATGGTGGTAGACCCAAGTCTCATCCATAGTGATGAATCGACGCAGAAAATCCTTTTTATCCTTTCGAAATTGCTCCAAATGCTGCTCAGAAAGTCGCATTCGAACGTGTTTTTGTTGCATTGTTAGCAAATCAGCGCCACTGGGCCACTTTGGGGTCATTTGACCCCAAAGTGGCCCAGCGGCGCTGATCGAGTTTTTAAAAGTAAATAAGAATGAATTATATCTGCTATTTTTTAAGAATCTTAAATATGGGTAAATTTTAACACTGCCATGATTTACAAAGAAATTATTCGGCAGTCATGCGTTAAACTCCACAGTTATTTCCAAAAAATGCGTTATTTCTTAAATAAGTGCTTTGAGATTTATAAATGAAGTGAAGTAAGTCTACTGGCAAAGATGCCTGCAAGAGTTGTTTTATCTCAATGTTGTGAAAATAAAATATGCATATAGAAATAATAGATTACACATTTAAGTTAAGGCTATGGAAAACACTGGAGATTTCAAGACATTGTAATTAGTTTAATCAACAAATTACAAATAACAGATTACGTCTTCATTTATTTTTTTCAAATAATTGCAAGTCATCATGGTTACAATAAAATATTTTTATGGGTTTAACGAGTTATTCAGTCATACATATTACTAATTTATGACAGACTCAATCAGACTAAGGTACAAACTTCATAGTTTAGTTGGTAAAAACCTTGACTTCCAATAGAGGGTTTTTGGGTTAAACTCTCAAACTTATCCAAAAGAAAAATGGGTCCCAGTCTAGTTTGTTCACAAGAGTTTTTTAACTTCACTGTGCTATATGCAATGGAAGTGTAATACAACAAATTATACACTGAAAAAAAATGGATGTTTCATAGCGCTACAACTACAAGTTCTATATTTTAATACATGTAACTTTATAATGAAAACAGGTCTTCTGAGATCAAATACTTGATCATATTTGTTAAAAATAGCGTACATTATAACACATTTGTTCATTTTACGATAAATCCAACAAACCAATGCTTGACAATATTCGATTCATAAAATCATTCTTTGAAATTCAAATATTTCTAATATTTATTTTACACTTCATGTAAATACTTGGGCGGATTTATTGCTTTAAAACCATTTCTTCCAATCCACCAGCTTATGTTTCAAAATTATTATCTGTATACATGACTTAACTTGGCAAATGAAAATAAATAAAAATTAGAAAAGACAAATCTCAAGGAAAATAGGGATATGGATGGAAATTGTTTAAGTGTTCGAGACGAGGAATGTTTTAAGACAAATAATGCTTCTTTAGTCCACCACAAAGATAGAATATGGTAATCATTATATAGAATTAAAATATATGCAAAGATTAAAAACTTCTAAACCACTGAAGATTTTCCTTTTGTAATGAATATTTATAATTTCAGTGGGCAATTGTTTCATTTACCATCAATTACACTTAATAAAAATACGATTATTCAAATTCAAACTCTTCATTGAAAATTTAAGCTATGTAATGCATTTTGTCACAAGTAAACTTTTGGACGCTTAGTTGAGGGGTACAATTTAGTTTTTAAAATAAGATGAATTGGACAATTAGAAAACACCAACCTTCAATACCTCCAGTATTTCACCACATTTATCTAATTTTTGAGGTTTCTTGCACCATTCAGTCTTTAGAGACTTGTATAACGACACAATATCATTCAACGCCGCCATTCCTGACGAATGAGAATTCGAACATTTCTTACAGCGATTTTGACAGTCACGCTTGGCACTTCCACACTTGCGACACTTCATATTTTCTCTATGGTACAGAAAAAAATATTCGTCATTCTGATGTTATGTTTGCGTTAAAGATGCTATATTTGTATTATTTATAGTTAAGGCATTAACATTGTGGAGGTTTAAAGATATTGTAAATTGTTTTATCAAACATTGTTTATTCCAGTTTCGTTTATTCCACACAGAGGTTATTCCAGTTTCGTTTATTCCAACTCTCGATATGATTGGACAACTGGTTTATTTATACAAGTTATTTTAATTTTCTACACACAAAAGCTCACCTTACCAGTAATAGTTCCTATTTTTCAGACTTTAAAAATGACTATAATGCGGGGTACACTAATTACACGTAATTAGACTCCAAATGCACGAA
Source organism: Odontocerum albicorne (assembly GCA_949825065.1). Taxonomy (NCBI): domain Eukaryota; kingdom Metazoa; phylum Arthropoda; class Insecta; order Trichoptera; family Odontoceridae; genus Odontocerum; species Odontocerum albicorne. Next base: position 28,666,106 of record OX463844.1, on the reverse strand, counting down.
TACCACTGTTTATCAAAAAACAACACATGGAAAGTTGACAAATCGCAAAACTTCTTTTTCATTGCGAAACGCATTTTTGGCACATTTTCATTGATATACCTTTCCATACAGCTGTTTTGATTTCTCTAACTTTTACATTTCCTTCTTTCTAAATAATATTCATTTGGCCCAAGGCCCAAATATCAACCCATCACGTATTTCTCTCAACGCAGCATTTCAACCGTGTTTATTTACATACGTACCATCACGCCGTTTCCCTGTTGGATAGGCAAAAAGGAGAAAGCGCTAGGCTTTTCTATCGCGACACACATCTTTCATTTTTCTATATTCATACAGCTCCTACAATTCCTCTGACTTTTTACATTTCCTTCTTGCAAAATATCGTTCACTTGATCCAACCATACTTTTCTTTGTCTTTCTCTATCATGCCTTCCACTCAGATTTTCATTGTATATCTGTCTCGTGTTAACTGAATTTCTTTTCTATATACATTATTTCATTAATATTGGCGATCATATCGTATGTGCCATAATTTTGGTATATTTTGACACGTAGTTTGAGTATAGAATCTCGTTTATTTTTTTTTATTAAAACACACCATTTGATACATATTTACACTTTGAGAACACAATTTCCAAATAATAAATACTTGCTACTATTTTTCCTTGTTTGTTTTACAATTTTAAATAATCTTGAATTTGGATTTAACTGTGAGACTCATTTTTATTATCTAATTAAAATACTATATAGTCAGCTAAAAGCAATTTGCATACATTAGATACTTTTAAAACTGTAAATGAAGGTAATGGTAGTTGTATTCAAAACTAACCTTAAATCAAATTTATTCTAAAAATTACTTATATTTCTTGTTAAACTCTCAACACTTTATAATATACGTTATATTTTTCAATTATCGTGCCTATGTCATGTGTGTAACATTGCTTGTATATTAAAATACAATTAACACAATTTGCAAATACAGAGGCAATATAATTTAAGAAATAATTTTTTTATTTCAGATAAAACAAAAATTGTTAGTTATTATGTAAAAACATACCTTTAAAATTTGCTAAAATTTTTGTCAATTTGTTGTATTTTAGTTTAAAATGACAACAAAAATTATCTTGCTGAAAATTTTTAAAACGTTCTGTACTCATGTTTTGTTTTATTGTGAGTAAAACATGATGAAAAGTTTATTTGAATAAAAAGTATCTACTTTTGCGTTTTAGAACAGTGACTCACTAAATATTTATAATGATAAAACATCTCTGAGCAATTTTTTACGAAATTATATTTCTTCTCCAATGGCACCACCGCCCTTATTGAACATTGTTCATGTAAATATTTTATATCCGCACGCCTGTCCTCACCGGCTGCCCTTCTGTTTGGAAACCACAAAAGTTTCAGCGCATCGTTTTTAGAATTGTCCTATCAAAAACGCAAGTTCCCAGCTCTTCTCTATCCACCCAACTGTCCAACATAAAACCTTTTTAGTGTCCATGTTTTCTGTATTATCTGAACAGGATCATTATCAAGATCCCATAATTATGGACTAGCAAAGCAAAGGCTATATGTATTCTTACTAAAATCCACATTTATGTCAATCGTAAACCCTTATTCTAAAAAATAGAACCCACAGAAGAAAAAATACACGCATAAATGATATTGCACGCAAATGTGTAAAAATACTTCATATATGTATTTTTACACATTTGCGTGCAATATCATTCAGTTCTCGGCCACTATTTAAATGTGCAGAATCGCATTTTTCAAACAAGAAACATATTCAAATATTGCAAATTTACATATAAATAATTCCGAAAAATGTATTCATGCAATGAAACGATCATCAAAATAACTCCTAAATTTTGACATTTCTTTTAATGGATGTTTCAACGATAGAGAGAACGGTAAAGTAAAAAGTTAAAAATGATTTACTTGAATTCTATGTTTTTCAGACAAAGGTCTGCCAACACCAAAGTTAAGTTAAGCTCAGCCATATTTTTTCTGTTCAATTTTAAGCTTGGTGAAGTTTGTTCACTTCCAAAATATTGACTTAAATAAAACCTAGCTTTCAGTTAGTTATCTTTATGGTTGAAAATATTATAAGAAGTCTGGGAGTCTGATAAATGACAAATAGTTTATCATTAACTATAAATTCAATTCACTAAATTGGACTCAAATAAAAAAACATCCTTTCAGATCTAACTTCAATATGTGCAGTAAGATTTTATTGCCTGCAGAGAGTTTTCTTCATTTCAATAATCTTGTTATGCTGGACTCTGAAATGAAGAAAATAATCCTAACTAAAAGCTGCCTATAAATTGACTTACATCTGAAAAGGACTTTTTTAAGGTGTAGTATATTTGATTGTTAGGTACAGTATTTTTCCTACATGTAGTTTTTTTTACTATTGATTAATTGTTGTGAAGTCAGCACGGTGTAGCCGTTGTAAAATGTTTTGAGAATTGGACTTTAAGACAAAATTGATGATTTTCTTTTAAAATTAGCAATTTGCATGATTTCCAATTGCTATTCTTTTTGATATGCATGCCGTAATTAGAAAACTTTGTCATACAAAATCAAACCCGTGAAATTATAGACCTAAAATTACTTTCTCCTTCGTTTTGAATCGACGCTAGAAACGCTTCTTGCCGCTTGGGTTTGATATATTTTTAAAACGTAAATTGATTTTGGCGTGTATGTTTCTCACAATATTTATATTATTTTTCTATGTTAACTACATGTATTGACTACACTTAACACTGGCACTCCTTAATATATAGGAGTTTATGGCCATTATTCATGAAGAAGAAGAAGAGAAGTGTTTTCCAAAAACTTTGACAGTTCTTGAAAGCCCGTTTTTGTTTTAATATTTCCCATTAAAATAATTGATTAGCTGTGTGTTACAATGGTTGCATTCAAACTGCTTTTTAGAACATCACCAATTATATTAAGTAAACCTCTATTAAATATTCAAATAAAAGGTATTATTTTATACAATCTTTTAACATAAAATTATCTTTATAACCTATAAATCGTATTTTAATTCATTTTATCTTATAATAAATACTTGTCAATAAAGAGTAGATGAATTATTTAGACACTTTATATAATTATCTTTTTAGGATGCGCAACACAAGCCTCAAAATGGGACATATTAGCTGCAGTCTGTGTAGAACGTTTGCCTTTGGTGACTCCAAATTTAAGCAAAATTCAGAATGAGTTCAAACAATATAACACCAAACTACAGGTAGAAAGAAGTATGAAGTCTGATCATGAAATTAGAATTGAAAAAGATATGTAAGTGATTTTTCGACTAGCATTATTTTTTCTTATGTAAGTATAAATAATTTCCCTGTAGAGTCGTAAATCAAGGAAAATATGATCTCTATATTTATCTGTAAAAGGTAGATATATTGTCAAATAAGTCTCGAGGATGAGTTATTCTTAGGCCGAGGCCACACAGGTAGGAGCCTCACTTGGTGCTTAGAGCTACGCTGCGAGTTAGGCGACATATTATAGCAAACCAACGCACCGCATACTACCGCAATGGCCACACTGTAAGCTCTACATGACGATTAGTCACCGAGTCAATCTCCTAGCGAACAGGCGTGTTAGTTAATTTTATTGTGTCACCGTGATTCTACAAGATGGCGGAAGTTTTAATAACAGCTATGTATAAAAGGGAGCCTTTGTGGAACCCATCGAGCAAATTATACAAAAATGTACCTGTTATAAAATCACTGGAATGAAGTTGCGCAGGAAGTAAATAAAGATGGTAAGTTGTAATGAAATTGGTTAGTTTTAAGAGTGGCATCGTTTGTTGACTCAAACGCTCCCAAATATCAAATGAATTTGTGCAAAGCACTTTGGTGTGGCCAAGCATGAAGTCACCTAGTATATGAGTCACGTAAAACGTAGCTTAGCACCTAACTAAGCACTTTGGTGTGGACTCGGCCTTAGCGATTCCCTCAGACCTCTAGTTTGCTGGGTTAATGCCCTGAAAGTAAAAGATTGTGACAGCCATAAATAGTTTAATTGGTTTGGCCATGGTTTTGGCTCAACATTACTCATGGATTATATAAGACACTATGGATTCATACCCATAATGTAAAAACCTTATAGCAGCTGGATACAGATCTTGTTGCAAGGATAATGGGAGACTAAAGGGTGAACATACTGGGATTGAGCAAGGTCTGTTTAGTCATACCCAAATCTGTCACCTGTTATCTGATCAGCCAGAAGCATAACAATATTTATTACTGCCTCTGCTACTGTTAGTAGTCAGCTCTCAAAAAGGGATCACTGCCATAGGTGATTTCAATTCCTGGATGGGTTTTGATTTCACCATTGGCCTAAAGGTGGACATAGCACTGGGATGTCTAATGACAATGATACAAGAATGATTGAATTCACAACTCTCGAGGGTTTTGTTATCAGTGAACTTTGCTCACCCTTAACGAAATCTTCCATAAATGCATCTGGACATAAGTAAATGAACAAAAATTAACAATACTCATTTTGGTTTTAGTGACTTTGTCAGTAAACAAAATAATGGAGCCTGAGAAAAGCTTTCTTTAATTTCAAAATTATTCTAATATGTAAAATTTCATTTATTGCAAAACCGCTTATTTCAAATTACAGTATTACATAGTAGCTTCAAAAAAATATCACCTGTACCCATCTTATTTCTTTCAAACACAAATTATATTAACCTTTTTTTTTACGTATGAAATTTTCTTGATAAATTCCACTAATGCCATAAAAATTGTCATTTGTTTACTAAGGGAGTTAGTTATTCGACATGGGTATTTCAATCATTTGTTTTTCTCCTTCAGTAAAAATATTCATATTCTGTGCAAGTGAAAAAAGATAAATATAATATAACAATTTGTTGAAAATATTCAATGTTTTTATTTTTGTTAGCTATCAAAAAGTACTTTTTGATATAGTCCTAAGATTTATGTAGTCTTGCTTTTAAAGGGAGATATCCATGGAATGTTTAGTGATTGTTCTATTATTTTCCAGAAAACACAGTGAAATGATCAAAAAAGGAACAATTGATATGGATTATGATGAGACCATCAAGCTGACTGCCCAAGATTTTGAAGATTCCTGTAATGAAGACCTGTCTCGATTTAAACCAGCACCAATAGAAACAGGTTAAAAACTATCTTAATTTACTTTACCAATTTTTTAAATGTAATCTTTAAATAATCCAGGGGTTTTCTGTATTTGAATAACCTTCAATACTATTTTCACTAATTTGGTTATAGTAATTCATTGCAGACCTAAGTCACTATTCACTTTCTCCATTTTCAAGCATCACACACCTCTTCCATATTATTAGATATGAATTTCATTATTCATATTTTATCTATTATCACATTATCAAATTTGTTTGAAAGAATACGTAAATTGAAATGGTGCAAGTACTTTACAAACACAAACCCACCATCCAGTGAATAGAAAGAATCTTCTATTCACAGGATGGTGGGAGTATGGGCCTATTTTGTCACAGAAGAAGTGACAAAATAGGCCCATTCCTTAATAACAAATTTTATTTCTCTCAATTAAATACTAAAACACTCAGTTGGAACATTCACACTTTGCATTTATATATTACACAGGCTTACGCATCCCACATTATTACACTACATATTTTAACTGTAAATTTTCTATTAATAATCAAAATATCTTTATACAGCACCAGTACAAAGACTAGAATAGATAGATGGTTGCCGCTCAATCCTCACGAGATTCCGGCATGACTTCAATGAGTCTTGTTGAAGAGCAGGGTGAAGAGAAGAGATTCCTCACTGGCCCGTAGAAATAAAAACACAGTATGACATTTCAGAAGACGAGTATATTTGCTCCATTTTGCATCCCTTATATTTACCATCCCTTATATTTATTGGGAGTAAAAATTAGTTCGGTCCGTTTCCAAAAGATGGCTCTGGCTGTTATGAATGGTTCATAGTGACAGCCGATTTTGGCGGTTTCAGAGAGGTTAGACATCTGCCAATAATATTCAGTTTATATCGCTTTGAGTTTCATGCAAAAACCTTGTTTTGTACAGTGTTGAAAATGTCGAATTTTGTGTTAACCAAGCAGCATTCAATGCCTCCAATCAGATTAGTCCATACACCAAAAATCCATGTCCTATGTCAGGCCGAGGTTGAATCTCTGAGAAATACAATATTTAATTATACAAAGAGGTTTTAAAAAATATATTGGGTGTACAAATTAGTTCAGTCCGTTTTTTTGTGTTCAAAAATGCATTTATTTCTAAACAAAATGAATGAACAGATCAATTAAAGTATTGTCCATCGCTGGCTACTACTTTTTCCCATCTCTCAGGCAATTTTCGAATTCCATCTCGAAAAAATGACTCGTCTTTTGAGGCGATCCAAGTTTGGAGCCAATTTTCGGTTTCTACGAAAGAAGTGAACCGGTGACCTGCCAAATCGTGCTGCATCCTTCGGAACAACCAGTAATCAGAAGGAGCAATGTCCGGGGAATACGGCGGGTGCGGTAAAACATCCCATTTGAGCGTTTCCAAATATTTTTTTACGACTTTTGCGACATGAGGCCGAGCGTTGTCATGAAGAAGAATAACTTTATCATGTCTTTGCTCGTATTCCGGCCATTTTTCTCGCAATGCACGGCTCAAACAAATTAATTGTAGCCGATACCGATCGCCCGTAATGGAATCGCCAGGTTTCAGCACCTCATAGTAAACAACACCCCTTTGGTCCCACCAGATACAGAGCATGATCTTCGAACCATGTATGTTCGGTATTGGTGTTGATGTTGAGGTCGATGGCAACGATTGACGTTAACCAAGCAGCATTTGCGGGAGGTTTTAATTTTCTGCTTTAATTGAAAGAAAAGTGCAGCTGAAGCCCATCGAATGCTTGTCGAAGTTTATGGTGACGCTGCTCCAACTGATAAATCATGTAGGGAATGGTTTCGACGTTTCAAGGATGGAAATTTCAGCGTCGATGACAAGCCTCGCTCTGGACAGCCAAAAAAATTTGAGGACAAAGAATTAGAGGCATTACTCGAAGAAGATCAGAGTCAAATGCAAGAGGAGCTTGCAGAATCATTGGGAGTGACTCAACAAACTGTTTCCGTACAATTGAGAGCCATGGGAATGATTCAAAAACAAGGAAATTGGGTGCCTTATGAACTGAAACCGAGAGATGTTGAAATGCGATTTTTCACTTGCGAGCAGCTGATTCAAAGGCAACAAAGAAAAAGTTTTTTGCATTGGATTGTAACTGGAGATGAGAAGTGGATATTCTACGATAACCCCAAGAAGAAAAAATACTACGCTAAGCCCGGTCAATCGTTGCCATCGACCTCAACATCAACACCAATACCGAACATACATGGTTCGAAGATCATGCTCTGTATCTGGTGGGACCAAAGGGGTGTTCTTTACTATGAGGTGCTGAAACCTGGCGATTCCATTACGGGCGATCGGTATCGGCTACAATTAATTCGTTTGAGCCGTGCATTGCGAGAAAAACGGCTGGAATACGAGCAAAGCCATGATAAAGTTATTCTTCTTTATGACAACACTCGGCCTCATGTCGCAAAAGTCGTAAAAAAATATTTGGAAATGCTCAAATGGGATGTTTTACCGCACCCGCCGTATTCCCCGGACATTGCTCCTTCTGATTACTGGTTGTTCCGAAGGATGCAGCACGATTTGGCAGATCACCGGTTCACTTCTTTCGTAGAAACCGAAAATTGGCTCCAAACTTGGATCGCCTCAAAAGACGAGTCATTTTTTCGAGATGGAATTCAAAAATTGCCTGAGAGATGGGAAAAAGTAGTAGCCAGTGATGTACAATATTTTTATTGATCTGTTCATTCATTTTGTTTAGAAATAAATGCATTTTTGAACAAAATAAAAAAACAGACCGAACTAATTTGTACACCCAATGTATTAAGCACTTATATTTAGCCCATCGCACATCACAAGCACCTCGATCGAATCGCTTGTGCAGTCATTGTGAACTAGTTTAACGCTTGTCATGCGTTTATCATGCGCAAGAGCCATCCAATCATATATAGCGATAATGCGAGGACCATACAACAGGACATTTTATTACAATACAACAATATTACTCGCATCGATTTTCCAACATTGCTTACAGGTAATATACATAAATAAAATGACTATTCTTTGTCATTCTAAAGACGTTTTTAAATGTATGGATTTGTCTGGAAAGTAATTTAATATTTTTAGGTCATATCCAAACACAAAATTGCACCAAGTGCTAATGGACGGTAGTTCGTAGTATCTTAGCAATCACTTATATCGTAGAATGCTGGTTATTCTCAATCAATGCCTTAATTTAATCATCATCAATGATAATCGACTTTCCAGAATATAACCATTAGTCATTTCAAGTGTCGTATCACCATTACGGAATCTTTAACCCATATTTGATACACACAATTGTTTACTGCATCATCGCCATACACTATACATATCTTTTTTTAATATTTTGTCACATTTTTTCATTTGCGGCAATAAAAAAGCACCAAGGGCTGAAAAAACAATTTATTTTGTTCCATCTTCAAAATGACACTAAAAAACTGCTCAAATAATTTGGGTAAACAATGGCTGATAAAATGCGCTTAACTCCCTTTCATAATAATATATATTCAACATGTGTGAAATGAAGTTAGCTGTAAAAAATGTTATCCTAATGATATCTATCCTTGAAATACAAACTACTTTCCGCACAACATATTAGTATTTTTTTTATTTCATTTTTCTCCTATAGTTTTAGTTAAAAAAATATGTATTTTCCGTTTTACAGAAGCTGATAAGACGAATGATCAAACATCAATAGAAAGAAATCTTCAGTCCCATTTGGTTTTGGTTGTGGAGCAACAACTAGGAAAAGATAAAAGGTTTCTTTTACCACAAGGAAGACATAAGGAGGGTGAAACACTCAGACAGGTAAAATGGTTTTAGCCAATTTAGAAACCAAATCAAATTATTTTGTATTATACTCGTACAGATTTCAATAATCAAGTTCTGTATTCTGAATTTAGCTATCAGAAAGAAAACTTCAAATATGTTTTGTTCTATATTATATTAATCAGCTTTAAATAGGCAACTTTTGTATAACCAGTATCTTATCAATCCATCCGTCCAACCTGTCGTGTTGCTCAAGACTGAGCATAGTGACTCATGATAGCCCTTGATGACTCCTCTCCAACCGTCTCTGTACTACGCGGTTCCAATATAAATTATAATCAATAGCTAAAAAGTGACATTTGAATATTATACTTTATTTTGTATTATAATAATCTCTTTCTAAAGGATTTTTTGCCATACACATGTTAAAAGAAAAAATCAATTATTAAAAGAAAAAATATTCAAGTCAGGGATTTTTTTGTTATTGATATACAGAGATTGATGAAATCTTAAAATAATAAAGAGAAAAAGTTCTCTCTGTGTACGTACTTAGGACAAACAAAATAAAAACATGATCCAGTGTCTCATCCTCAAGGGATCACTCGCAGAGTGGACTATCAAAAAAAATATTTGCATTTACTTTAAATTTAAGTTATAATATCGATACAATACAATAGACTATCCCTCGTGATTGAGTATAATTGTCACCCATCCTGTGGACGGAAAACACCTGTGCGTGTATTGGTTTATTGTGTGCAAGCTGTTGAACTTCAACAAGCACACAATCTTTGCAGATCAAACCCAAAGTTTCACTGGTAAGGAGATTAAACTTCTAAAATGATCGACAGGTTTAATCTACTGCAACCTTTCCAAGTTTTATACAATGCTATTTTTGTATTGCTTATTAGCACTTTGAGAATTTATGATAAGCAGCATATAGGCAACAGAAAACATAAATTCAGGTTTAAAAAGGTCTAAGAGTAAAACCAGACCGGAAGTGAAATTCCAGGAACTTAACCAGGACTGTCCACTTGCTTAGCGTGTATGCTAACCTTAAGTAAGCCTTCGATTATCATGATTCTGTTGAAAAGAATAATATAATTACAATTTATCTTCAACTTGCATATTTTCAAATGTGACCTCAGTGATGGTTTCAAGTATCTTCTATTATATAATTTGCCCAAAGCCATTAAGCTGAAAATTAAACAAAACATACTGTGATGATGAAGTGAAAATTAAACAAAACATATATACAGAAGTATTGTTCCAATTTTCAAATAGATAATGCTCTTAAAGAAAACAGATTTACAAAATAAATGAAAATTGATTTGTTGTCATTCTTGAAATTGGCCTTTACAATTACAATTAATGCTTTTTAATAAAGTGGCAGGGTGCCTATCGGTGGGACAGGTTGATGTCATTAGAGCTTTGAAGATCAGTTTTTTTCATGTTGGGTGGTTGAGTTTAGTTTTTAGGCACTATTTGTGTCTCCTCACTGGATAGTGTTATTGTTAAAGCAGGAAGAAATCATTTGGTGTGATGGGCAAGGATTTTTAAAGTTGTTTTCAGCTGTCAAGAGAGCTTACCGCCATTCCACAGAACGCTATTATTATCTTTGTAAGTTAACAATCACCAACTATTAAGTTACTGTTTTCACACATCCTTGGATTGGCTTTCTAGCTAGTTTAATATAATGTATATTTTTTTAGACTGCAGAAAGAGTTCTTATAGAATACTGTGGGGATCAACTTGTTGCTCAAATATATGGCAATGCTCCTACAGGATTTTACAAATACAAATATTCCAAAGATGTCAATGGTGCAACAGGTGCTAAGGTAAAATTAATATTGATACATGTATGTTGATTATTATAACCATAAACCTAAATAAATGGTAGACAGTTCCACACTACAAACTAGATGTGGATTATCCTGTTTTTTCCATATTAATTTTTTTCATTGATGTTAATATTAAAACTTTTATTTCTTCGTCATTTTGTTTTTAAAGAATAAATATTACCAAAATTATAGGTATGCTTTTACCTCCTGCAACAAAAATGTTATTGTGGATTCTCTCAAAAAGAGACAAGTATGTTTGGGTTTGACCATTAAAAGCTTTGGCACTCTTCTCTTAGACACCTTAAAAACCCTAAATTTATTGTGCTCATGTGAAATGTGAGGAATCTAGGATATCTCCTAGATTTGCAATCACCCATTATTATGTCGTATGTTTTGTTAACATTCTCCTAAGTGGACAACATTGGAGGCCTTCTACTGTAACACATCGTTCAAAAGGTCCCGGGACTAACTGACAAATGGCGCCTCTAATAACAAATCCATACCATTCCCAGTTAGTACCATTCTTTAGAAGTTATGTGTCAAACTTTCATGACATTCCGACATTGTGTCATTGAGTTACAGTGGTTTAAGTGACGCTACTTTTGCTATTTTCAAAAGAATGGAAAAAACCGAATTTCGTGTGTTGATAAACCATTGCTTTTTAATGGGAAAAAATACTGTTCAAACTCAGCGATGGCTTGAAAAGTGTTATCCGGACTCTGCTCCGTCGAAAACAATCATTTGTCGGTGGTATGCTGATTTCAAATGCGGTCGTACAGACACAAATGATGCTGAACACTCTGGTCATCCAATTGAGGCTGTTACACCAGAAAACATAAAAAAAAAAACCTCAAAATCGTGATGGAAAATCACAAAGTAAAGTTGCGTGAGATAGCTGACATCCTGAAGATATCATTTGGTAGTGTTTACACTATTTTGCATGAACATTTGGTCATGAAACACCTTTTTTCGAAATGGGTGCCGCGTTTGCTCACAATGGAACAGAAACGTCGATGTTGTCAAAACAAAAGTCGATGGTATCGATGGCCAAATTGCACGAGTTGAACTTCAAATTGCTTCCGCACCCACCGTATTCTCCAGATTTGGCCTCCAGCGACTATTGGCTGTTCGCAGACCTCAAAAAGATGCTCCAGGGAAAGAAATTTGGCTCCAATGAAGAAGTGATTGCCGAAACTAACGACTATTTTGAAACCAAAGATAAATCGTTCTACACGGCTGGCATAGAAAAGTTAGGAAAGCGTTGGAATGAATGTATCGTTCTTGAAGGAGACTATGTTGATGAATAAAGAATAATTTTGGCAAACAAATGTTGTTTTAGAAGTTAGTCCCGGGACTTATTGATCGATGTGTTAAGAATCATCTTCAATGTTCTCTCGACCACATTTAACATCATCTGCTCACTTTTTAACAGTTGTATAAAATGGACACGATGCATCAATGTCTCTTGCATGCCATGATGAAATGTTTCGGAATCATCCCCTTTTTGTGGAGGTACTTGATAACCGCTCTTTATTGAATTTTGTTGACATTTGAACCGATATGCACAATGAAAAGTTAAACCAAATAGCAGCTAAATTTTGCCACTACAAGATAACAATGTTATCTGTACGCAAAAATAGAAACTTCACCTTGATGCCGCAATCTTTTTAATACACCCTCATATTTTGAATGTCTGATTTTATTATTCTTTGTAATACATTTTTACATTCTAAAATATCACATAAGAATTAATAAGGAAAATGTTTGCATATTTCAATATTACTAATAGTGATTTTTTAATGTTCTAGGTATTCTTTTATTACGCCAGACATCTATCTGGTCAGGTTAAAAAGGATTCTCAATACAAATGGCTGAATAGAAATGAACTGGAGACCCTTTTGCCAGAAAAGTACAAGTCTTCGGTAAATGACTTTCTCATACAAGAAAAAGCATCAAATTAAGCTGAATATAAAATATTAGATCATAAGAATGCGTAGTCAGTGTAATGTATTAAATATTTTATAAAGTAAATATAATGAAATTGTTACAAATACATGTATATTTTCTTTTTAAAAAAATAACAATCCTCAATCAATCAATCTTCAATTTAACTAATTGTATCTACTAAAATTAGATCATGAATTGTGCTCGTATTGATTTATGAGAAAAAAAGGGTTCGTTTTTCAGAAACAATTCTATCAGTTAACTAAAATACATTGTATGGTTTACAAAGGGCAATACAATGAATTATTTTGTTTTTTAGTGATTTGGAAAGGGCAGGTTTTTACCTACATGAAATTCAGTCTTCTTTAAATGTCCATTCAATATAAAATAATTTGCTTATGTAATTAACTATAAAATTTCAATATAACATTGAAACACATTGAACTAGAAATGGTTTCTAAACTTCACTTACGGAGATGATACACTCGCTTTGTCCGTTCGGAAAGACTCGGCTTCATCCACCATATTCACCGGACATTTCTCTGAATGAGTATCGCTTTAATATGGCATTGGACAATGCTATAATAAAGTGATATAAAAAATAGACGATTCGGAAATAAAAAAGAAATTGAAGCAAAAGTGACTCCATTTTTTTGCTATAAAAGAGGAATTTACAAACTTGTGTCACGTTAGAAAGGAATTGTAGTATATGAAGGTGATTATTTCAATGAATAAAACTTTTGTGTGAATTTCTGCTGCTGTCTCACCCCCTCTTATCAAATCCTCTCTCTTACCTCTTCCTGTAATAAGCAGAAGTAAACCATATGCTCCAGAACCTGCACACTTATGTATTGAAAATCGTGGCACCCAGGGTGTGCCAGTCCTCTATAATAACCTCCAGTTATCACAATTTTGGTCTCTTCAATCTGCTATCACCCAGTATAAGGAAAATAAATTTTAACAGAATCAATAAAAAAAAACCTATCTAAAAGGCTGAGATCTCTGCTAGGATTTTTTATCAAGCTTTTAGGGTTTATATTCCATGTGTATTAAATTTAATAAATGTTTTTTTGTATATATGCATGCATAAAATTAAGTACCGTATTTTTTTTATTACAAGACACCATTAATTGTAAAACGCACCTTAATTTCAATACTTCTCATTCAATGTCTGATTATCACCATTGTTTTTTGTTTAAGTAAAGGCATATACTGATATTCATTAATTGCTACTATATTGTGTAAGCACAGATGAAATTTATTATTTTATTGGGAGTACAAATTAGTTCGGTCCGTTTCCAAAAGATGGCTCTGGCTGTTATGAATGGTTCATAGTGACAGCCGATTTTGGCGGTTTCAGAGAGGTTAGACATCTGCCAATAATATTCAGTTTATATAGCTTTGAGTTTCATGCAAAAATCTTGTTTTGTACAGTGTTGAAAATGTCGAATTTTGTGTTAACCAAGCAGCATTTGCGGGAGGTTTTATTTTCTGCTTTAATTGGAAGAAAAGTGCAGCTGAAGCCCATCGAATGCTTGTCAAAGTTTATGGTGACGCTGCTAAAACTGATAAATCATGTAGGGAATGGTTTCGATGTTTCAAGGATGAAGATTTCAGCGTCGAAGACAAGCCTCGCTCTGGACAGCCAAAAAAATTCGAGGACAAAGAATTAGAGCCATTACTCGAAGATCAGAGTCAAACGCAAGAGGAGCTTGTAGAATCATTGGGAGTGACTCAACAAGCCGTTTCCTTACGATTGAGAGCCATGGGAATTATTAAAAAACAAGGAAATTGGGTGCCTTATGAACTGAAACCGAGAGACGTTGAAATGCGATTTTTCACTTGCGAGCAGCTGATTCAAAGGCAACAAAGAAAAGGTTTTTGCATCGGATTGTAACTGGAGATGAGAAGTGGATATTCTACGACAACCCCAAGAAGAAAATACTACGCTAAGACCGGTCAATCGTTGCCATCGACCTCAACATCAACACCAAAACCGAACATACATGGTTCGAAGATCATGCTCTGTATCTGGTGGGACCAAAGGGGTGTTGTTTACTATGAGGTGCTGAAACCTGGCGATTGGTATCGGCTACAATTAATTCGTTTGAGCCGTGCATTGCGAGAAAAACGGCAGGAATACGAGCAAAGCCATGATAAATTTATTCTTCTTCATGACAACGCTCGGCCTCATGTCGCAAAAGTCGTAAAAAAATATTTAGAAACGCTCAAATGGGATATTTTACCGCACCCGCCGTATTACCCGGACATTGCTCCTTCTGATTACTGGTTGTTCCGAAGGATGCAGCACGATTTGGCAGGTCACCGGTTCACTTCTTTCGTAGAAACCGAAAATTGGCTCCAAACTTGGATCGCCTCAAAAGACGAGTCATTTTTTCGAGATGGAATTCAAAAATTGCCTGAGAGATGGGAAAAAGTAGTAGCCAGCGATGGACAATACTTTAATTGTTCTGTTCATTCATTTTGTTTAGAAATAAATACATTTTTGAACACAAAAAAACGGACCCAACTAATTTATACACCCAATATAATAGGGATGCAAGAAGGGAAACACATGGTGAAATTGATGATTGCCGATCGATAAACATTAGATTTTTTATCACCGCGAATAACTTTTATATCTTAAAAAAAGTACTGACTGTCTGTATGATGTACAAGACGTGCAAGTAGTAAGGTTAACAATTTAACGACCGGTCCCGCACTGGCGCGGAAATTTGATCCAACCGTTAAGGACCGGTCCCGTGTTATCGCAGGTTTATAAGTAGTCGAACTCAATGCCATCTATTGAGTAAAGCAAAACATGTGTTCATTCGAAAATAAATTCATGCCACTTAAAAAGGTTCGTGTCATAGCTGAGTCGATTTCATGAACATTAGTATCTCATTTCTAAGATGAAATTTGACCTGGATTCGCCCTTTTCAAATTTTATCTTGAGTGTCTGTGATATTTTTTGTGGTCCGACCGAATTTATTTGGATATTTTTTTGTTTTTAGTCGAACTCTACACCATCTCTCGGGCAAATTGAAAAATAATTTCATTAATATTTATTTTCTTGCATGAATGAAAATTAATTCAAGAAAATAAATAAAGAGCAGCAATAATAATCAGGTGAAAATATTTCAATATCGTATGTCGAAATGCAAAGATATATTTTTTTTTCTATAAAAACACTTATCTCATGGGTGATTTCTTTATTTCTATTTTAGCTGAGCTTAAAATAATCAACGTAACACTTTTGAGCATAATAAATTTTATATTTCACGACATGTCAAGGACCCATAACATTTTTTCTTATATGCGAAGATTTGTTCCTTCACATCTGTTTTCGTAAAATGAGCCGTCAAGCGGAGTTATTTTACGTTTGTAATCTTATCTTTGAACCATTAAATGAATAGTATTATTTTAACAGTGGCTCTCAACCTTATTTAATAATTATTTATAAAATATTCATTTGATTAAATATACTACCTTGATCAAAAAGTTTTAGGACTTTATTCATAAAATCGAAAATACAAGTTTATTCATCAAAATCGATATGGTCCCCTTCAAAGTACTCCCCATCGACTGCAACACACTTACGCCAGCGCTTGATCCAATCCTAGAAACACCGCTGGTACTCAATTTTCGGTATGTCCATCAGAGCCGTCTTCGATTTTTTCACATCCTCTCGGGTGCTGTAACACGTTCCACGAAGCGGTTTTGTAACTCGGTTGAACAGGAAAAAGTCGCAGGGAGCCAGATCAGGTGAGTTTGAAGGCTGATGGATAGTATTCGTGTTCTTTTTGGTCAAAAACTCATGGAAATCATGTCTTTTGATTGCGATTTCAACGCGGTTCTTTTTTTGCATGAAATTGAGGTCTTTCGGCACCAGTTTTGCAGCGACACGTCTGAGGCCCAAATCACTAACCAAAATGTCTTGAGCGGATCCATAAGCGATGTTGAAGTCCTCTGCCAGCTCTCTAATGGTCAATTTGCGGTTTTCGGCCCACATTTCTTTGATTTTATCGATGTTTTCATCAGTTTTCGACTGCCACTGCGTTCGTCACCCTCGACCGACTCACGACCACTTCTGAAGCATTCGTGCCATCGAAAAACACTTCTCCAACATTTTCAAGGTCTGCGGACCGTTAAATCCGTTTTTCACACAAAATTTAATGCAAACTCGTTGATGCCATTTTCAAACTTGTAAAAAATCGAAAACACGCACAAAGGTAGATGTACTCAGTACAGCGTAACTTTTACAAATGTCAAGCTATGATGCTGAAATTTGAAGGGAAGTGTCAATGATAGATGTGGTAACCTAAAACAAAAAAGAATTCCAATCGGGTGACTGACAGCGCCACACGGTGGCCGGTCCTAAAACTTTTTGATCAAGGTAGTATAAATGTAACACAATGAAAAAGGTTTTTTTATTCAAAACTACAAAGAATATATCATGTTTTACAATTCCTGAAAGATTCATAAATAAAAAAGAAAAAATGATTTTAATAAATTTTGGGAAAAAGTACAATTTTGCGCAAAAACGTGCGGTCCTACCTAGGCGTATATCTCATACATTTACATGCGTTCTTTAAGGTGTTAATATAAAATTCCATTAATTCAAAATTCAGGGGACCAAATTTCATTAAAAAATTCGAATACCACGATCACTAAAAAATTATTCAAATTTGCATAACACTTTTCAAGGGCTGAGAACACAAGTTGTCAAATTTTGTCAACATATTTCCGCAATATTGAGGCATATTTGATTGTAAAATAAATAAACATATATGTACTATTTTTCATAGGCAGCCAATGTGTACGAATAAAAAAATTTTTTATCACATATTTCATTTTGATATGGACAGTTGTTTTTGTTTGCATACATAATATAAATATGATTGTCAAAATTGTCTTGTTTACCATATTATAATATATGATTCAAAGTTTTCAACAAATTAATGTTCACAGTTGTGAAATTATTAAAGGTTAAAAAAAAAGGTCCCCTGAATTTCAAATTAACTAACTTTTACTGTATTAGTATTACAATAAATTGAGTTCAAAAAAGGGTTTGAGACACCAGTTTGTTAAGATAAAACCCTACTAATTATGTGACAGCACAATAATAACAGGTTTTATCTTAAATTTGGATTCCCCAAATTAAAATGATTTTGAGACAATTCTATTTTAAAAACAGAGTATTCAAAATTTTGTGCCATGTTTATTTAAAAGTGGTCCAAGGAGTTTTTTTAGAGAAATTTGGATTCTTCATATTTCTTCATTTTATGCTTAGGTTTATCGGATCATTCTAGTACTCACATTCATTATTTTTATTCTACTAATGAAATAAAAAATAAAATAAAACAGTATTCATCCAATCGGGATGATAGGTTGTTGCCAAAAAAAAGCATTTTTTATTACACAAATCTGGTTCTTTATGCGATGGGATGAATTGAATTTTTCAATTTCATGGTTTTAAACTTAAAACAATTTTTCTCAGCCTGTCAACTGATCAAACTAAGATTCTATCGATTTTTGGTCTGAGGCACTGAAAATAGCCCCTAAACCATTTGATTGAAATAAAAATTTGTTTATTTTATGATAATAATTCTATGTTTATTTTATATCCCATGGTTTTTTCAGGAACAAATTTCAACCTTTTAGAGGAACAAATTTCAACTTGGATAAGTTTCATGCAAAGCATCGGGTTTAATAAAAAAATAGTAAATATGTTTGACATGTTACAATAAAACTAGGTATTTTTTTAAAGAGTCAAGTTTGTCTAAAGATAACTTTTAATCAAGTAAAATTAAAATAGACAGATGTATTGATCATGTAAAATAACTAATATTTTTCATCTAGAAGTGTTAAACCTTTTTAGGGGGAATTATTTAACTATCGATATTTTTCTAAAACCAAGTATTCAATTAAACTGAAAATTACCAGATGCAAGATTGTTTAAATCATAACTATGTAATTTTAAGTATAACTCATAAACTAAACATCTAATTAAAATTTTAATTTTAACGGATGCATTTTTTTTACTTGGATTATATTTTTATTATGTAGTACTTAAGAAAACAGTTAAAATATAATTTAAAGTCGTGAATCATATCCATGCAAATTTGGATCTTATAAGTATTTCCGCAATTTAGGCATCCATTTTATCATTCTTACAGACTAAATTAAACCAAGTAATGCAAATATCATTTGGAACCACGGATTCAACCTTGTTGCCTTGGCTATTATTTTTGGAAAACAACCTTCTAAACAATGTAAAGTTTCAATTATTTGAGAGTTTCAAAAATGCTTTTTACATGGAAACTGTCAAAAAAATAAAACACCAATTGGCTTTTTTAGAGCATTTTATTTTCATTTTCCTTAACAGTTTTATAAATATGAGAGTTGATAACACAACAGTGTTTTAATTTCATTAATTGTCAAAACATGTAGCAATTTCGGCAATTGTTAATTTTATTGCAATTAAAACAGCACGACAAAGGAAGGCATTTCTCATAAAACATTATTTAATAAACTAATATACATAGTAAGTTGTCAGAATGCTTTCCCTAATATATATATTTTGTTAAAAAGTTAAAACATTTTTTAAAATTTATTAATTTCATCGAGTAGATAAATCATGGAGAAAAGGCTTAGCCACAACTTCTTTGCAATACGAGCAACACAAATCATTAAAATATTGTAATACTGAGCAGCTTAATTATTGCTGCGACTCCGTTTATGTGGCAAAACCCTATCTTTCGTCACAATCTAAAAGGGAGGAGGGGGGGGGAGGTTGTCTAAATGACAATATAATAATTATATATTTTATAATAATGAATATCTGAATTAATATTTTCACTTAAATTTACACTCTAAATCGACAGTGGACAATGTTTTGAGATTTGAAGAGTAATTTTTATATCTTATATCGAACAACAATCACAAACTTGGTACACTTTCCAATCTTTCTTAAATATCTATTGTATCTGGCTGTTTCTTCCTTTGTTGATTGGATATGGCACTACCATTCTCGCATTTCTTTTGTACAGCCAGTTTTATTTCACCTTTAGAAAGTGCGAATCTTGGGTAAATTAAAAGCAATGTTTATCTCAAGTTAAATTCGAAGGGTTCATAGTAAGTAATTTGTTTTATTTTACTTTTATTTATTTCCTAAAATGTACAGGAAAATGTTCATAGATTTAAAGGAATATAAAGTATATATATTGCTTTCTTAATATTTAAAGTGATATTCAAATAATCTCTTTTGAGACACAACATTCTAAAATTTGGGATTTCAGCCAATATTTATTACCGCTAATACATTAAATTTACTTGAAAATTTTCAACAATTATAGTATTTTAAGATCAGTAATAAAATACATTGAACATGTTAATATTTTAGCCAGGACTGAAATAAATATCTATAATATGCAATTTGAGGTCACAATAGCAGTCTTACTACATATCTATTGAATATAAATTAATGGAAAGTACTCGAGGTTTAATGTCTTTTTAAAAATAAAATCTCTAGATTTTTGAAACGGGAGTTAAATTCAATTCAAATATATTGTCAATTACATAATATATGGTCATATAAAATTTAACTTAAGTCAAAATGTTAAGTACATATTTTTGAGCAACATTTAATTTGTTGATGTTACAAAATTATGAATTACGCAATTAGGGACATTTACACTATACAATTTTAAGTTAATAATTTTCTTTTAAAATCGAAACAATTAAGCTCTATTTATATAATAATTGATATGAAAAATAATATCGTAAGAATAAAATTTATATTTAAAAAAAAGTAGAATCTGCTATAAAATTATATAATGCAAGAAAAAAATTAAATAAATATAATAATTCCACCAGTTTAAGTGAAATCGTCAAAATCTCAAAACACCATACACGGTTTAGTCTAAGTAGATTGACAATAATAAGAATTATTGATGTGTGTGTTGCAGGGTATTTACAATAGATATAATTAATGCGTGTGATGTGAGATTCTGTGTGGGAGGTGCGGAGGCCCCCGGGGCGCGGGCAGCGTCCAGGGCGGGGGTCACAGGGGCTCCCGCTGGGGCACCCAGATGCTGGGGCCGCTCTCTGCCGCAATCACTTCCTTCACTTTGGCGTATATATCTTCGGGAGTGTCGCCAGTCACAACGGCTGCAAATGTACAAAAACAATTAATTAGAATACAAACAGATAGAATCGCACTATTCTTTTAACATGGTAGGCGTTGTAGGGTTTTGTGAATTCTAGGGAAAGGGAGAGAAGGGTGAAACATACAGGACCCATCTGTCAAGCAGATATTGTCACTGCTGGAAAAGTCTGAAGCAGTTAAGGGCACTGGCACTGCTCATATTTGATGAAGACTGATTAATTCTAGCTACTATTTACGAGGGTGGTCCGATAAGTACTTAGCCTACAAAAGAATAACAAAAATTTTGGAAAAGTGGCGATTTATTTCTCAACATAATCTCCTTTGAGTTCGATACACTTGACCCAGCGATGCTCCAACTTCTGTAACCCGTCTGAAAAATACGTTTTCTGGAGGTTTGCAAAGTAGGCCTCCGTGGCGGCGATAACCTCCTCATTCGACTCAAATTTCTGCCCGGCGAGTGACTTTTTCAAATTTGGAAACAAAAAGAAGTCGCACGAGGCCAAATCCGGAGAATACGGTGGATGGGGCAGCAGTTCATAGCCTAATTCTACCGTGGCTGTGGCGACAGCGGAGGTGTGAGCCGGTGCGTTGTCATGATGGAAGAGCACTTTTTTCTTTGTCAAATGGGGCCGTTTTTTCTGCAATTCGGCGTCGAATCGGCCCAATAATTCGGCATAGTAGAGCCCTGTGACCGTTTTGCCCTTCTCCAGGAAGTCGATGTAGATCACACCTTTTGAATCCCAGAAAACGGTGGCCATCACCTTTCCGGCCGATAGGACAGTCTTCGCCTTCTTTGGAGCACGTTCGCCGGGTGAAGTCCACTGTTTCGACTGTTCCTTGGTCTCGGGTGTGTACCAGTGTATCCATGTTTCGTCGACGGTCACGAAACGACGCAGAAACTCCTTCGGATTGCGCTTAAACATCGTCAAACACTGCTCTGAAGTGGTCTCACGGTTGCGCTTGTTTGCCAGGAGTGAGCAAACGCGGCACCCATTGCGCCGACAGCTTTCTCATGCCCAATACTTCATGCAGGATATGACCCACGCGGTCTTTTGAGATGCCTACTGTCTCAGCTATCTCGCGCACCTTCAATCGGCGGTCTGCCAATATGAGATAGTGGATTTTTGTCACGTTATCCTCCATGGTAGCCGTTTTCGGGGCACCTGGGCGTGGCTCATCAAAAACCGACGTGCGACCACGTTGAAACTTGTTAAACCAATTTTTGACGGTCGCCATCGAAGGAGAAGAGTCACCGTACACAGCATCCAAGCGCTCTTTGATTTCGCTGCGCGATTTCCCTTTCAAAAACAAACTCTTTTTCCATTTTTCTCAAATCCGGGAACACGCTCGCTTCCACACGCGGTCAAAACAAAACTACGCGTCCGATTCGGCTGAAATTTTGACAGTAGCTGTCAACGAGAATTTACTACGCGATAAAAAATTGCTCTTGCGATAGTGGTGCTATCGGGCGGTGAGGCTAAGTACTTATCGGACCGCCCTCGTATATGAAGTGCAATAGTGTGAATGACATGTTTAACATACACATTCCCCGGAGGAAGAGAACTACATTGCCTTACTCTTAATATGAAAATATATTTTTTTCATGAGTCTGAGGGCAACAATCAAAAGAAGAAAAATAATTACCAGATAATCAAACATTGCTCTGCTAAACCTGTGAATGAAAATATAAATTTCTCCCAAACGGCATAATTATTTTATATCTTTGCTCCGATTTTATAAAAAAGTACATAATCATCTTTGAATAAATGAAACGTATTTTCTTTCAAATGCGCTATATAATAGGTAAAGCGGAAAGAAATGATAATTTTTTTTGATGCGACAAAAAATTTATTTAAACAAAAACTATACAATATTATTCCGTTAAATAATTACCGTTGTTACCGATGATCTTCCTCCACAGAATAGGCAGTTTTTTAATACCTTATTCGTAAAATTCTGGCGGTTTTACGGTAAAATATGACTCCAAGTGATTTCGGAGTTGTTCGACACTCGTAGATTTTTTATCTCGAAGCGAATGTTTCATCGACTTAAAAAGATGGTAATCCAAAGGTGCAATATCAGGTGAATATGGTGGATGCTGCAGAACTTCTAAATCTAGCTCTCTTATTTTGTCCTGCGTGTGGTTTTGCATTATCATGTTGTAGAATTCTTCTCTGATTCTTTACTAAAACTGATCATTTTTTAAGCAGTTCTGCCTTTAATCTTTCGAATTGGGGACAATACACATCTGCTGTAACAGTCTGACCAGGTTTTAGTAATTCATAATGAATAACTTCCAAAATATCCCACCAAACACAAAGGAAAACGTTTTTCAGAGTCAATGTCGGCTGAGGGGTAGACAGATGTACCTGATTCGTCGAAAACCATTGTTTTTTGTTTTTTTTTCTCCTCGGATTGGTGTGAAGGACCCACTTCTCATACCCAGTAACAATTTTTCTAAGAAACGGATCAGTTTCATATCTGGAGAGTGAAGATGAACAGATTGTTATTCGTTGTTCCATGGCCGTTGGAGAAAGTTCGTGCGGCTTCCAAATTCCTTGTCTATTTTGTTTTCCGAGCCTTTTCAAATAGTTCTTCACTATTGATCATGGACAACCGATATTTTGTGACAATTCCTTGATAGTTTTACGCGGATCGGACCTCACTAATGAGTTTAAAGTGTCATCATCGATTTTAAGAAGTCTTCCTATTTTTGGTTTGTCCTTCGATTCCCTCTCACAACTTTCAATTTTTTGAAACCATCTTTGGCACTTCCGAGGATTCAAGATGTCTCTATAAATATCGCATATGGTCTGGGTAGCTTCTTTTGACTTCAATCCTTTATCAAATAAAAACAGCATAAAATACCGCAAATGTGTCTCTTCAATCTCTGGCTTTTGCAGTTTTGTACTTTAGACCAAAACCAAAAATAAATATCAAAACAGAAAGGATATTAATAGAGCTTTAAAATGATACCAACCACGACGTATTAACCCAACGGTAACTGGTGGCAAACTGGTTTCAACGTGACGCCTAATGAAAATTATCATTTCTTTCCGCTTTACCGATTATGTTATTCAGTGGTTCCAGAAATATCAGAGGTAACCTACATTTTCTTCTTTTTGAATCTTATAAAAATAGCATTTAGAGCAATATTATGCCCTCTAAACGAGTGTTAATATTCAATACCTGTGAAGTAAGAACTTCTTATGATAATACAATAAGGTATGCTTACTGACTTAAACAAAAATGCCCTTTTAATCTAAGAGTTACATACCAGTGAAATATTCGGCGAATTCTTGCTCCATTTTGATTGCACGTTCATACGTTTTTCGAGCTTGCTCTTCAGTCATTCTCTTATTCATTTCCCTGAAAATAAAAAATGTCTCATGTCCAAGAAAAAATTGATGTCTTACTCCACAGATGACTAATTATATTGTATACACATAGAATTCTTGCTATTTTCAATATTCTGCTGTACTGCAAATTAATATAGGAATAGGAAAAAATCAAATAGTATTAAAGCTTGAAATATAATTAAATAATAATACTACAAGAAAACGAAAAATTGACTAAACAAATTTACAATGTAAATTGAAAACTTGGTTAAGGTGTAATAAGACAATGGTTGGACCGAGTGAATATTTTTTTAAAGAAAAATTAAGGAATTCAAAGAGATTTTTTTGAATATATCGTAAGAACATGGATAGAATAGAAAAATGTATGCTGCGATAAAAAATCTGACATTTGGTCCAAGATAGTATGATGATATATAAAAAGCATAGCTAAATAAGGATTAAAGGATGGTATTAGTAATTATTGTGCTTACCTATGCATTCTCATACCCCGATTAATTATCTATTGGATTTTGACCTGGTTTAACTAGTAAACCAAACTTTACTTATCTTAAATTTTAGAATACCAATTTAGGGATCTATTAAAATGATACCATTATGATTTTCACAATCTATCAAATTTCCAATTAGTTAGATGCAATACTTACATGATAGATTCCACACTCTTTGGTTTGAGGAAGATTGCAATAGGATAAAGCTGCGCTACTTGTAATCTCTTGATTGCATTGCCACTCACATCCAGTATACAATGTTTGCCCTGAAACAAATTCATATTGAAAGCCTTAAAAAAGGGATAAACGGGTTATTATATAGTTATATGTGTATATTTTTTACTGTGATCAATCTTTTTCTTACATTATTTACCTAAACCACTCGGATTATGACGATGCATTCCAATTGCAGTCAAACCAACTCTTATAATAATTCACTGATAGTGCGTCAATTAGGGAATAAACATATTGATGCAATGGATATATTTTTTATTTTGATTTTAACATATTCAAGGTAAATTTGTTTGATATTTTTTCGCCTCTACATGTAGACAATAGTCCTAATGTGGTTTTTAACCAATAGCTAAATAATTTATATCAATAGCTAATAAATTAATTTATAGCTAATAAATTAATTTATTTACTTTCTTGTTGACTATAATATAATTTTTATTTTATTTATTTTGTTGTAAATTTTCTTATTTATTTGTTAATGCAAAGCCCCATGGATGAATATAGAAAGAAAAAAATACATTGGGTTTACACGTATATGAATATTATGAATGCATTCAAATAAACAAAGGATAACTACATAAATAATTGTACAAACGTCAACAAATACAGCATTTTTGACATAAAAACATATTTTTTAGGCATGACATTTTTGGAGTATGATTTTCATTGAACTTGAATATTAAATGTATGTATTTACAATCTCATAATATTTTACATACCTTTTAAAAAAACTCTTGCTATACAATAAAAATGTGGAAAATGCAGGGAGGGAAACCTGAATTCTTCCAAGTACATTGTGTGATTTTTGGACACTGAAATGTATTGGGGATGAAATGAGACTTACACTTTTGAAGGTAAATGGCAGGAAAATGTAAAATTCTCTGCCATGCTTGCTCCCCATGTTGAGCATATAGCCATCACAAAAAGTCATCAACAGACTTTGGAGACTTATTTTGTTGTCCTGAGAAGGAGAGCGGAACGTGCACCGAGACCAAACAGAAAAACACATTTACAATTAAAATATAAATGAATCTCAAATTTATATCCAATCAACCTGTCATTAATGTGTACACTAGTCTCTCTCTCTCTCTCAGGACGAATGTATCGTGACAATTTTCTTATGTTTTAGTAAAGGAGGAATTGATAAACTAGAAGTCATCATTTAAAACGTTCATCTATCCATTACCTCAAGAGTGCTTTAATATTATATTAGGCAGCTACTAAGCCCTAGGATAACAATACATTTATAAAACAGAAAGACCGGAAACTAAAACTAGTTCAGAAGTGAATCTGCAGGGAATGGAATTCAGGACAGCTGGGCACTAAGCAAGCATATTAATCAGTATGTCGCTGCCCCAACAATTGTACCCATGTATTGCAATGAAACAGTGTTAAGAAACACACTACAAGTAGTGCACTTCCTCCTAATAATAGCTGTGAGAAAATGTCATTGCTACTTTTTACTCGGCTTCTTGAGTAGCACGCTACTTTAGATTGAAAAGTAGCTATAACAGTACCACTTTTTTAAAAAAGCTTTTAACAACAATGCAATAAAAACAGTAATAAAATTTTTAGTAATTACATTACACACATATTAGTAAGTGGATAAATGACCAATGTCAGCCGTGGAAGGCATGGAGGGAGAAGAGGGAAAATTACTAGATGCACAGGTAAAATTACTACTAATAAAGAACTAAACAAAATCATATCTCAAAATTATGTTTGTAGTTTATTACCGCATATGGGTATATATTTAGTACCTTTTCTGCAACTTGCTTAACTGACGCCACAGAAGTTCCATACAGGTTTTCGTTATACTGCCCGGCTTCAATAAATAGGTGGTTCTGTATGTCTCTCTCCATCTGCTCCCTGCTGCTCACAAAATGGTAATCTCTTCCATCTACTTCATATTCTCTTTTAGGTCTGGTTGTGTCTAAAAAATGAGAACCTTTAGTTAACACAAGAGAAGATAAAATATCCCTAATTGAAAATAATTTAAGAAATTTGATTTGATACAACTCAAATAAGATTCATCATAACATTGGTTTATAGAAATACGTTTCCGAAATACTGTCCATAAATTAATATATCTGGTAATTTTACCTAATAAATATTAACCCTGAGAGATCGGCGCACTGCTATAGCAGTGGAAGAAATTTGTTCTACCCTTGTATTCTAAATAAATATCATTCATTTAGAATACAAGGATACATATTCTAAAATATATTTATGTTGTAAAAATATTTGTTTTTTGTTTTTTTGTTGTTTAAAATAAATATTTATCACGAACGTCCGAATCGTAAATATATCTCAGCACTAGATAGACAATTATATTTTTTTCTCGTAGCGCTCTCAGGGTTAAAATGTGTGATACCTTCAATGGAGAGAAAAACACCATAAAATATATGGGAATTAAGTGTTAGCAATACATAATTCAGGAATTAGTTTATTATTAGACACTAAGATTTCTTACATTTATGCAATACTTTGAGAATGAAGCAAAGCTATCCTTAGATGTCACAAAATCAAGAGTAGTCTATCAGGATGAAGATAATCCAATGCAAGGTAACATTATTAGTTTATGATAAGAAATAAGAACAAATTTGGGCATCTGGTTTGTTATTGATTTATTTACAATTCCCAAACTAATTTACTTTGCCCAAATATATAAAATTATTTCAATTTATTCAATCATAATGACTTTGAGGAGAGAGCTTTCTAAACGGAGCAATATAAATTGTATACATACATAAATGTCTACACAACGTCTCCCTGTCGGGGTAGGCAGAAAAGAGAGAGCACCAGTTTCCTATCATGACATACATCTTTCGCCTCTTCTACATTCATACAGCTCCTACAATTCCTCTCTCTTTTATATTTACTTCTTTAAAAATATTGTACACTTGATCCAAACATACAGTACTCGGCGGTAAGTAATACACATTGGGCTTAAGAAAGAGACTGTCGGCCATAATCGGATATGTAGTGTCATCTCTGTCCCTAGAACGCTTGACGATGACTAACAAATTGCGACGGAACATGTGTATGAATGACAGAGACGACGCTCTACAAAGCTGAAGTTAGCCGACAGTCTCTTTCTAAGCCCGATGTGTATTACTTACCGCCGGGTACTGTACATTTCTTAGTCTTCTTCTACCATGCTTTCCACTCACATTTGCACCATATATTCGTTTTTTAGTCTTTATTCATTCATTCGTTCGACATGCCCAAACCATCGCAGAGTGGGCTTGTTCATCTTGTCTTTTATATAAATTGTCCTTTTTTTATTATCATTATTAAATATTTATTCTCTCATGGTAATCATCATATCCACACTGGTGATACAGGTATAACGCAGTGGAGTTGAAGAAGAGTATAGCCAGGAAACAACATTGTATTCAGTCCCATTAAGCGTGCCTTCAGTTTAAGAACCATTGGAATAAGTAAAACACTGTCTTGTGTCAGCAATACTTCAGCCTGCAGCATTACAATAATCACATCACTGCAATATTTTTATAGGAATCCAAGCCAAATCCCCCAGGTGAAGCTTTGAAGGCAGTCCCTAAAAATACTGACAAACTCTTTTTATTTTATGACCCCTATGGGAATTAAAACAGAATATGCCAGGTTGATGACAAAATCATGGACATCATGGAAAATATTTTCGAACTACTTCTCATAAGTACTGATATAAATAGAAAAATAAATAATCTTTCTCCAAGAGTATCAAACTTTTTTACATTAGGATACTGTGGAATCCTGAAACCCTAAATCATTTCAGACTTTTTCACTGGCAATATTTTTATTCCAGTCAGTCTTTCTCCTGTTCGTTATTTTTTTAATCGTGTCAACCGCCCATTTTTAAATAAAATATGCATTCAATAATTTTTTTTACGGCAAAGCGAATTAATAGATTTTTTTTTATTCTAGTATAATTGAAATACAGTAAAAGATATCGGTCATTAGTTTCCGTGTCTGAACTTTCAGTAGTAATCATGCCATATGTTTCCATACAGAACAGAGATTATCATATCATTCGCATCAATTAGGTCTTGCTCCGAATGTAGTCCCGATATTTGGACAAGTTCGCGTGTATTGTGAGTTTACAATCGTGAAAAGAGGTTTGTGAACATATTTTAAAAATTGTTTATTTTTAACTAAAAAAAATTAGGAGTTTTTTAATTCCTAGTTTAACATTAAGGATATTCAAAAATATCTTCATAATTTATCCCCTTTGAAGAAAATTAGCAAAATTGAATTTTTTTAAATCAATCATGGTTATTGTGTTTGAAATAAATTTACTTTGAATATAAGAATAACAAAAAATTTAATTTTTCAACCAACCGAGAAAATATTTTATAAAATATGAAGAATTATCTCAGCCTTAAATTCAAAGACCTTTCTCTGTTAAAAGCAGTAGCCATAAGGAAGTTAAAAACTACTTCAGCATTTCGTATCACACTTCTGTTATACATAGTACATTTTGGTGGGACTATTTACATCTGGTATTTTTTTCATACCAACTAACCAAAAAGATATTTCCTATTGTGCAGAAAAAAATCAAACTAAGACCCTTTTTATATCTTTTAGTTAAACATCAGAAATCCAACCTGAAATTCCCAGGATAGAAGATAAGAGTTCTACAACTAGGGCACAGACGAGATGTATTGATTGGATGGCTAGAGAATTTGGAAGGTTTAACGCATTATTTTAATTTTATATTTGTATTATAACATAACGAGACGAAGAGCATTATCGATTTGCTTGAAAATGATGTTATCAATTATGTAATACTTACATGATTGAAAAATGATATCAATAATTTTGTATAAACTTACGTGGAACACAGCTTCCAAATTTGTCAGGAAATTCGGATATTAAGTCATCATTCACCCTGTCCTTCAAAGGCCCAAGTATAATGACAGGTCTGGTATAACTTATTGTCAGTTGTTGCACCGACTCATATGACAATACCGCTTCTTCTTGGCCTGGAAAAAATTGTTAACTCTGATTACAGACCTTTATACGCAAGTCAAAACTCTGAACTAGCCCATGATGGACCAAGCGACATGGCTAAAGAAGTTAACATTTTGAACTTAGAGAAAAATGTAAATCTATCATTATTTTAACTATATTTTTCACTGATATTATCTTGTACAGTTTCAAAAAAACTTGTAAATCAAATAAAAAACACATGTTGAAATGACTACAAAAAATGTATATATTCTATATAGTTAAAATAAAACATTGTTGTTAATAAAATAGCATTAATCAGTATTTAGAATACATAAATATATTTTTTTAAAGGTATCTTGTTAACTTTTTAGCCAGTCTATATGAATTGTTAAAACATTTAAGTGTGCAAGTTTATTATAAAATATCTCTACAGTGGATATTTTTTAAACAGATTCACCCCTATGCAAAAATATTATTTTTCCAGTGCTAGTTTTTAACCTAAACTTTTGTAATAAAACAAAAATGCCTAATCAATTTTCATAATTGCATCTATTCATTTGTACATCTTTATCTTTGCTAAGTCTATATTCTATTTCTATATACATAATTGCATCTATTAATTTGTACATCTTTATCTTTGCTAAGTCTATATTCTATTTCTATATACATTTGTAAAAAATTATCTTTTTAAAACGTTACAATCTAAACTATTTATGTATTTTGTTTTCAAGGAAAAATAATTATTTTTACTATAAAATTATATGCAAAACAAAATTTATATTTAATGATAAATCACAAACTAATTATTTACGGAAAATATCATTGACTATTATTTAGTGTTTACATTTTTTAAACTAAAGAGACGAAATATTCACATACCTAATCAATTAGAAACAGGATAACTAAAACATCGACCTAAAACTATTAATTGAAGAAATATGCTAATAAGTCTTTTCAACTTTGTAAAAAAAAACTATGTTTGATTCTTCTATAAGACTATAAAGCTGAAACTACGATAAAAGCTTCCTGATAATTTCTACTTATGAATCTCATTTTAAAAAAGAAACCAAAATGGTGAATTTTCCATAAAATTGATGAGTGACAAAGACATGTGTGAACAAGCATGCGTCAAGATGTTTATAAATAAATTTTGAATTTAAAATTCTAGTTTCTAACACTAAATTGTCCATGTAAATGAATATGTAGAGTGTACCAAAGCAGTATGCAAAATATTGTAGAAGAAAATTATAACAATAGAAGATGAATCTAGTGCCATCTGTAGCGTGCTGTGCTTTTTTGAACTCTCGCAAATCCAGCCAAAGTCCCAACTGGAGACTGCAGCCGACAGTACGAGTGTATGAGCCGAGTCCCACCCAGAGCAAGTGCGGCGCGAGCGTCTCCAGTCGGGCCGGCCCATTGCGAGAACTCCGGTGCTATTGCATGCGCAAGTCATGCTGAATGATCGAGTCATTCCATGTAGATCACAGTTGTGGTGATTGCAAGTATGAAAACTAAGAGATGATCAATTTGCCTTACAGTGCTTCCAGTGGCCCTCAGTATATTTACTATTGGTCACATAGTAAAAACTCATTCTTCGAATCAAAGATATTCACACATTACATGAAACCAGAATAAGAAAAGTAATAACAACTTGTTGGTACAACCACATATATAAAAAAATGGTTACAAAAAAGATTAGAATGCAAATACAGAAAGATTTAATTTGTAAAGAGCTACATGTCACTTAATCCACTGAATCCAACAATGGAGCGGAGTGAGTGGTGTAAAAAACAAGGCAAACCTGCGTACACGTCGGAGATTGGCCAGGGATCAGATTGAGGTGAGAGTGGATACTGAAAGAGAGAATGATTCCAACGGCCATTGCGCAGCCTCGGATCTCAGTGTGACTGAAGGAGGAAGTCTGGAGAGAGATGAAAGCTGAAACGCAAGTCGAAGGCCGGTTCCATCGGGGATGTTTGAGCGTGCAGGCCATTGAGAAGACGTGACAGTTGCTTTGCGAGGAATGAAAAATTAATTTATCCAATTGTTATTCAATGAGCATCTACTTGATCTAAGAATAATGACAGGACATGATAAGAATGCGGGAGTCCAAGGATTCTACGGCACGCGCAAACTACACCTTACTCCCTGTCCAGTGACGGGCACTTACTGTCGTCTTCTAGATATATGAGCGTAATCTCCTCCATCAACGGAAGTTCCACTCGATACAAGATTTCCCCTACATACAAACAACAGAGTTACATCACTTGCATGGAGAATGGATGAGGGCGGAGGATAAACTAAGGCAACTAGAAGCACTGGTCCGTACGGAATACTACATGACCGTAGTACTGTGCATGCAACAGCAGCACTTCCACCGCACCACAGCTCCAAGCCAGTCTCCAAGCACCAGCCAACTCCCCGACGCCAGCACTGCCCCGTACTGGCGTCGGGCATTGCATATCCTATCCAGTCTCGTTATTACAATTTTTCTTTTTTTTACCACATCATTTCAAGTTTCTTTACATTTTAATGGTGTCCTAACATGGAGATCAGAGTTTTGCTTCTAATTTACATTTTAGTTTTGATTAAATTATTTTTAGTTTAAATCACATTTTTATCATGAGCAATCAAAAGATGCTTATTACAACATTTATAAATCCCTCCAATATTCATTTTGCGAAAATCAAAAAAAGCGAGAAGCCTGCAACAATGCATAAAATAAGCTGATATGGGGTGTTGAACCAAATCAATATTTTATATCCATAGACATAGTCCAGCGATAAGACATTCTGTTCACACTGCCCTATAACAATACTGAAATAGATTTTAAAACAACTATTTATTGTAATTTAACATTATTCCACAAAGTGTATCGAGTCTCTTGTCAGTATGTTACTTTAAGATCACATGCTAATTATAATTAACATTTCCATTATATGTATTGTAGTAATGATATATTGTACAAAGCAAACTTCTATTAGCTCAATATCACCTTGTGGAGTATAGCACATATCATGTATTATAGATCGGTAAAGGAGGTTTACAGTGGTTTAAAACTAAATTGATCGTAACAATTTGTGCACAAATTAAACGGAATTCATTATTATAATTTCTTTCCTTATATTGTCCAATTTAATTAAAGGATATGATGACATATAAATAATATCTATGTTCATTTGATAGAATGATTTGATTTTTGACAGTGTGTTTCTATGTTTTACTTCTACGACATATATAATATATAATGAACAATAGTTCAAATATACTTTTCTACTCCATAAAGATGATCACTTCTAAATAAATACACATAGTGATCTAACAGACAAATATTATTTTAAATAGACAGAAAAACTAAGCGTATGCCTTTTTTATTTTTATACTTGTCAAGAATATCGATATTATATAAGGTGAAAAGAAACTAGTAACATTTTCGATATAATCACCATTAAACTGAATACAAATCACTCAAGTTGAATATGAGAATGAGTTACATGTGTAGAAAATATGATTTAACTATATGAATCTGTTTTCAGTTCTACATAAGCCTAGGCTAGAAGAAAACGTGAGTCAGTAGCCATATTTAAAGTCAGATGTATGTGTTAGGAGGTAAGTGTGGTGCCAACGGATTACTAGCTTAATTTCATTTTGTAAATCTATCCACTACAATCATTCAATTTTAATTGACTTCTGTTATATTGTATATTCCCAAAATCATGTGTCTTGCTTTAATAAATAAATTGACTGGGGTCAATTTCACCCAGGTCGTAATCTGTTTGTGTCTCACACTTAACAGTATTTACAATTTCACCCAGGTTGTAAAAATAAGTTATCTGTTTGTGTCTCCCACTTAACAGTATTTACAAAAAGTAATAAATTAATATGGTTTTCCCCAAGATTTTTTATATGATTAATATTTTTTTCAGTATGTTTGCAACAAAATAAACTTTTTTTTTATATCCAATGATGAAAAACTATTGTATTATATTACACTTCCATTATATACAGTACAACCTGATGGGCTTATTGCAATGTAACAATGAAAAAACAAGAGTCCTGCCAGCGAGACAGTTAAGAGTATTCTGCCAACTAGAGTACAAAGGTCCTCCCTAATAAGAGAACTATTCTTCATAAAATGATTTCATACTTTCAATGATGTGTTGTGACAAATTAGGCTGTTATTTTTATTTGAAAACTTGAAAGAAACTCATATTGCAATATTTTAAATAAAAATATTAATCATAAATAATATTTACGTGTGTATGACAACTTTTTTGACATGAAAATGGGTGTAAATATTATACATCTGTATGAAATATATAATTTATACTTGATTTTAAATGATTCCTCCAAGATCATAATTATCATAAAGCCTTGAAAAACTTATATGAATTTGTGAAATGTATTTAAAAACACACACAAAACTATGACCTTAACTTGAAGAAAAGCATTTGTAATTTTGAAGTCTTCAATAAGTCTGTAAATATTACTGTGTTTGTGTAAAACCATGTGTAGTATGAGTCTAATAAAATTGAATAAAATTAGAACACTGATCTTTCAAAGCTTATTATGAAAGAAATATGTTTGATATTGTGAATACCTTATAAAATAAAATGTAAATATGCAAAACGTACCTTCAGCATTTGCATCATCCTGCGTGTAGCATAGCATGAATGCTAAAAATAAATAAAATATATTTGCAAATGCAACAATTCTATTATTTTACCATAAATCTGATTTTACCTCATTTATTGTATTGTCTTTCAGTATATTGTTGGGTGGTTTATCATTTATTATTTTAAATGCAGTATTGCACTTTGTCATTAACTTAATCGTAATGTTGTATTTTTCATTACCCATAAATACTGAATATGAATATAAATGTGAAATTTAAAAAGATATCTGTATTCCAAGAATTAACAAAATGGACTTAGAAAATTTATTTGTTGCATCCACTTGTTTGTTTTTTATATTATTAAAATATACTTTTTTTATAGATGTCTTTTAAATATGTTTGTGACTACTTTGGTAGTTAAGTGTTGATTAAGTATGAAGTGAGTCATATTTCCCATTATTGTGCATAAAACATTCAAATAGAATGTTAATAAACAACATATGAATTCCTTCATATAAACGTAACATGCAAATATCCCTGATTATTATTGATGATCAAATTAACCTAAATGTTAGTTATTCAATGAGCATCTACTTGATCTAAGAATAATGACAGGACATTATTCTTAGATCAAGTAGATGCTCATATTGTACGTAAAAACATATTTTATAATTTAACCAATCATGTACTTAATACATTTTTATGAAAACAACATGCAAGTATTATATATTTTTCGCAGTGGATGCAATTTTCCTCAACCTTTTCAAAATGTAACTTCAGATGACTTTAGTGACCAGATTTCGAAATAGAACACAATTTGTTTTTAAATAAAAAGAAAGATGTTTTCTGTCAAAGAAAATGTTACAATTTTATTTCCAATTATGTATCTAAAGAAACAGGAGATTAAGAATTTATGAATTTAATTGATAAGTGACTCCAATATCCCAAATATTTGCTCTATAAATTCACAATTATAATTCAAAATCAATAACTTAATATTTATAAAATTACCAAGCAGAATCTTAAGGAACTCTTTTAGCACTACAGAGTGATAAGAATGTTTTCTCGGATAAATTATAGTACTTTATTAATATCGTATTCTAATTTTGTAAATCATATAGAATAAACTAATCCTCCTAATTAGTTTTAGAAAATAAAATATAATGGCAGTATTGAAATTCTGAATTAAAATACTAATATCAAAATATATTAATTTAGTAAGTATACCATCATCAGAAAATTTTATCTCCTAAACCATGTATGGTTTAGGAGATTCATATTACCTTTTTCAAAACTAATGATACGTTTTTTGTAAATATTAATAACGGTTTCATAAAAATATACTTTTAACTAAAGAATTAAAATGCGAAATTACATTTAATTTGGATATATTGAACACATCAAGTCCTTCCACACAAAACGTAACTAGCATTTTAAATAAATAAAATAGAATAACTATAAACAAAAGCAACCTGAAATGAAATATTCCAAAATATGTAATGACAAATGTTTTTTAAAACAAATTGTAACACATCGATCAATAAGTCCCGGGATTAACCGGCAGATGGCGCCTCTAATAACAAATCCATACCATTCTCAGTTAGTACCAGCCTTTAGAAGGTACATGTCAAACTTTCATGACATTCCGACATTGTGTCATTGAGTTACAGTGGTTTTAGTGATGCTACTTTTGCTATTTTCAAAACAATGGAAAAAACCGAATTTCGTGTGTTTGCATTGCTTTTTAATGGGAAAAAATACCGTTCAAACTCAGCAATGGCTTGAAAAGTGTTATCCGGGCTCTGCTCCATCGAAAAATACCATTTGTCGGTGGTATGCTAATTTCAAACGCGGTCGTACAGACACATATGATGCTGAACGCTCTGGTCGTCCAAATAAGGTTATTACACCAGAAAACATTAAAAAAACCCTCAAAATCGTGATGGAAAATCGCAAAGTAAAGTTGCGTAAGATAGCTGACATCCTGAAGATATCCTTTGGTAGTGTTTACACTATTTTGCATAAACATTTGGTCATGAGAAAGCTTTTTTCGAAATGGGTACCGCGTTTGCTCACAATGAAACAGAAACAATAACGCATCGATGATTCAGAGCGCTGTTTGGCACTGTTAACGCAAAATAAACAGGAGTTTTTGCATCGGTATATGACAATGGATGAAACTTGGATCCACCACTATACTCCGGAATTAAATCGGCAGTCAGCTGAGTTGAGAGCAGCCGGTGAAAGTCGTCCGAAGCGACCAAAAACTTGACTTGTTATGGCCTCCGTATTTTGGGATGCGCATGGTATAATATTCATCGATCACCTTGAAAAGGGAAAAACCATCAATAGTGAATATTACATAGCGTTATTGGAGCGTTTGAAGGCAGAAATCGCAAAAAAACGACCCCATATGAAGAAGAAAAAAGTTCTCTTTCATCAGGACAATGCACCGTGTCACAACTCGATGGTAACGATGGCCAAATTGCATGAGTTGAACTTCGAATTGCTTCTGCACCCACCGTATTCTCCAGATTTGGCCCCCAGCGACTATTGGCTGTTCGCAGACCTCAAAAAGATGCTCCAGGGAAAGAGATTTGGCTCCAATGAAGAAGTGATTGCCGTAACTAACGCCTATTTTGAAACCAAAGATAAATCGTTCTACACGGCTGGCATAGAAAAGTTAGGAAAGCTTTGGAATGAATGTATCGCTCTTGAAGGAGACTGTGTTGATGAATAAAGAAGAATTTTGGCAAACAAATGTTGTTTTAGTAGTTAGTCCCGGCACTTATTGATCGATGTGTTACGCTTCACATTCTCAGAATTTTAATTCATATCATAGCTAAAATCCATTCTTGTTACTAATTTAAATGTTCTGGAAAATAAGCATTATAAATAAGATTACCCATATTTTTATAAATTTACCACCTTAAATGTTATAATGGAAAATATCTATGTAAATATATAACACCTGTATAAATGTAGCTCTATCCATTGCTGCACCTCTCCAGTCTGTTTATATTAAGGTCCTCTCGGAGCAAATGGAATTGATGTACTTATTCGTGATCAATTTTTTTTTATTTTGAGTAAATTTACTCAATAAATAAACAATTACACATTTTATTTCTTTCCCTCTGTAGGAATTAAGATATAAAAAGATAAGACACTTACGTTCCTGATCAGAGCCATCCTCAGACTTAGCATCATCCCGACTCTTCATGAATGGGAATCTTCTACTGAATGATAATGTTTTCTTCTTTCTCTCTAATGTTGATTGTTGCTAAACAAAAAGTAAATCAAGTCAAAAAATGACATACAAAGACAGCTTAAAGAATAATAAAGTTGCTGCTCAATACTAATAATAATATATGATGGGTCTTTCCCACTTTTAACAATCTGAATCTACAGAAAAAAATCTCACTTTTATTCAATGGAGTCCAAATATGTTATTTTTGTTTAACCCTTCCCTTACGGTGATAAAAATAATACGCGTGTTACGGTGTTGGGTAGTGAGTACGCAATAAAAAATTAGCGATTTTAAATCGGAAAAATAAGAACATTCATAGATAATCCCCTTAATTAATTATAATTGAAGTTAAAAATTATAATAATTGAGATTTATTTGCTGAAAACATTAAAAAACGCTCACGGAACGGGCGTACGTCTAACCTATTTGCAAGCCTAGAGGCAACTAGTGGCGCGGAACGTCAGTCGCATACCCCGGCGCATACGCCTTTGCTTGCGACGTTGAGAAAATTCAGCTCCTCGCAATTCAGTCTAGTATGCAAGAGTGAGATGCGAATATAGTGTCGCGCTTCCCGCATACTATTCACCTATTGTCAAGACGAGGCAATCGCCGCGTTTA
Organism: Odontocerum albicorne; assembly: GCA_949825065.1. NCBI lineage: Eukaryota > Metazoa > Arthropoda > Insecta > Trichoptera > Odontoceridae > Odontocerum > Odontocerum albicorne. Next base: position 28,627,690 of record OX463844.1, on the reverse strand, counting down.
AATGCGAATTTGTTTTCGATCTTTACAAAACACCTCGATGTAGTCGATAAATTCTGATTATTATTAATATTATTTTTTAAATCAATGCGTAAATATATTATGGAGGAATACCTAAAATTTTAACCTTGTATTTATTATATTTATAGATATTGATGGTTATTAGAAGCAACGTGTAGAAGATACCCAACACAGGGAAGGAAAGGTTAACACCACTTAAAAATAAATTACAAATTTAAGAGACCATATTGCAATTTTACTAAAATCTATGAAATATGCAAACACTAAATATTTTAAGTATTTTGTCAACATTTTCTGTAATTTTCCTCTCGAAAATGAAAAATTCAGGTAAGATTATGAATAGCAAAAATATCTACCTGTGTCGGTTGTCCTTGGAATTTAACTTGTCTATCCCTTGCCCTCTGTTTTCTCTCCCATCTTCGTTTTGACGGCACAATACCAATCACATCTGAATCTGTTGAACCATCCGTTGCGATTCTCCTAATAAACAGAAAATACTTGCTTTGCATAAAAATAAAACTAACCATTTCGATTTTGAAGGTAACCATTTCGATTTTGAACCTAAAGTATAGTTCCCTATACTTTAAGTACCAATTTTGAAGGAACCTAAAGTACAGGAAGGAATGCTTGCGTTGTATTTAAAATTATTACATAAATTTTTAATGGAAACAAAATAATTAAGAATTTTTACCACATTCAAAGGAACAGTTATAATTTTTAAACATTAAATTATAAATAATTTATTCATTTGTATATATAGGCAAATTAAAAATAAATCATTGACAGAATGAAAATAGTTAATTAATCATTTTTAAAAGGAAAAAGAGAATATTCATATGCTGAGCTAAGGACTTTTAACAAGAATGACATCTAAGATCATTTTAACATTTTTTTGTAATACTCTGATTAGCTGAACAATACAAAGAACAATATTTGCCAGTATGTATGTGTGGAATTCTTAAAGTAGATAAAAGACTTTTTGACATAATTTCGGAGAAAGATAAACATATAATATATTCATGTACATTCAATAGTAAAATAACCTTATAAAGTTAAAAATAGAAATTAAATTTCCTTGCAAGGATTAAGTTATATACTACCTTGATCAAAAAGTTTTAGGATCGGCCACCGTGTGGCGCATTAGTCACCCTATTGAAATTCTTTTTTTTTTTGTTAGGTTACCACATCTATCATTGACACTTCCCTCCAAATTTCAGCGTCATAGCTTGACATTTGTAAAAGTTGCGCTGTACTGAGTACATCTACCTTTGTGCGTGTTTTCGATTTTTTACAAGTTTGAAAATGGCATCAACGAGTTTGCATTAAATTTTGTGTGAAAAACGCATTTAACGGTTCGCAGACCTTGGAAATGTTGGAGAAGTGTTTTTCGGTGGCACGAACGCTTCAGAAGTGGTCTAGAGTCGGTCGAGGATGACGAACGCAGTGGCAGTCGAAAACCGATGAAAACATCGATAAAATCAAAGAAATGTTGGCCGAAAACCGCAAATTGACCATTAAAGAGCTGGCAGAGGACTTGAACGTCGCTTATGGATCCGCTCAAGACATTTTGGTTAGTGATTTGGGCCTCAAGACGTGTCGCTGCAAAACTGGTGCCGAAAGACCTCAATTTCATGCAAAAAAAGGACCGCGTTGAAATCGCGAAAGACATGATTTCCACGAGTTTTTGACCAAAACCAACACGATTACTATCCAGCAGCCTTCGAATTCACCTGATCTGGCTCCCTGCGATTTTTTCCTGTCCAATCAACCCAAAAAACCGCTTCGCGGAACATGTTACAGCACCCAACAGGATGTCATGAAAAAATCGAAGATGGCACTGATGGACATACCAAAAATTGAGTACCAGCGGTGTTTGAGGATTGGATCAAGCGCTGGCGTAAGTGTGTTGCAGTCGATGGGGAGTACTTTGAAGGGGACCATATCGATTTTGATGAATAAACTTGTATTTTCGATTTTATGAATCAAGTCCTAAAACTTTTTGATCAAGGTAGTAATTATTATAATTTATAATATTGCTAAACAAGTCAAAATAATATTTACCTGGCTTGCCACCATTCATCATCTGAAGCATTAGTAACATGTAGTATGTCACCATATCTAAATGGTAGCCCTCTTGATGGTAAGCCATCATCTCTAATTGGATCGTAATCAAAGAGCGCTCTGGAAGAAATAAGATTTCCACAGATTAAAAAAAGCAATCAAATTGATTTAACATTTCATACCTCAACTCAGAGTACACTTTTACAAGAGCTAATTATTTATAACATGATTCTACTGTTATGGTTTAAATTAGGATGTGGATAGTATTAATTCCTTTTTCACAAGATCCTTGCCTAGAAAATGTGGTCACCACATAATTCAGGGTAACTTTGTAACTTACATTTACAGTCTGCCCATGGAGTTTTTGTACTAACTTGTATTATTTTCTAGCTCCTAGTCTTTGTTGTCGCATAAAAGTTCAGTAAAGTTTATGAAATAAGAAATGAAGAATATTTCTATTAATAAAACTTTTCAGGATATTCTTTAATAAAATAATATTGGGAGTACAAATTAGTTCGGTCCGTTTCCAAAAGATGGCTCTGGCTGTTATGAATGGTTCATAGTGACAGCCGATTTTGGCGGTTTCAGAGAGGTTAGACATCTGCCAATAATATTCAGTTTATATAGCTTTGAGTTTCATGCAAAAACCTTGTTTTGTACAGTGTTGAAAATGTCGAATTTTGTGTTAACCAAGCAGCATTCAATGCCTCCAATCAGATTAGTCCATAGACCAAAAATCCATGTCCTATGTCAGGCCGAGGTTGAATCTCTGAGAAATACAATATTTAATTATACAAAGAGGTTTTAAAAAATATATTGGGTGTACAAATTAGTTCAGTTCGTTTTTTTGTGTTAAAAAATGCATTTATTTCTAAACAAAATGAATGAACAGATCAATTAAAGTATTGTCCATCGCTGGCTACTACTTTTTCCCATCTCTCAGGCAATTTTCGAATTCCATCTCGAAAAAATGACTCGTCTTTTGAGGCGATCCAAGTTTGGAGCCAATTTTCGGTTTCTACGAAAGAAGTGAACCGGTGACCTGCCAAATCGTGATGCATCCTTCGGAACAACCAGTAATCAGAAGGAGCAATGTCCGGGGAATACGGCGGGTGCGGTAAAACATCCCATTTGAGCGTTTCCAAATATTTTTTTACGACTTTTGCGACATGAGGCCGAGCGTTGTCATGAAGAAGAATAACTTTATCATGTCTTTGCTCGTATTCCGGCCATTTTTCTCGCAATGCACGTCTCAAACAAATTAATTGTAGCCGATACCGATCGCCCGTAATGGAATCGCCAGGTTTCAGCACCTCATAGTAAACAACACCCCTTTGGTCCCACCAGATACAGAGCATGATCTTCGAACCATGTATGTTTGGTTTTGGTGTTGATGTTGAGGTCGATGGCAACGATTGACCGGGCTTAGCGTAGTATTTTTTCTTCTTGGGGTTGTCGTAGAATATCCACTTCTCATCTCCAGTTACAATCCGATGCAAAAAACCTTTTCTTTGTTGCCTTTGAATCAGCTGCTCGCAAATGAAAAATCACCTTTCAACGTCTCTCGGTTTCAGTTCATAAGGCACCCAATTTCCTTGTTTTTGAATCAATCCCATGGCTCTCAATCATACGGAAACGGCTTGTTGAGTCACTCCCAATGATTCTGCGAACTCCTCTTGCGTTTGACTCTGATCTTCTTCGAGTAATGCCTCTAATTCTTTGTTCCCAAATTTTTTTGGCTGTCCAGACCGAGGCTTGTCTTCAACGCTGATATCTCCATCCTTGAAACGTCGAAACCATTCCCTACATGATTTATCAGTTGGAGCAGCGTCACCATAAACTTCGACAAGCATTCGATGGGCTTCAGCTGCACTTTTCTTCCAATTAAAGCAGAAAATTAAAACCTCCCTTTTGAACACAAAAAAACGAACTGAACTAATTTGTACACCCAATATATTTTTTAAAACCTCTTTGTATAATTAAATATTGTATTTCTCAGAGATTCAACCTCGGCCTGACATAGGACATGGATTTTTGGTCTATGGACTAATCTGATTGGAGGCATTGAATGCTGCTTGGTTAACACAAAATTCGACATTTTCAACACTGTACAAAACAAGGTTTTTGCATGAAACTCAAAGCGATATACACTGAATATTATTGGCAGATGTCTAACCTCTCTGAAACCGCCAAAATCGGCTGTCATTATGAACCATTCATAACAGCCAGAGCCATCTTTTGGAAACAGACCGAACTAATTTGTACTCCCAATAGTTTTATAGCTTTGCATTGGTTATTCTGAGATTGAAATCGGTGTCTGCGACATTATGAAACTATCATGTGAAAAGGTGTATATCATTACTTCTATCTTACACAGCACACAATCAATAATCGATACTTTTTATAAACCATGCAAGTTTGTAAAATTTCATGGATTTTTGTACAGCATCAAATGCAGCACACATCACACACACTTTTTACCACACCCCTTTCTTTAACCATAACCGTTGATTTCAATACATTCATTTTTAAATATTTTTACCAGGCATCTCTCATACAGCTCGCTTATCATATCTCTCAAATTGTCTTCATTTTCAGCAAGCATAACCATGTTACCAGCATACAGAAGTCCACTCAGATACATGTTTTTCACTCATTTTTACAGCACTCCCATCATCTTTTAAATTGCGAACATATCCATAAATTAATTAAACAATTATGTGCATATATTAGGTCCTTACATATGAAATTGGCGTTTTGCCGTACTGGCAACTTTGATCTCAAATATCTTCTCTTTGGTTAGGAATTCCAAATTAAAATTTATACAGCTATTTACTCAAGTATTTGTGTTTCGAAAATTATAATTCATTTGTTTTTTCCTCAATTGTTTTTTTTCTTTGCGTCACTCAGTTTACAAAATGGAAAACTTGAAATATCGCGTTATTTACGAGTACGAGTTCCACCGTGGCACAAGTGCTGCAGAAACGGCTCGAAGGATTAATGATGTGTATGGCGACGGTGCCGCAAAAGAAAACACAGTGCGTTTTTGGTTCCAACGTTTTCGTTCTGGAAATTTCGACCTGCAGAAAAAGCCCCGTGGACGGCCGGAGACCAAAGTTGATAATGAAGAATTGAAGGCTATTGTGGAAGCGGATCCATCGCAAACCACGTCCGAGTTAGCTGCAGGCTGCGGTGTTAGTGATAAAACTGTTTTAATCCACTTGAAGCAAATTGGGAAGGTGAAAAAGCTTGAAAGGTGGGTACCTCACGAATTGAGTGAAGCAAATCAACAAACGCGCGTTGACTGCTGCGTTGCATTACTCAACCGGCACAATAATGAAGGGATTTTGAATCGAATCATTACCTGTGATGAAAAGTGGATCCTGTATGATAATCGGAAGCGCTCATCGCAATGGCTGAACCCTGCCGAACCAGCCAAACCATGCCCCAAGCGAAAATTGACTCCAAAAAAGTTACTTGTGAGCGTTTGGTGGACTAGTGCTGGTGTCGTTCACTACAGCTTTCTTAAATCTGGCCAGACGATTACGGCAGATGTCAATTGTCAGCAACTGCAAACCATGATGGAAAAGCTAGCTGCTAAACAACCGAGGCTGGTTAATCGCTCTAGGCCACTGCTGCTTCATGATAACGCTAGACCACACACTGCACAACAGACGGCTACCAAATTAGAAGAGCTTCAATTGGAATGTCTAAGACATCCACCGTACTCTCCGGACCTTGCCCCAATAGATTACTATTTTTTTCGAAATTTGGATAACTTCTTGCAAGGGAAAAAATTCGACTCAGATGGGGCAGTCCAAACCGACTTCAAAGATTTTATTGATTCCCGTCCGAATGGTTTTTTTAGTAAAGGGATCGATGAACTACCTATGAGATGGCAAAAGTGCATAGATAGCAATGGTACATACTTTGATTAAATAAATATATTATATTAAAAAAAATCAACTTTATGTTCCTCCCAAACAAAACGCCAATTTCATATGTAAGGACCTAATATAACAAACAAAGAATTATATACATATATAGTAAAAAAAAAACAATAATTTCAATAAATAACTACTTATCACACAAGGCCGACTCACCTTACGTAAAGGGTTTTCTTTTGTGACGTTCGTAGCAACGTATGATGTTGCTTTAATTCATTGATACGTGCTTCGAACCTATTGTACTCTTGAGGACTATACATTACAGTAAGTGTTACGTGTTGACCAGTGCTCTGAAAAGATAGAAATATAATCATGAACTATACACCATACTTAACAAATCTTTATTTTGATACAACTTGATTTGCCATCGAAAGTGAGTCTATATATCTTAACTGGATTTCTGGAGAATATTACGACTTTTTGTTAAATGTTCTCTTCAGCCATAGTCATATTGTGATTACTAAATTTTTATATAAACCAATGTAGCCAACTGACATTTGGTGTTTACCTTAAGGGCTTGCGCAGCTTGTTCATGTGAGGCTCCTTGGAGGTCTGTGCTATTAACCTTGAGCAGCTTATCCCCTCTGCGCAGGCCACCACTCCGCTCAGCCGGACCACCGGCTAGCAGGAAGGACACATAGATGCCCTCGCCATCTTCTCCGCCTACAATGTTGAAGCCCAACCCGTTGGGGCCTTTCTCTAACTCCACTACACGAACGGGTTCGTCTGAAGGACCATCAGGAGCATGCAGAGCTAGTGATGACGCTCTAGCTGAGTCTGAAATGTTTTTAGAAATATAATTGAGAGTAAATGCAGACAAAATATATTTAAACCACCTTTAGTATGATGATGCACTAAGGAAAATTTGTGGTATCAATGTTTGAATCAATGTGGTATCAATGTCAGAATGAAGACATCAGAAATTAATGCATGGATAAAATGGATGTTTTAAGTAAGATGAAGAAAGATGAGTGACTTAATAATTACTAAGTGAGTACATAAGACGGAAGTGCAAGGTGTGTGTGGAAGAAGTAGACCAAAGAAAACAAGGGTGGATCAAATGAACCGGAGTTTAAAATAATAGTAAAGTGAGAAGTATGAATAATAGAATATTGTGCATGACGAGATGTATGAATTTAAAGGAGGCGAAAATGGTGTGTCTGGATATAAAAAAATGGAGATCTGTTCTCTCTGCCTACCCCACAAGGGATACAACATGATGATATGTATGTTAAGTGTGATGATTATTCGAGTATTTTACTAATTGCACTAAACTAATTGTTATGTTAAACTATTCACATACAACTGAAATAAAAATGGAATGATAATAAGAACGAGAACGAATAACACAGTTTGATAAATAAAATGTATAATGGACGTGAAAAGAAATATCTGAGAGTGAATGTTGCTAAATCCAGTCATGGTGATAGAAAAGTGAATGTGATATATGGGTGGACAATGAAAGATTGAAGCAAGTTAAGGAATTCTCCTATTAAGGCAGTATTTTCTCAGATGATGAGTTATGTAGAATATCGAACAGTGTGTAGCAATAGGAAAAAAAGTCAATGGGATACTAAAATATATAAACTCGAACCGGAAATTATCAAAATCTGCTAACATTATCAAAATCCACAACAGTATTTTAGTACCATCTTTGATGTACGACAATACGGAATGAAGTGATTAGGTTTGAATGTGAATTTAACACTTGCCGTACGGTGATGGATAGCGAGTGATCATGACTTATATTTTATTTAATTTCTCGAAATATACTGCTTGCAGGGTCTTCATACTTTATGTATTCCTCATCGAAACCTCTATGATTTGAATGATGTCATTAGGAAACAAAACATTCATAGTTAATTCAACAGAAATTAATGATTTTAAATCGCGAATTGACGAAATGTCAAACACTCATTCTTTTTTGACAGTTCTTATAGCGCCCGTTCCAGGGGCTCGTCACCAGTTTTATAATCCTGATTGTTATTTTTTATTTTTATCTGGTATGTTTTTTCTATTATCATTTTTTATCTGGTATGTTATATTGTACCATTACTCTTTTTATAATAAATGTACATTTTATTTATTATTTCATTTTCAAAAATATAATAATTGAGATGGCGGGAAATATCGACGGCGATGATAGCGATTTGGAATTTAAGGCGACAGGCAATATATCAGAATCAGAAGATTTTGTCGAGGTACAGGATGAAGTATATTCTGATTTGGAGACGAGTGAAGAAGACGAAGAAATATTATTTACATCAAAACATGGATTCGAATGGAGTTCATTACGAGTACCACCTCAATCTTCGAGGCATCGGTCGGGTATCAAATATTCTCATCGAAGATTCTGGACTGAGAAATTCAAGTATAAATGTACATTCCATAAAAGATATGTGTTGTCTGTTTGTAAATGAAGAGGTGGTAAAAGTGATGTTTAAGAAACAAATCGTCATTTAAATCGAATTCATTCAGAAAAGAACCAACCAATATCAAAAGACGAGTTATATGAATTCATTGGAATATTGCTCGCACCTGGCAGAAATCGAACACGAAAGCTATCTTTGAGTGAATTGTGGATAAGTGAAAGTCCCTTTTGCCAGTCATTTTTCACAACAGCTCTGTCTCGAGATAGATTTATCTATATTTACAGTCATATTCGTTTTGATGATAAAGAAACCCGAGAAGAGAGATATCAGGGTTTTTTCAGATAAATTAGAACCAATTAAGTGGATTTCAAAAATGTTTATGGATATGTGCAAAAGCAATTATTCTCCATCTTCGAATATAACTGTAGATGAACGTTTGCCAAACTTTAAAGAGAATTGTTCATTTCGCGTGTACATGAAGTCTAAACTTGGTAAATATGGCATCAAAATCTGGGTTGCTGCCGACTGCGGCGGCATATGACGCATAACAAATTTACAGGCTTATTCTGGTATGATAAATAATCGTAGAGAGAGATAAATCAAGGTAACTGAGTAGTTATAGAAATGGTTCAACCGCAGTATGGCACGAACAGGAGGATAACCACAGGTATTTTTATTACCTCCATCAAATTAGCCGATAATCTTTTATTAAAAGGTTTAACTCTAACTGGCACGCTTCGAAAAAATAAAAGAGTAATCTCACTTGAATTTATACCGTCTAGAGAGAAAACAATCCATAGTAGCTGAAAATAAAATACTTGTTTCGTGTGTACCACAAAAAATAAAGCAGTATTATTATTATCCACTCAATTCAATGATGCAGAAATTGATTATTCAGAAAAACAAAAGCCACTATAGTAATTATACATCATTATAATAATACGAAAATTGGAGTAGATACGGGAGACTAAATTACTTGAGAGTACTCTTGCTCAAGGTCAACGAGAAGATGGCCTTTCCGTCTTTTTATGGAAATTATAGATATGGCTGCATTGAATGCATACCTCTTATGGATAGACAAATATCCAGAGTGGAAACAAAATAATTAATACCACCGAAAACATTTCACAAGAGAGTTAAGTTTGGAATTGGCAATGCCCAATATCTTAAAAAGGAAAAATAGCAACAACAAGATGCTTTTAATACAGTTTTAACATATTGTGGCGAGTCAATATCCGAAACATTAGTAAATAATACCATGTTGGCACCCCGTGAGGTCCTCAAAAGAGGAAGTTGTGGGTTTTATTAAAAACATTCGAGAAAAAAAACCAGGCTATTCTGCAATATTTGTCAAACACCTGCGTGTTTAGTACGTAGAATATAGTAAAAAAAAAAGTGGTTTCATGCCCCAATTGCGATAACTTTCTCCACAGGATTAAACTTTGATTATATTATATGATATGTTTGTCCTATTTTCAAATTTTCTGTAGTGTTTATATTTTCCAAATTGCATATATTTTATTGATTTGAATTTCGTGTTTGTTTATATATAATATAATTTTGAATTTCGTGTTTGTTTATACTATATAAATTTCTCGCCCTAAAACCTTGATTTTTGAATTTATATATTCATTTTATATTTTGTTTATATGTTATTTATTGTCTTTATTCGAATTATGGTTTTATTGCCAAAAAAATACACGCTACATTTTATTGTATAATTTTATGAAAAAAAATTAAAAGGCTGGAAATCTCTTATCACGCATGCGCATTCTGAATGTTGCGCAGACCGAACGACGCAGCGTAAAAATAATATTCTTATAGAAATGCCTTTCTGTTTTAGCTCTTATTTTATCATTTCTTACCTTTATTTTATATTATTCGACATTTTATTACATAATAAAATGATGTTTATAGCTAATAACAAAAAATGACCTAGCAGATTTTGCATAATTTTAATTTGAAACATACATGTTTAGTGTACCCTCAGTGTCCAACGCCGTTACTGGCGTAATTTTTTAGCACAGTAAGGGAAGTGTTAAAAGGTTGGAGACCTCTTTTCAGTCATGCGCATTCTGAACGTTGCGCAGACCGAACGACGCAGTGGGAAAATTATATTCGTATAGAAATGTCACTTCTATGTTTCAACTATTATTTTATCATTTCTTACACTTATTTTATATTATTCGACATTTTATTACACAATAAAATGATGTTTATAGCTAATTAAAAAAAAAACTAATAGATTTTGCATAATTTTAATTTAAAACATACATTTTTAGTGTACCCTCAGTGTCCAACACCGTAACTGGCGTAATTTTTTAGCACAGTAAGGGAAGTGTTAATGATGATGTATTATGTTCGATCAAGAAGGGCACTCGGAGATGGTTTAGGTGTTTAGTGCATATGTGAGTGTAAGCTGTGAGAAGATCAGGAAAGTATTATTGGATCAAGTAAATGATATTCTGAAAGAAGAAAACGTAGAATAATACATCGATCAATAAGTCCCGGGACTAACCAACAGATGGCACCTCTAATAACAAATCCATGTTCCGTTCAAACTCAGCAATGGCTTAAAAAGCTTTAACCGGGCTCTGCTCCGTCGAAAACAACCATTTGTCGGTGATATGCTGATTTCAAACGCAGCCGTACCGACACAAATGATGCTGAATGCTCTGGTCGTCCAAATGAGGTTGTTACACCAGAAAACATTAAAAAACCCCTCAAAATCGTGATGGAAAATCACAAAACAAAGTTGCGTGAGATAGCTGACATCCTGAAGATATCATTTGGTAGTGTTTACACTATTTTGCATGAACATTTGGTCATGAAAAAGCTTTTTTCGAAATGGGTACCGCGTTTGCTCACAATGGAACAGAAACAACAACGCATCGATGATTCAGAGCACTGTTTGTCACTGTTTACGCGAAATAAACAGGAGCTTTTGCGTCGGTATGTGACAATGGATGAAACTTAGATCCACCACTATACTCCAGAATCAAATCGGCAGTCAGCTGAGTAGAGCAGCAGGTGAAAGTCGTCCGAAGAGACCAAAAACTCAACAGTCGGCTGGGAAGGTTATAGCCTCCGTATTTTGGGATGCGCATGGTATAATATTCATCGATCATCTTGAAAAGGGAAAATCCATCAATAGCGAATATTACATAGCGTTATTGGAGCGTTTGAAGGCAGAAATTGCAAAAAAACGGTACCATATGAAGAAGAAAAAAGGTCTCTTTCATCAGGACAATGCACCGTGTCACAAGTCGATGGTAACGATGGCCAAATTGCATGAGTTGAACTTCGAATTGCTTCCGCACCCACCGTATTCTCCAGATTTGGCCCCCAGTGACTATTGGCTGTTCGTAGACCTCAAAAAGATGCTCCAGGGAAAGAGATTTGGCTCCAATGAAGAAGTGATTGCCGTAACTAACGCCTATTTTGAAACCAAAGAAAAATCGTTCTACACGGCTGGCATAGAAAAGTTAGGAAAGCTTTGGAATGAATGTATCACTCTTGAAGGAGACTATGTTGATGAATAAAGAAGAATTTTGGCAAACAAATGTTGTTTTAGTAGTTAGTCCCGATACTTATTGATCGATGTGTTACTTACCATCCCACCAGAGCGTTAAACTTTCCTATCTCAACACACATCCTTAGACTCTTTCACACCCATACTTCCACATCATAACTTCCAACGATTTCTCAGACTTTCCACGTTTCCTTGTTTCAGAATATGATTCACTTGATCCAACAATACTTTCCTGGGTCCTTCTATAGAAATGTAGAAAGTCAGAGAAATCGTAGAAGTCGTATGAAAAGGTGTATGGATCGTAGAAGTTGTATGAGGAGTATAGAAGAAAGTCCGGTGCTCTGTCCTCTTTACCTACCCCGACAGGAAAATGGTGTGATGGTATATATATATATTACTTGGGATTTGTTTCCTTCATAAAAACTACTAATAAGTTCAATATTTCAAGAATAAGATTATAACAAAATCTATTGATACTTAAACATCAAATTTAATATTTTCTTTGAATCTATAAAACAAAAAAATATATAATAGTCATATATAATATCACAAATAAATAAACAAATTATTCTTTAATAAGACTTCCAATGATAAAATATCTAACATTAATAATTTATTTCCTTTACATTCAATAAAGAGAAAATATTGTGTCAAAAGCCCAGCAACAAAATATTCCAAGAATATGCCAATAGGTGGGGTACGATACTGTATAAATCTTTTAACTGGGAAGCTATACCAATGTGATCATCATAAATATATTAGTATTTCAGTGAGACAATTTTTTATCGGAACGGATTATGGAACAAACCTGGGTGCTGCAACTATCACTGATCTATTTAGCCAAAAAGGGTAAAGATTTATTGTGAGACACAAGACATACTAAATCTATTGTGAAGCAATCAGATTGACATCTCTCTCCTAACCCTGTCAACCTTTATTGAAAATACACATACCGGGTTACAAGATGGTTGTGGGATAATATTCTATCTATTAAATCTTGTTTTGTCATTTTTCAAGTCATTTTTTTTTTCTTTAAATAAAAAATTGTTACATGGGTTTTGTAAAATGATTGTTATTAACTGGTTAAATGCATTAACATATTGACTTTTATTCACAAGTAAAAAGTTACCTGCTTTATAATGAAAACAACTCTAAAATCAAATTTTAAATAGAAGTAAATATCCCAAATTTTGGATTGTTATATGTATTATTTTAATTTAACAATCATAATCCATATATTTTTCCACCATATTGATAAGTGATAAATAAGATTTAAAAAAACATATTTGTATATTAATAACTCGTAAATTTGTGGGTCTGGCAATTTTACCTAGAAAAATGTTAACAAATTTTCGTAAATGTAAACGACTGTTTTAAATCTCCAACAAGTCTATGAGGCAAGGAATGAGTTTATTACCCCGATATTGTAATTCACCAAAGAAATAAATGAGGAACAAACTTACGAGATGGAGAATGTGCTGCTGAAGACAGGAGTGTTGGTGTTGCAGTTGTGGGTTGTATAACAAGACAGACTCTTTCGCGAGTTGCCTTCAAAGCACTAACTGCTTCTTCATGTGTCACATTTTCTAAGACCACATCACCATTCTGAAAAAGATATTTCAAAATTTATTAGATATACATTTATTACAAGTAAATTAACCACTACAGCTAAATGAAATTTGTAGTCTAGTTGGTAAGATACTTGTTTTTCAACCCAAGGACTGCGGGTTGGATGCCCTTAAATAACATTTTTTTAAAATGGTTCTAGTCTAATTTTCTCTTAAGGCTTGTTTCTTCCTGGTTGGTAAGCAGAAATGGCCACATAGCAATATCCTCCCAGGTGTGTTTTGTGATTTGTTATTGAAATCCCAGATTTAATTGAAATACTGGATTACTCCATCAAAATGAATTAAATGGCCCTTATAAAAACTAAAGCAAAGCGATTTTGGAATGATATTTTATTATGAAAAAACTGCATAAGTAATTAAGATGACTGATTCCTGTTTTTATAATAAGATATCTTCATATTAAAATTATTTTCTTACCATTGATTCAATCTGAAAACCATTTGGAGGCTTAAACCTAGTTGAGTTATATACCAATAATGTGTGAATTATTGAATCTTATAAGATAGTTTTCATTATGATTGACAGTTGCTCTTGTTGGCTCACTTCAAACAGATTTAAAATATATTATCTCGTTTCAATGACAAAATTATTTTTTCATCTTCCTTCTCCTTTCCCAGCATTGGTGGAATTTACAAATGTTTTAACTGCTCTTTTTTAATAATTTTTTTTTAAGTTTTGAGTATGGTTAAGTATTTTTTTGTCTTTGGAAATTATATAATCTTTCACCTAGCAATTGGTATAAATCTGAGTAATTCTTGTCTAGTTAGTTGGAAGAAATGGCAATAAACTCGCCATTTGTATACTTCACAATCGAGTGTCTCAATAAATCTGTAAGAATATTTGTAAGGTTTTTGTAGTTATTTTCATCTAGTAAATTAGGGCTTTGGCAGGTTGTGCTGCATTTTTTAGCTTAATATGTTAACATTTCAAGAGTGTTGCAGCATTCATCTTCAGAGCTAATTAGATTTCAATGTCAGTGTACAGAATGAGTCCCGCTGAATGCCAATCCACCCCAATTCATGACCATGTCAAAATATAAGATATTTACTTCTTAAAGTTATTTTGGCTTGGGTTTGTTGTTGATTATAGACTCCACAATTCCTTTACATGTACAGGGTTTCCATATTATCATTTTGTAGTTCCATAATTATTGAGAAAAGTCAAGAATTCAAAGCTCTCCTGGTACTCTACTTCATAGACTACACAAAGGCTTTTGATTGCAATAAATGGGACTGCCTATGGAAAATTCTAGAAGAGATGGGTGTACCGAGATAGCTGGTAGTTTTGATTCACAACCTGTATATTCAAAATACGGACTTGTAGGTGTGGACGATTTCATCTCAGAACTATTCCAGGTGCAGAAAGACATATTTCAAGGCTGCATGTTGTCTCCTGATCTATTCAACATACATAGAGAGTACATAAAAATATTTGACGAATCGGAAGGCGGTATTGTCGGGAAGGATGTCATAGAATTTCTAATACATGATTCTCAGATACAATGATTATAACCAATAATGAAAATTAGATGGCCGAGCTCTTTCATAGATTCAAACAGACAGTTGTCAACTAGGACTAGAAATAAACACAAGTCCTTATTGTGGACCGATTTGAGACAAAAAAAAAAGGAATTCATTAAGGGATTACGAAGAGGTCGAGTTTATCTATCTAAGTGCTTTCATTTTATGAATGGAGGATGTAAAGTAGAAATCCAAAGACAAATTGGAATGGGAAAATCAGCAATGACAAGTTTGACAAAGATAAGGATTAACCACTCTATACTCAGGAGAACCGAATTCCAGTGAATTAAATCTCTATTAATTTTCATAGTACTGTAAGGAGTGGAAACACGGACGGTGAGAAAGAAGGAAAGAAATATGATGTCTTTAAGATGTCATGTTGAGGCAGATGCTCTGTATCCTATAGACCACAAGGAACACCAACATCTCTATCATCCAAGAAATGGAGATTATCGAAACACTTTCGACAACATGCAAGAAAATAATACTATGGGCAAGTTACCAGAAAGAATGATAGAAATCTGAAGAAACTGGTCATCATAGCCCAAGACCAGAAATAATGGAGACAGATAATGCACCAAGTTCCAGACAAAGTAGAGAACCACGACACTCAGCAATGAGCATGTGATGAAAATGAAATTCCATCAGACACCATTTGGTCGTCAAAGAACAAGTGATTGATAAACTAATAATAATCTTACCACAGTATTCTTGACTATCATCAGTTTATCACCGACTCTGAGACGTCCATCTTGGTGGGCGGCCCCGCCCGCCATGATTTTGGTCACGTAGATGCCATTGTCTCCGGGGATATGCTGATTGCCCACACCCCCTGCGATGCTGAAGCCCAGCCCAGCCCCGCCCTTGGTCAGCTCATATTCCACGCCCAGGGGCTGCGCCGCCGACTCCTCCATGCGACGGCACACTCGCTGCAATATTCCACAAATACCTTTTATTTTTTTATCAATAAAACTTGTTGCAAAAACACTAAGTTTAATTCATTTATATCTAGCATTACCTCTAGTTGATTGGTAGCTAACTACCATATAGTTTTTTTATTTATATATTTGTACATGATCATATACCTTTTAAATCTAAAATTGTTTCAACTAAAGATCCAAAAAACTAGACGTTAACATGTATCATGTAGGAAACTTCCTATTGAACTAGTCTATGATTTGAATATTCATCATAACTGATTTTTTTACCTTTGTGGAGAGTTTGATCTCCGAACTGGAATATATAAATTATCCTTTTTATAAAAGTATTTTCTGGAAAAATATTTTTTTTTCAAATTATTATGTGGGAAATTAAAAAATTTCTATTTTAGAAAAAATAGTTAACGATAATTTTTTCATAACCTCTCCCTCGAAGTAGTAAAATAAAGTCTTAGGCATGTTTAATTGAGAAATATAATTTAAGAAATGTATTTTATTTGCTATTTAAATTTTAGATTTTTCGGATTTAAATGTGCATAAATTTTATTAATGATTTTTTTTACAACCAGTATTATATTTACAGGATACCTAAATTCTAAAATAAAATATATCAATAATGGTTTATTGTTTTTGTGATATTTATGGATATTTTTATAATGTTTCTTTCCAACAAGATTACGAAATCTAAAAATATTGTCGCCATTTTAATACTATAAAATTATTTCTTGCTTTAGTTAGTTATACAAAAACCAGTAAAGGAAAAAGTTGACTTCCTTTATATATTTAACATTTTAGTTCTAAAACTTAACCCTAAAATGGGTTAAGAAGAATTGTGAAAAGATATTAATAAAAATAATACAGGGAAATTTCATAGTCAAGTCACTGTCAATGTGACACACAGTTTTTTTATACTGTAGACATTTTTTAGGTGAGAAACATATTGACATTATGTTTTTGATACTAAGGTTCGAAAGGATTAAAGGTGGGAAATACTTTTCCATTATTTGTTGAAGAGTTAATTTGTACTCAAAATATTTAAATTAAGTTCAATAATAATGAAAGAAAAATAATTGAATAAAATATAATAATGAAACTCATCTTTAACGAAGCTGGGATGTAATTTCTCAACAAAATAAATCCTACATAAAATGACAATATAAACATTCCTAATTAAATGCGAGTAAAACCTTTAAAATAATGAGAAATATTAACATTAACCCTCTATGTTATTAATTTGATTATAAACTATCTTTAAGGAAAAAATGTCCTTATTTTAATACAGGCATATGGATGGTAGTCAATTGAAACTAAAATGGAATGAAACCATGCCAATTTTTTTATGAATAACTAAAACAAGGATTTGAAAAAGGACATGCTTATATTGGTCAAGTTATACCTACCGATATATTTTATATTAAACACAGTCACATGTAACAAAGAATAAAAACACTTTTCATGTAAAAGAACATTGTAAAGATAAAAAAATATATTTTAAAATACTCAAATATCTAAATATACATACATGCACATAAACTATACAATAGTGATTTTGGCAAAATAAATTAGTGCGGTACATGGTGAGTTTTGGTGAATATAAAATATACAGAAGCCCAAATAGTAACCATCATGCAAGGCAAGCAAAAAACCCACCGCAAATCCATCTCCGCATGCGAAATTCCGGAGAGGATTAACACAAACCCGCATCACACAAAACAACCACAATGGGAGATGGTATAAATGAGAAAGCTTCGCACGAAAGCCAATCTAAGAGGGGAGCGCCTTCCACTAAAAAAACCAGGTAAAAAATTAGTAATAGTTTACATATTATAAATGTACAACAAACATTACAGAATCATATATTACATTTCTCCAAACAATTGGCAATCCTCCATCCAATTGCAGACACAGTTCTGAATCTTTGAAAGTGTGAACATTTAAAATAATTGACCCAAAATAACAACAAAAAAAACTAATGTGCCAAAATGGTTTGGGATAAAAGCCTTTGTGCATTCCCTTGTTAACACAAATAACATCTATTATCTGGTGAGAATATTTAGTAATACTAATTTTATGAAAATAGTTAAAAATATTATTTTACTATCTATAAGTTAACGCAATATACCCTATCAAACATAGAAAACTTTTGATGTGGTGAACAAGATTAACATCATTTTATGTTATGCCAATTTAGTGTAATTTTTCTGCCAGCTATATACACACAAAAACAGTGGAACACACGTTTAAACAATACCAACAAAGGAAAGACAGATCGGAGTCACATTGGATGAAAGTTAACCATGTCATATAATAGAACATAAACGGAAATGACTACATTTTTTTTTTCTACGAGACAATGATTTCTTGGTAAACCAACCAATTTGACTGTGGTGCCGGCTCTTTTTAACGCATCTACAGCTTCAGCGTGAGTCACTCCGACAACGGGTGTCTCGTTCACCCGCAAGATGACATCGTTGATCTTCAAAGAGCTGGCTGCAGCCGCCCCCCCAGGAATGAGTTTTGTGACATAAATGCGAGAGTCCCCAGCCAAATGGGGGTTGTCCGTGCCCCCTGCGATACTGAACCCCAGGCCAGCGCCCCCGCTGCGGCTGAGCGAGACACTCTCGTACTGCCAGCCCGCCTCCTCCTCTTCCTCCGCCCCGTCAGTACCATTCACCTGCTTTAGATTAGTTAGCAACACCATACCGATCAATGTTACACATTAGTTTATTAACACATTGTGACAGATTGAAACCCTTTAGTATTTATACTGACTTTTGGACAAAATTTAACTTTTAAATTGCAGACTTAGGGAAGTAAAAAATTCTAAAAAAAATTACTTTTAAATATACAGTGGTAAAAATTAAACAATTTAATTTCAAATTATACTTTTAATCAATATTTAGATCATAGAAAAAAATATTATTTAATTTTAATCATTAATGAAACGGTGCTTTATTCCACCTGTTAAAATTTAAATATGATGGTGAATTCATTTTAGCTGAAATACGTTTTTTGCCAACTTTTTCACCTTCAGATTACCAATATATTTTTAGAATAAGTAAAAAAATTGCCATGTATTTTTAATTAAATATTTTGAAGAAAATTTAAGGTTTATACCAGGCATGGCCAAACTTTTACCTAGGTGGGCCATATTCTCTCTGAGAGTAACTATCGTGGAGCAGAGGCCAAAAAAAAAAAATTATAATACTACAGTTAATACAATTGATATAGTTATTATAAATCAATAATTACACTTCCAATAATAATTATATAAACCAATTATAATTACTTCCAAAATAATCAGTGAGAAAATTTAACCTGCTTTGTATCATTTATTAATTATTCCATCTCAGGCTGCATGCTTGTTACTCACTCCCTTAATATCGCCCTCAAATGGGTATCAGTTCATTTTGACCGTGTTGGGTTTTTATACGAGTACATATTCATTATTGAGAAACTTTGTTCGCATATATAAGTTGAACCAAATATCACAAGCATTTTCATTGCTAAATTTTTCAAATCAATATATTTTTCTGTTAAAATTATTATGAAAAATTAAATGTTTTCTTTTGCATATGTGGGTCATAATTTGACCATGCCTGGTTTGGACTATACTTAGTCTTTCACTTTATTCAATTGTTGTTTTCTGAAGTTGTATTTAAAAAAAAAAGGTTTTATGTTATTTATCTTTAGTATGGTACTCTTCAACATATCCGAATTGGTGAAAAGCGTGGTTGGGAGACAATATTGTCTTCGGCCCCTGAAATCTAGCCTTCGGGTTGAAAACCACTGTAATAGGTATGGAACTCACGGTTTTTAGCTGTCAATTTTTTTATTAAAACTAAAGAATATCAACAAAGATTATTTCAAAGAATATATCAAACGGGGAAAAGAACCCCTTCAAGATACTATGTTAGACTAAAAAGTTTCAACTGTCTAAACTTATCAAATATGAAAAATCTTTAAATTATGTATCAGATATTTGGAAAATAGTAAAATAATGTTACAACTATTCATACTCGAAAAATAATTAATTAAATGAACAAGCACTCGATTCATTCATTATTGGTCACAATTGCATTAGTCAAATTTGTATAATACTTTATGTAGCTTCTAGTTCCCAATAAAACTAGAAGAATTAAAAATTGGCATGATTAGTACGTGTAAATATGGAAAATAATTCATTATAAAAACCAACATCCATGTTGAAAATAAAATAAAATTATCAATAGCATTTAATTATATGTTGTCATAGACGCTGTCTTTCATTTACTACTTGATTTTAACCCGTGAACATAGAAAAAAAAAACCTCATAGTGTAAATATGAATTAAATAATGCCCCTTAATTTATGAAGCATATAATATTTTAACCCATTGCATTGATCCATAATGTCCAGGGTGTGCACTGAAAAACATCTGATGCCCTCGCGGCCGGTCTCGCCCTATATTGGTGGGGTATCTTGGCCAGAGGAATGTTATGAGATAAGCTAAGACCTTTTGATAGCTTCTTTCTTAAATGTATTATATTTTCTGCTATTTATCTTGAGATATATGTGCGATTTTGGAATGTATTTATTCCAAAATCGCACATATATCAACATCTTAAAATGTTAATATTTTGTTTTTAAACTAGATTGTTGTACCTTGTTCCAGTGAATTAAATGCATAGGATAAACCAAGCAAAAAGATAACAATTATCAATTATTTTAATCTACAAACTCAATAAAATCAATCTATAATGGGCATTTCCTGATTACCATTTGATATGAATACTGGTGATGAACAATTTACCATAATTATAATTATTATAGTAAGATGAGAAATAATAAATCTTGGTAATTTTTACAAAATTTGCCGAGTGTATCTTGAATATGATTTATTCCTTACATACAGGCAAAAACTAACAAAACACTATATTCCTCTCAGTAAGTATAAGCTATTTATCCGACTCTTCAAGCATAATCAGTATTTATTTTCTGGATATATTATTATTTTAATCAATTTTATAATTATTATTAGAATGTTGGTATACGTGGACAAGATTAAAAAAAACGTGTCTGGATCATGAACAAGATATTCAAAGAAAATTAAAGGCAGAAGTACAAGAAATAGAAAATTAAGTAACACAATGAAGGAATGTTTGAGATACAGTTGTTTTAATGTTTATATCCTTCTACTGTTAATTATTCAATTGAAAGCATGTTTTCAAACCCTACCTACCTAAAGGAATTAAAATACCTTTTATGTGTATTCATCACTATATGACAAAAAGTATTAAATTAATTTTATTAAAAAATCAATTAACAACAATAAAATATATTCTATAAGATTTAAGATACAGTAAGATTTGTCCCTTTGAGAATAAATAGTTTAAGCAGTCACTATTTTTCTTTGGGTATCTACCAAAACAATTACTTAAAGTGAATGAATACACTTCCCAGACAAAATCCCCCAATCACAAAGATATCTAAAATGAAAGAAATCAGCGCAAGTATCATAATAAAACTCGTGTGAGGTCAACATCATGTGATCTGATCTAGTTCTCATCAAATTTCTATTCAATCATTAGTGATGATAAATTTAAGAGTGAAACTCTATTTCCTGTCTTCTTTATTTTTCTTACAATAATCTCCATCCATTGTTGGCATTGATAACTTGGTGTTAAAATGACTCTTCTATTGCCGAATTTACCAGTTTTATTTTGAAATTTTCTTTAATAAAAAACATATTATAATAATCTTACTTCTTTAGAAAATAGACAGATAAGGTGAAGGAAAAATAATATAATAAAAAAAACATAAGAAAATTACTAATGTGAAAATAACTATAGATTTTAAATATCACACAAAATACAAATGTTGACAAGGGTCTCTATCTAATAAGCTGAATATAGTTATAATACAACCGATCTCTGTGTTTCAGTTTGAAGTTAATAATAACAATCGAGTTCTATACCTGAAATACTAAATAAACAAAATAAAATGGAAATTATTCACCACAAATGTGAAATAAATTTAGTGTCTAAAAAACCTTATTTTTTAGGATTACCCAGCATTTACCGCTCTATGCACCTGCATTTTAACTTTAAGCAATAGAGCTTGCAGTTGGCAGTAACTTATTTTCAGTGTCTTCGTAGTTTTACTGAGAAATTTATGATTATTTTTTTGTTGATATTTGAGGTACGGTTATTTCAAACTAAATCATATTTTTATATAAAGTGCAGTGCAATAATTTTTCTGAGATGTAATTTTTTTTCCGTAGAGTTTTTTTCCACGTTTTAAAGAAAATAAATCTATAAAAGACATTTAGTGAAGACCGAAATATTATTTCATGCTAAAATATTTCCGCTGTTATGATGTTAAGAATTAGAATAATAATATCCTCAAATAAAATATTGATGACTGTTTCAAAATTTAGTATTGATATCAGAACTTGACAAAATCTGTTGCCTAGTGGTAATACCTGGAAGTGTGGGTTTAATTACTGATGATGACCAAAAAAATATATTAGTCTAGTGTTTCATATCGAGAGTCAATGAAAAAACTTTTGCTCGGTTGGAAGTTATTGCCAACTGGTAATAAGCCTGCAAGATTACATTATATCCAATAAAAGTGTAATATGACATCAACTACCTATTCAAACATCAACTGCCTATTTGATGCAGGGAATCCATGAATCAAACGCCCATTCTAATCCATATACTGGCGTTATAATAGGAAGATTTGCAGTCTCGGCCTGAATGTGAATTGACCTGGATGGAAAGATTTTATGACATCCCTGTGTTCCTGACGGAACATATAGGGTGATAATAATGATGATTAACTTAAATTGGTCATACATTAAATATAACGTTTCTTGACACTTTGGATTGAATGAAGGTTGAATAAAAAAAAACCACACTTTATAATAATTTGACTCAGTCTGATTTTCACATCTGCACAGCTGTGAGAACAGATGAATCAACAGATTACAGATCTTAACAGCCATTTAAATATTTGATTTGTCTAGTATTTTGTTCACGCTAACTTTAGACAAATCAGGTTAAACATGTTACAGAAGAAACATGGTCTAGTACTAGTATTTGGAATGTAATCTCTATTTGGTGTGTAACATCTCTCTTATCAGGTTAAATAAAACAATATAAAATTTAGGAATTTGTAAAAGAGGTTTAAAATATTTCCAAATCATATGTTACGAGTATATGAAAGACTAAATCTTATTTCAGAAATGGAAAATGATAATCTTTAATAGCAAAATTTAATTTTGCTATTAAAAATGTAATTATATACATTTTTTTTACTAACAATTTACCTTTGTGAACATGATTTGTACCCTTTGAATTTATTCTTTCACATAGTCAACATATTTGAATTAGTGATTCAGACATATCGAAGAAGGTTGCCAGGAGATAATATTATCTTCAGCCCCAGTAATTGAACCTTTGAGTTTAGAACCACTGTAGTAAACACAAAACTCGCAGTTCGTCATTGCATGTATTGGCAACACTACCCTGCACTTGAAGAGGCAACAATCATGCTTGGTGAGTGCGAGTATTGTTTCCAGATGAACTCTTTTATCAGACTCGGGGAAATTTTTTAGGGTACCTTTGGGAATCAAACTCAAAACACTCAGGTGGAAGTCAAGTATTTTACCAACTAGGCCACAGAGTTTGTCAAATGAATGAATTATATGGATACAGAATCACGAATATTGGAAGAATATGCAAGAGCTTTTAATCTGATGTTGTATGTCAGGAAATAGATAAATTCATATTATAGTCTAGAATCATAGACAACCAATATAATAGGATTATTTAGAAGAAAAAAAAGATATGGTATATTCAATGAGTACCAGTGAATATTTTTTACAAAGCAGTTGAACATATTGTTTGAGGTGCCTTGAACAGTTAAAAAAAATGATAAAGCATTTCCTCTAGACCGTACTTACATACTGAGGTATTAAGAATATGAATTCTTACTAAATGGGAAACATTTAAATAATTACCTATTTTTCTCTTAACACCAATCAATAACTTCCTGTTGATCATTTTCAACATTAACATTAGAAAAAAGGTCCAAAATGGATATTGTAAAGAACATTGGCACTACTCCTCATGTTTGAATTATTATTTTTGTATTCATGTCGATGCAGTAATCAAAACTTGTGGTAATTCATTATTCATTCAAGTATCTAAAAGTTTGATACCAAATAGAGGAAAAAAATCTAGAATTGTTTTTCTTTTAATAATGATTTTTATTGATTACAACAGTGTAATAAGATTAATTCAGGAATATCATGTGGTATCATTTCACATAAGAAAATAGCAAAAATTTTCCAAATCTTCATATAATACAACCTCCATAGTGTAGTTGGTAAGTCGCATGTCTTCCAGCCTGGAGATTGCGGGCTCAATTCCCATTGGTACCTGAATTTTTTTTAAATGGTTTCTTTAAATCTTTCTGATTTGTGAGAAGAGATTGCAACATGGCAATTAACACGTCAGGTTGTACTGTAGTAAAACAATATTTCAATAACAATGGCTTCTATTCCTGAATAAGAACGTCCTTGAGGAGAATCAGCTGGATGTGTATTTGCAAAAAATATACACACGCAAAAAGAAAATACCTATTTTGAGATATTCAAGGAAACATATTGTCACTTGATCAGGCTTACATAGATTGAAAGGTTTTTATGACTAAATTTAACCATGAAATACACATATCAGTATTTTTCCACATCCACATTTCACTCCCATTCTTTCAAGTTGGCACCAAAATATTATTGTGGATTTTCATACTGTCTGGTTCGAGTTTATATGTTTTAGTGCCCCATTGACTTTGTTTCCTATCGCTACACACCGTTCAATATCATTCTTAACTCTTCCATCATCTGATAACAAACTACCCAAACAGTAAAATATATGTTAAATTAAATTGTAAATAAAAAATATTAAATTTAGATACAGTAAAATTGAAAAGAAATGTGGAACTTGAATGATTACAACAAATTGTTATTCAAAAACATCTTTTCATTGTTACCTAGACTCTGGACAAGAATAGATCTTTTCATTGTTACCTAGACTCTGGACAAGAATAGATCTTTTCATTGTTACCTAGACTCTGGACAAGAATAGATCTTTTCATTGTTACCTAGACTCTGGACAAGAATAGATATTTTTATCTTATGAATGGTTGATCCGTTTTCCTCTAAGTACTTAAAGAAACCCCTTACAACTGTATTGAATAAGATTAATTAACTATGATGAACAAAATACTAAATAGAAAGCTATGGGAAGAATTATATATCTAGTTTTCAGACACTACCAACCCACTTGCAAAGAATGGTATGCCTAAAACCACTAGCCTTCATGGCAGTCAAGTCGAGGGAAGACCGATGTTCAGCAGTTAAGTAATAAGCCGGAGATGGTGATGTGATGATTATGATTATGATGCATGTATGACATATGCTAATAACAATTTTATTTTGTCTTTATTCTAATCTGTAAATTGCTCAAGTGTTATCTTTAAGATAAAACGAAAATTGGTTAAAATATCAATTAACTAGGCACACCCTTTTAAAAATATTCAGTTTGATAAAACAACCAACAAGGTAGGAGATAAACTGTTTGCATAGGATGTGAAGATTTCAAAGAATATTTATGAAAATACAATCATTATATAACTAATTGCTTTGTTGATTTAAATGACATGGATAACTATTAGGGTTATCAAAAATGTATAAACGTCAATAAAAATTTAAATCTATATATATAATGTGTGACTCCATTACCTAGTCAATAAAAATTCTGTCTTTCAACTCAGGGATTGTGGGTAGGATTTCCGTTAACCTAGTTTTTTTTTTTTAAATGGTTATGACCAAAGAGTATCCTTGGAGGAACCCCCAAATACTTGGAGGAAAAAAATTCTGTCACCTAAGGGAAGTAGCACCGTACTAGGTTTGAACTTTTGACATGGAAGTCCAGCGCATTGGCATGCGGTCATGCACCTTACAGATTTCAATTTATCACGAATTTCAGGCATCAATGCCAAAAATGGTACCAGATACTTCAAATTTTTCATATAAAAACCATTGTCTGGATGAAATGAATTTAAGTCATAATAGTCGAAAAGAGTTGCTGGCTATAGTCGGAACTGTTATTGTTTTTGAATTGTCACTTGTCAGTCTAGATGTTTGGTTATTATTATCTATTTGTAACTTTTGTTATTTTTCAAAATTCGGAAAACAGAAGTATATTGCATATAACAGCATTTCACTGATTTGATAATTGTTAGAATATTTCTATAACTTAAATTTCAGGTACAGATATGATTGATTACAAATCATGTAGACTGTATCATTGATTACGAATCAAAATGTAATTTTCATTTGCTCAACTCATACAACACAAATTGGACTTATTGCATTACGTTGCTCGTCACTGTATAAAAGACAACTAAGAGAGCTTATTGCCATGTGGTTATATCTTTCAACCAGCCAAAAAGATGTTAAAGAGACCTTAAGTGAAAAAAAACAGGAATCCTTTTTGAAAAATCTAGCATTCGAGTATAATGGGAATCGAACTCACAACTCCCAAGTTGGAAGACAGGTGTTTTACCTAGAAGTCATCACAGAGTCGACTTTCGAGAGGTATTAAAAAGTTCAAAAAATACAATATGTCAGAAGATAAAGGTTATAAATTAAATTAAATTTAAAAGAGTTAAATTCTCAAACTTTTTATGGTGGAACCCTTCAACCAGAATTAAATGACTTGAACTTGAAAAACAAATCTCATTCATATATACTCGTACAATATGTTGATTAAAAGGTTGATACTATTCATTTTCTTTAGTGAAATTGTAAGCACACCTTTAATCAATTTTTGAAACCATACAAATCAGAATTTCTGAAAAAATGTGTCGACCCTGCCTGTTCAGTAACTGGATACTGAAATAGGGTCATGGTTTTGCTTTTTATGCCATTGTGACAAGTGAGGAGAGCTATTGGACCAAGCATAATAATACACATTGTACTTATATTCTAATAAAAGGAAACAAAACAAGGTCAAATTCAGTATAAACAGTAGTGCTTCAGAGAAAAGGGAAATTATATACTTGTATATTTTAGCTCAACACAAGTAAATGAAACATCAGATAGATAAATTTGAAATAACTTATGAAATTGGTGAAGAAATAGCAGAATCTTTTATGAACTTGGTAAGATAATTGTTAATCTTAACTTCAGTAAACCAGAGTTTTTAATAAAACTCATTTGATTTTTTCATATACACATAAATTGCAAAATAATAGTCAAAAAGACTATCTGGGATCTACATAAATTCATTCAATATTTACCCAAAAAGTGCATATTCAAGTGGTAGATGAGAAAGAAAAGTATGATTGGATCAGAAAAAAGGAAATGTAAAAAGTCAATGTCTGTCGCAGCAATTGAATTTTTTGAGTTCTGTTCTCACTGACAGGGAAATGGCGTAATGATATTGGTGTATGTATGTAGGGTATTTACCCATTTAGTTATTTTGATCTATCAACTTAAATCATATCTGCTCCAAATACAATACATATATTGCCATGAAAGATTGATGGCAATATTGTAACAAATGTTTTTTTCATCCACAATTTTTTTTCATGTTTATATTTCGATAATACAAATGCGTAAATATTAAAAAAAAAAAAAAAAAAAACATTTATACTATTCGTAATAAAAT
The DNA here is from genome assembly GCA_949825065.1 of Odontocerum albicorne. Taxonomy (NCBI): domain Eukaryota; kingdom Metazoa; phylum Arthropoda; class Insecta; order Trichoptera; family Odontoceridae; genus Odontocerum; species Odontocerum albicorne. The sequence goes on along the minus strand of OX463844.1, from coordinate 28,599,951 downwards.
ATGAAATTGTTTGCATGAATCATTATTATTATAAATATTCCATGGCTTAGTTGGTAAGATAACTGTTTTCCAACCTAGTTCAATTCCTGTTGGTACCCATTTTTAATCAAAAAAGTTTTTTACTTAAGGCCTCATTGAAATCTTTCTGGTTGATTAGAACAGATTGTCACATAGCAACAAACTCGCCAGTTTGTACTATGTACAATGAAAGTGTAATACAATATATATTTATCTCATTTTTTTCTTGTAATATTATATTATAACAGACCATGAATAGTTATATAATGTTTTTTAATTAATATATACCAAAGTTAAATAAACATCAACGCGTAATAAAATAATAAGTTAATTATCTTTAAAATAAATAAAATCATTACATTTTAACTGATTACAAGAAAACCTTGCATGTAAACATGCTTGATAGGTTTTTAAAAGTAGAAATTAATTTTGATTGAATAGCAATATATAACTTATAGCAATAACAAAAACATTCATTCATGCTTGGTTCAGCCATCCATAAAAAAAGGGACTTCTGAAAATTTTCAAAATTTAATTTTGATTTTTTAAATTACCATTGCAAGACATTTTTACATTGGTAAATTTGAATGATGTAAAAGATAAAATATAAATATATTGGGTTTACTTATTCAATATGATTTGAGAGATGAGTATATAGAAATAGGAGTAGGTAGCATGTTCAATTTCATTAAGTATTTGAAGATCACTATTTTTCAAAATTTACTAACATTAGATTCTAAATAAAGCCAAATATGTTGCAAAGACATATTGGAAGATCTACAAACCAATTGGTATATGCGGTTTTCTTACCAAATACATTATTATAGATGTGAGGGAAGTATCCAATCAAATAGCTAGATCCGCCACCTTCCTATCTTTACATTCTACAAATTACTTTTCTACCTTTTTAATACGCTCATTAATATAATTTAATAAATTATTGAATATATTATCCTCTCTATAAGTCAAATTAAATTCTTATTAAAATCACGGGTCTATTTTAAACATATAAAGCACCTTTGAGGTGATTTTTTTCTTTAAAATGGCGCTAAAGAAATTATCCTTGTATTATAATTGTTTTTAACTGAAGATAATTTAAATAAATTACTCAGTACGAGTGGTTGAACAATAAGTAATGAAATACTGCTAATATATACTTATGGAATTGACATTTTTTGAGAGATCCCAAGGTTGAAAAGTAATACATCAATGTCAAAGTTTACTCAACTTGATATTTAAAAAAAAAACATTGTTTATAAAAAAATATTCAATATATTTCTATAGCTATGTACTTTGTGACTGATAAGATTAAAGAGATATATCAATTAATTTAATAAAAATAATTGCTTCATATCCAAAAACGAGGAAAAAAACTAATTTATCCATACCATACACATACTCATGAAAAGTCGGTAAAAATCAGAACTCCAAAATATATTTTCATTTTACAAGTATATTGAATATTCTTCCCAAAGAAGTTAATTACTGATAATAATAATATAGTATTAACCCTTTGCACTCCTTCATTATTATTTTTTACCTACCACCAACTCCTTAATTAATTTACAAAATAGACAAAAAAAGGGGTCTCAATAAAGTGTTGTATTGGAACAGTGTAGAGTAGTAAATAAATAAAAATGTATATACTCAACAAATTTATTTACCAGAATTATTTATAATTTTCCAAAGTATGGTACTTTTCAAAACATTCTCCTGGATGAAGGCCGGGCTTCCTATCACAATAGAATGTAGTTTCTTTTCTCCCTCCTTTGACCTTCCGATTGGAATACACCATACAGTCCTTGTGTTTTTTATGGGAAAAAATAAAATGACTCTTCCCATCCAAAAGCTGGATAGTATCCTCCGTGGACAATCTGCCTGCTTTTTGTATCGGTGCACGAAAGTCTCCGATTAGACTCATCAATTTGTTTCTAAATTTTTGATGTGATATTCTTTGTGTATTTTCCTTCGTAGCATATTCATTGAATAAAATGTGTGAATTCACATTACATCACAAAAAACACGAAATACGAAACATCACAAAAAACATGAAATATTTTTTTCCAAGACGTATCGTACTTCTTTTTGAGGACACAGGCACTTCACTAATGATAATACTACGTATTATCAGTAGTGAAATGCCTGTGTCCTCAAATGAAGTGCTCAAATGTACTTGAATCATATGGCCAACTATCAGCGAACATCATAAAAGTATCCCTTGGACCTTGAATTCATGGAATACTATATCTATTGTTATTTACTGCGCACTAAAAATGACTGTCATGGTCCTATTGCAATAATAATAATGTAAAACTGCGTAGAAAGTCTGAATATGACAAATTCAGTCAGTCCCTTTTTAAGTATTACAAAGTATTTGAAAGAAAAAAAATCAGATTTAATAATTTTAAATCATTATAGAAATAACGTCGTATAATGTCGAGTCTAACTCGACATAGGAGTTGGCGTAAGAAATACGATGTCGAGCCACACTCGACATAGGAGTGGTAAGGGTTAATTGCAAGTATGGTTCTTTTTGCTCATATTTGTGAATCACTGCATGAAAAAATTGTGAAGAAGTAGACAGATACACTCATTTATAGCAAGATACCAATAGTGAATCATCCAGATTACCTTACAACCTTCTTATAGCACACCTTTAATTCAATAATATTGCTTCACAAACCAAACATCATAACAGGAAGTGAAAACTATGTGTAATGTGTCACATAATTTTAACAGTTTAAGAAATTGAGTGCACAGTTTAATAATGAAATTCTTCAAAATAATTTATAAGTATACCTATTTGCATATTAAGGCATTTGTTTCTGTGAATAAGACAGTGAGGGCTGATTCAGACTGCATATCGCAAGATGCAATTTTTGATTCCTCTACATTCTAATATTCGTCATGCAGCTCCTTCAGTTTCTCTGACTTATTACATTTTTTTAACTCAAAATGTGATTAAATTGGTCCATCAATACTTTATTATTCTTCCTCTACCAACCCTCTAATTTACATAGCAATTCAATTTCATCTGTGATATCCCCGGTCCGATTTCCTCTCTTTACACCTGGGATGTTATCTGATCGGAGGAAGGGGGTGATATAAGAAGAGGCCACACCCTTTGATAGTATCCAATTTACCTTGTTCCTCGTGAATCACGTGAAATGTAATCACGGGTAAAACATTAATGTGTATTTTTCTTCTCAGATTACTTTATTTTTGCCAGCAATAAATGAGATTATTACCATGATTTCTCGGTTATTCTTTTCACACACTCAAACCATCTTAAAGCACTGTATTTCATCTCAAATAATTTCCTTAATTCAACAAGTGTTTCTCTTTATCATTCCAAAAGTGAAACAACATTATCATAGAAGCTATAGTTTTTCGAGAGCTGTAGTGTCATCAGAAGCAGGGAATAAATTAATTTACTTCCCTACTTTAATTAAGATTACTTTCAATAAAAAAATTACAACTAGTATTGTTCAAAGCTAATTCTATCTCGTAAAAAAAATTATCATACATGTCATTCTAAAAAAATCGATTTCGTTTACACAAAATATATATATACTGAAAATATCTTTTTCACAATACGCTTTTGTAATTTAAACAAATCTGAGTAATGAATGCATTTTATTTACACGTATTATGTTTCAAAAGGTTTATTTTTTAATCAATTTCTCTGTTGCGATAAAAGTAATGTATTATAAAACAAAAAGTGACCATCATCTTTCATTCAAAATAAAAAATAAAAATATATTGACAAAACAGGAAGCATAAACATCATAAGTCCAAACATTTGAATTAATTGAATACAATAAGTAAATATTCATTAATTATATATTACTTCAAAATAAGAAATAAAAAAATCCTGGAAAATCTTAGTAAAAAAATAATTCCCTTAAATCGAAACAACATTAAACATCTTTTACAAGTTTGATACTGTCAATTAGTTATATATAAATATACTTTTATCAAAATAAAAGTTTTAATTTGTACTGTAAAAGAGATAAATTCTCACTAGCTAAATACAGAATACAAAGTTTACTATATAAAATCTATTATATATTCATAGAAGTTCAACTTTCATAATTATACTTTCTTACAACAGATAAGACTTTCATAAAAATAAGGAACTTGGAAAACAGAAATAAATGGAAGTGAGAACTGATTTAAAATATACAGTAAAATCACCAGAAAAAAAAGATAATTTGCTAACAATTGAAAACTGATCATGTAATACAAAAGTATTGAAATCAATCACACAACTTTATAATTATAATGTGACATTTTAATTAAAACGCTTTTAGTAAGCAATTTTGTTATTTTTTTATGGAATTCCATTGATTTATATATACTAAGAAAGGTTGCGAACCTGGTAAAAATTATCACCTAGGAAGAAAATTATAAATAAAGTCTGAGAATCAATAATTTATCCAGTTTTTAATTGCTTCAAACATTCTCAGAATGCTTTTATTACTATTTTTACAATTCAATACACGATATAATAATATATATTTACAAGTGATTATCAACAAACAATGTAAAATTGTTTTTAACATTCTAAAATGTACTTACACATATTATCAAATTATCAGTTTTGATTAATGAATACATCAAATGAAATTAATGTTTAAAATATGTTTTGGTTCAAATAGTTATAAGAAATTGTATTAACTAATGAGCATTTTGATGTATTTGGACTTATTAAGGTTTAGTAACTCCTGTTTGCAAAAAAATGGTAAGAATTAATGTCACACCTGTTTCATTTCACCGGCGGGGGCAAGGTGGGCCTGAAATTCAATACATATTTAGTACTCACTCTAAGTGCCAAGTTTAGAGTTACACTAAGTGACCAGACATTAATTACAGCTTGAGGCCCATTCAAATATTTAATTTAGTTTAAAATGAACATCTCATTTTATGATTCACATAAAATGTAATCAGACTAATATAACTTATTCAATTTTGAAAAAAAATCACATTTTTTTGTTTATGGAATATGCCTTACCTACATGTTAAAAAAATAATTGCAATATATTAAATAAATGCATTCTTTCAGACAAATCTCAAATATGTTACTTTTTTATACTACCAGATGACAAAATAGTCTTCAATTAACTAAATAACTATACTATATCCAAGGAACTGTCTTCATCCATTAGAATACGAGAATAGCTGTAGAAAAAATACAAAAAGGGTTTTCACAAGTAAAAACCTGGAATCATCAACTTAAAACCAATATACATAGAATATTGGAAAAACTTGTGTATTATCGAGAAACAATAGTTGTGCAAAAATAAGATATTTGGTGTAGTCAGCATTGGATCCTCATAGTTTCTAAACATAGAAGAAAGAAGACGTTGAAGTTAGTTAATTAGAGTCCTTTCGTCAGTGATCAAGTAAGATGATTCCATACAGTTACTTATATAAAATTACCAGAACAAAAAGTGTCTGAAATAAGTCTGCAAGTATATTTTAATGTTTAATGAAGTTGTAAAAATTTATTTTGAAGGGTTTGATTGAAATCATTTTTGGACTACATGGAATCTTGGGAGAGCTGAGCCTATAGATTACTTACTCTTTGCAATTCTAGAATTTGTATAATTGAATTGAAACAGAAAATATTTGCTTTATATATGTGAATAGAAATAAATTTAAAATATTCATAGTTAACTACAATATCCAACTGCTGAAAAAGTCATTGAATATAAATATAAAAAGTCATGACTATAAAAACATGTTCAAGACTCAACACTTTACAGCCTAAATGCAGCACTGCCAAAAAACATTAAAACCAAAAATAAAACGTATTATTATTTTACTGCTAGTGTAACTGCTAGATCCATAAAATAACTATGAGTAAAGCAATTCAAACTTTCTCAACATCTGGTCACTTAAACATTTTTTTAAATCAACACAGTTATATTGAAAAGGACAGTCTTTGGCTAAATGAATTCTATAAGTCTAATGACATAAGAAATAATTGTGTTTTTAGAACAATTCCAAAACATTGGATGTATGTGAAGGTATTTCACAACCAAAAGTGTGGTGAACAGATATGGACATGTAAACCTCGGCAACTTGTATTGCATACTAATAAACAATGTGATTCTTCAATCAGTTATGTGTAAAGAAAACAGTCAAACAATGAAAGTATAATATCATGGTTAAGTGACAATATTACAGTAATCGTATGTTTTTCATACTATTTTGATTCAATTTAATCTTAGTTATGCAAAAATTACAAGTTTTAAATTGAAAAATATGCATATCACTTGGTGCCAATAAAAAGTAACCCTCTAAATTTCTACACATTGCTAAATTTAAACATTTTTTGCACTATAAGGCTAGCACCGTACCTGATGGAAATTACTCAACATAAATTCGGTTACTAAATGGTCACACCAAACATACATTAAATTGTTATCTAATGGAGCTTTCTTGTTTTGGATAGAGGGTGGATATACGAGTATGTTGGTTGCAATGGATCCATTAGAAATTATTTATATTTACGAAGCATTATAATAAGAGGTATAAGAAAGCGTTAGATTCACCATTTGAATATGTAGTACCTATTACTTCCTCATTTCCTTTGCTTATATCATGAATTAAAAACATACTCAGATAAATTCTTTCCATATTATCAAATGATACAAAATTCATTCCAACGACTTATTCATTTAGTATGAGGATGCAATTATACCAATTGAAAGACTCATTGTAACACTAAGAAAAGCATTTTATTTTAAAATACTTTCTTTGTACCAAAAACAAATCAGTTGACATGAACTCGATTGCAGATGGGATTGCATTAGTGTCTACAGATGTTCAGCGGGTGTTTAGCATACTTCATTTGAAAGCATTGTTTGATTTTCAACCAATTACAGCTATTAAAAGTATTTTGACATAACACACCCCTAATTGGCATCAGTGCAATGTGTTAGTTGGTCGACGATGTAGTGTAAAATGAATATTTGTATAGGATATAATATTGTGCATAAATTCAGCTAAGTATTTTTTGTCTGGTGCAGGTACTAGCCAAAATTGGGAGTTTATAAATATTTAGTATTATTAGGTATCTGTTATTTTTAAAAGAGGATCGCATGACCCTCTTGAAGCAAAAAAATCTCGATTAATCAATAGAAAATAAATTCTTTAATAATTATTTCAAAGATAATATTTATAAAATACAATAAAATTTGAGGAAGAAATACCATAAAAGTGATATGAATATGTACTTTAAGTCAGTAAAATTTTAGCCAAAATATTTTCTTTTGACCAATCTGGAAGGATATCTAAGTCAAATCACTTAGGACATAGCTGGGGAAAGTAATCAGAGCAGTTCTGCAAAGATAGACTTGCCTTTAAATAGAATGATATAACTAAATTGATGCATGGCGAAAACAGACAGTTGAATCCCTAATTCTTTTAGAATGAGAAAGAAAAAGATATGGATGAAATATATTTATTTTATATTATTATAGTTGTCGGTGTTCAATATTTATTTTATTGTATTGAATTCTTTTATTATTCAATTATTTTATGAGTTCTTTGTCAAGTTTGCTCAACAAAATAATGTAATAACAATGGAGAAATTAGAAAAAAATATACAATTATATTTAGCAATTACAAAAAAGTATTAAGTAAGTATTAATCCTAATAAGCCCTCAAAGGAAAGTGTTCATAAGTAAAAAGAATATTAATCCTTAAAAAATCTTAACTCAATATGAAGATCATTTCTACTGCTTCAACGAAGAAAAAGTAACCTAATAGTTAGGTTATGTCAGGATTATTCTCTATGGGTTGTGATGGTACACAGACTGAATTAAATTATACTAATATTTTTTAAGTTACATATCTCTTCAATGTAGCGATCAATTTGTTAACAAATTCACTACACAGTGTGATAAAATTATATTCTAAAAGAGATAGATTTATTAACAGTTGAATTAACATAAAATATTGACTAATACAATAGCTTAATCCGTACATACCACATAATACACCCATTGTACTCACCGTCTCCAAATTAAACAAGGAGGACACCTTCCTAAGGAATCCATTTGGAGTAGTCTTCTTCTTTCTCCGCTCTGTCATGATGATGTTGATGAATAGGTATTAGGGTGATATATTACATAACCCACAACATACACCGAAGATTATACCACGCTCGATAGAGGCAATGGCAGCAGAAAACGGCATGCGTGTTAGTCACAACTCACATCTCCGAAGTTCGATTGTTCTCATGCAGAGCACCATAACCTTCAATCACCGCAGAAACTTTTCCATAACTAAAAATGTAACTCGTAATGTTTCACCAAGTTCAATGAATCCAACAACCATTATTTGTGATCCCGTTAAACTTATGATGGACACTAAAATGTGAATTGAGTTTTGAGATTAGGTATTGATCATGCATTTAATTAATGGAAATATACATGGGCGTTAGATGAATTAAGGCTGAGATATCTACACAATTTTAGAGACACCAAATATCTGTACTGCAATAGTCACGATAACTGAATTATTCCAGAATCACACTCAAGAGATGGAATGCATTCAAAGTCTTACTAACTCTTAAAGAAACCAAGTTGCACAATAATTCTGATAAAAATTGAAGATAAGCCAATTTCTAAGATAAACCTTTTGAAATATCAGTAATATCTAGAAATTAAACGGGTTATAGAAAATGGTAGCAATATTTTCTGAATCTTTCAGTGATTGAAGAGAATGTAAAATATTCTAACAACTCTAAATTTAGAATGTTCAGCTAATAGATAACTATATATTTGTTTAGCTTTTTGCTCCGATTTTCTTGGAACATAAAATTTATGTAATAGGTTTATTTATTTACACATTGAAAATTGAAAACAAAAATTTAGAGTTTCTAAATATTATTAATTATTTTCATGAATGCTGAGTTGTAAAAATATAGGGACTACCGTTTGAGAGAATTTATAAGTATATTATCATAATTATGAAGAAAAAATTACACAATCGTTTTAAATTTTGGTAAGGAACCCAATGGTATGAATAACCAAGAATTAGACGTATGGACAAAATACAGATGAATAAATCTAAGTGGATTACATTTCTAACTAGACAGCTATTACTTAAATTCAACATATTGGAGAAACTATACAGCTAGTCAAACAGCAAATGGTGGTTTCATATTTAATATAAATTCATCATGATTCCTATTTGTATGGAAAATTTTCATCTTGATACCTAATTGGAATAGTATCTATTGATTTATATTGGCCTAATCTTAATACAGCACTGAATTCAATGATAAACTGTTTTGAACGTCTGATAATTACTAGATAAATCCTACACACAACCAATACGTAGGACTAAATAATCTAGTCGGTATTTCAGACAATGCTGGCCATATTCTAAGAATAAACATCTATTACAAGGCATGACTTAACTTTTGCAATCCAAATTAAACTTGTTACTGATATTGGAATGGACATTTATTTTTAACACAGATTCAAATATTTGAATGCCGTCAGTTAGGATTGTCGTAATTTATTTTATCTATAAAAATGTGCAACAAGCAATAAATTTAATAATTCAATGATGGTTCGATAGCACAATACTAATAACAAGATTATATCGCTTCTAAAATAAACTTCATGAATTTTACCATGGAAACTAAATACTAAACTACTATTTGAAAGTTTTAAAATATAAACTTAAACTTTTTCACAGTGTATAAAAATGTTCTCATAACTCATTTCTATAAAATATTGCATTTTATTCGCAAAAAAATTAAATAAATAAATTTCCCATCTCTAGAAGGAATGTCAGATACCGATTGTAACGATGATTCACACGGTAAAAAGGGTGTTATTATTTGAAATAAATAAAGAATAAATAGTTGATTTACCGGAAATCGAACCATTTCCATCAATAAACATTTGCTCATAAACAAAACTATCGATCTTATACATAAATCTCGACAAAAAATAGTTATACAGACATCGATGTGTAAACGTCAAACGCGAAAGAATTCGGTAAAAAGTAATTTATTGACAAACATACCTATAGACCAGCTTAAATATTATGTACCTACTAAGTTAATGTCTTTCAAACCGGTGAATGGGTTTACTAAAATCACGCACGGAAAACGATCTCACTACAAACTGTACGATATAATTTAATGTACACATTTCCCGAACTTCATATATTTTAGGTTATAAATAGGTCGCTTCGCCCGACGCGGAGGAACGATCAGCCGCCATTACAAACCACTTGTGGCGTTTACATTTTTTTTTCGTCACGTCATCTGCTATACAAATCTATCAGAAATATTTATAAAATAGTTACCACTGGCATCAACAGATGGCTATCATCGAGCGGGATATTCAATTTAATTAGAATTATAACATTTCATTGAACATTACGAGAAGTGCAACTGAAATACAAACCTTACCAAATATGACTGAAAAATATAGGTATGCATTACGAATAAATTTTTAAACGAAAGCTACAGCTAATACCGTTCCGTTTTAAGACTACACGTATATACTTAAACATAATTTCTGTACCTTAGAGCTGAAAGTCCGGAAGTCACATTTTTTTTCAAAATTGAGTTATTAATGCAGATTTCATAATTATTATCAGTTCTATTAATGCTGAAGACGTGGAAGTCCATTGTTTAAGAATGAAGGAAATACGTTTGGCTAAAACTGTTAAAGTCCAAGTGTGATTACCAGCTGAAAATATTGTAGTCCATTTACATCATTTCAGCTCTAATTCAAATTTTACATTTCTAATTCGAAACATGCGGAATTCCAGCATACGGTGTTTTAGCTCTAACGTGGGGAAATTTTATTTCCTATTTTTGGACTTCAAGTGTTTTGGCACACCGTCGGCCATATAAAACGCGTCAGTTTTTTTGACAGTTCTTTTGTTCATATGTGTTGTGTTAATAATAACCAAAAAACTATCAAGATGTTTTCGAAAAGGGCAGAAATTATTAAAAAAGCGATAGAAGGCTTTCGAGAAAAAAATAAAGGTATCGTATTATGTTCCATTAATTACCATTTTTTATTCCATTAATTAACATTTTTTTATTGAGTAAATCGCATAACCTCAAAAATTATCGCACACTGTACATGGCTGATGTAAATTGTCAATTCTCAATTATTACTATTTATTTTACATCATTCTGATGAGCATTTTTTCAGCAGGCGATGTTGAGAATGATTATTTACTAAAACATAATGAAATGCAGCAAAAACCATCGACTTCAAGTTCATCCAATAAAGGTACATTATTTTATGTTTTTATGTTGTCATATCATGATTAGTATGATTTATTGAAATATTATTAGTATTATTTAGTAAAATAATAAATTGTAAACACATTGCACTATGCCTATACCATATATTATTATAAACAAACGCTTCATCATTCTGTAATAATAGCAAATAATGTATGTACCTAAGTATTTATTTAAATTGTAACACATAAATGGAAATTAATTTTCAGAAGCTGGACCCTATGATTCGGATAATATCATTAAGGACGCTGACTTTATCCCAGAAAGTGAAGATGAAATCATAGAAAATTCTGATATTGACACCAATTCTTATCGATTTCGTAGTGTAAGAAACAATATTATAATAAGTGAAACCTCCGAAGAAAGTGCTGCCGAATCTACCTCTACTGGTGAAAAAAGAAAAAGGAGTAAAATTGCGAAGCCACAGAATTGGAAAAAAAACAAAAACAAACTACTGAAACTATCAGGAAAAGAATATAAAAGCTATATAGGAAATAAAATCGACCGCAAATGCATGGGACCCAGTTGCATTAACTGTAGAAATAAATGTAATAATATAATTTCAGAGGATGATCGTAAGAAAATATACACTTCATTTTGGGAATTTCCCTCCTGGGACTTGAGACGACAGTATGTTGCATGGATCATTAAAAAAGTGCCAGTCCAAAGAAGTCAACCTAGAAATGCAGCGCAGGAAGGAAGACGCAATTTCTCTTACAAGTATACTTTTGAAATGAATAATACATCAGTGCAAGTGTGCAAGACATTCTTTCTAAATACACTCTCAATTAAAGACGGATTTGTGCAAAACGCGGCAATTAAGAAAATAGAGAACGGAGGAGGAGTTATTATGAAAGATCAAAGAGGTCACCGCCCAGCTCTAAATAAGTCCAAATCCAGCCATCTGGAAATTATAAGAAATCACATTAAAAATACATATGAGTCTCATTACAGTAGAGAGCGAACTCAAAAGAAATACTTGGGAAGTGACCTGAATTGTAACAAAATGTACGACCTTTTTAGACAAGAACAAACCAATGTCGGAGACATCCCGAAAAAGTGGCTCTATTGAAGAGTTTTCGACGAAGAATTTAATTATGCATTTAAAATGCCAAATAATGACACCTGCGACAAAATTGTGGCACTGATCAAAAACAGTAAATCTGAATCAGAAAGTGCAGAACATAAATTGAAACACGAAGAGCATATTAAAGAGGCCACTAACCGCTACAATTAAAAAAAATTATAAAACAACATGCAACTAAATTAATAAAAAAAATTAGTTGCAATGCTTGATTTACAAAAATGTCTCCCAACTCCGTTTCTAAGCAATGCCCAAAGTTTTTACAGGAGGAAACTGTGGACATTTAATCTGACCATACATGATGATACTAATAAAGAAACATCATGTATGATGTGGAATGAAACAAAAGGTGGCCAGGGAGGAAATGAAGTTGCATCGTGTATATTGAAATGGGCAAATGACACTTTTAAGAGGAAGTGAAATTGAAGAAGTGACTATTTGGTCAGACAATTGTGCTGTAAAATCGAAATTTAATGGTCATAATTGCTTATTTTTGGATACTCAAAACACTTCCTGGTGTTAAATTAATTAATCATAAGTTTCTATTACGTGGTCACACACATATGGAAGTAGACGGAGACCACGCTTTAATTGAAAAAGAGAAGAAAAGACAATCTATAGTTATTGTATCGCCATGAGATTGGTTGCAACTAGTTAGGCCATGTCGGCGCACCAAGCCTTTTAAAGTAATGTCGATGGAGATAGGCGACTTTAAAAATTTGCGTGCATTATATACATCAAATAATGCACCATTTGTTTCAAGAAAAAAAAAATCAACAAATGACATATTTCAAATATCCAAGGCAGTCTGGATGCAAGTCCGTACTGAATCCATGGGATTGCTGTTTTATAAAACAGATTTTAATAGTGACGTGTTCGAAGTCATTGATTTACGTCGAAAGATACGGCAACAAACTGTGGATTTTCCATCCACTTTGCCTCAGATAACTGAAACTCTGCGGTTAATCAGCACTGCAAAATACAATGATCTACAAGTTCTGAAGCAATGGATTCCAGAAGCATTTCATAGCTTTTATAATAATATTAAGCACGACCAGAAGGCTGGTGATTATCCCGAAGACACGGTTGTGGACTGAATTTTAAAATCTGCATTTGCTTATAAACTTCCAAAAATTTTACTAATTTTATTAATTTTGTTTTGCTCAATAAGTTTTAATTTTTTTTAATATTTTTTATTATTGCCTATTGTACCCAAATATTAATACCTATTGTACCCAAATAAAATGTAATAATAATAATAACCTTAATAAAATATAAAAAAACATTCAATCTTATTTTATTTTTCTTGTATAATAATACAATATTTAATTTTATTACTCAACTCAACTATGTCCATAGTAGTAAATGTATATGAGAAATAAGTGAGAGCAGAGCAGTAAGTCCAATTAATACCGCATAAAACACTTATTTTCTTAAATCTCATTTTATTAGCCCAGAACGGCATTAAAAAAATTCAATTATGTAAAAATGAAACTAGAAATAAACACTATCGGAAACAAAAACAATATAACCCATTTTGTTTCTAAAAAGCTCTCTACTGATGTCAGGACTTGGGTACGGCCGACCAATTAGTTTATTGTAGTTAAAAATAACCATTAAAAATAGCGAACCGGGACAGTCAAAGGGAGATCTTGCGTCATTTTCGAGAAGGATTGCTTCCTATTGTTTCAAGCTTAACTGCCTCGAGTGGCTGGCTTTGTCGTCCCGTTTGTATAGAAATACACGACACTTTATGAGGATCGGCAATTAGTGTTCCGTCTTACGATCTGATTTATTGCAGTCACAGATAACTATTGTTACTAAGAAAAGAAATAAAACTTTGCGCAAGATATATTTCAGAGGGTGTATGCGCTTTTATGACCGCGATTGTTATGCGAGAAAGAAAAAAGGGGTCAAAAATTTCTCTTCTCCTTTCTAAAGAAATACGTCGCGCTTAATTTATTGCGGACATAGTTAAATATGGATTCAACGGTAAGAAGACAAAAAAAACACTTCACTCGAGATACATTTCAAAAGAAGTGACTATTGTCCCTTAAGCAATTTTAAGTGTCGCCTTTAGGGTTACCGGATGTTATACAAAAGGGATTCTCGACTTAATTACGCTGTGAAAGTTTAAATATACTATTCATTGGCAAAATAACGTCCGGCCGGACAAAAAAGATTTATGATTTTTTTAACGGTCGCGAGCAACTTTCTAAAGAGTTCCAAAATGGCGGAGCTTGGGGAGATCCCTTAAATAAAGGAACCGCGATCTCCCCACATCTTCCTCGCCACGAAGTTATCAAGTCAACATCATTCTCGTCTTGACGCTGTTCGCGAACTTGAACAAGCTTTTCTCACATTTGATTGTTCATTCTTATTTGATACAATTTGTCCGGTAAATTCTGGAGGAACTGAGTCGTGTGGGTGTATTACGGCACGAATTGGCGGTCGCCAACCACTGAGGGAATTTCTTCACATCAGCGGCCCTGTAGTAACAGTATAAGGTCAGAGGGCCATATACGAGTCGACCTGGTCATACACTTGAAGCGGATCTGGGATAATACATTTTGTCCTGTATTGGAGTAAGATCAACCTTATTTATCCTCTTTTGCTTGTCATTTTATGGTGATATCTGAGTATTCTAGAGATTGGCGAGATCTAATCTTTGAGAATTGACACATTTCCGCAACGGACTGTTGTGTGATTACCCCTGATAATAAATTACTTCGACTGCCTGTCCATCTGAAAGGTTAGCGGAGTAGCAGAGAGAAATCTGCCCATTTGATTTTCCTGACGGAGTATCAGCTCGTCAGGATTAAATATATAACCTATTAACAGCAAATATGTGTTTCATTATGTATTTATACCTACCCAAGCACTGACGAATGCCTACCTCTTCCCACGACATCTTGAGATCTTATTGAGCCTTGTTTTACCTATACTGAGCTACCGGAGTAAGAGTCATACATTGTAACATCCAGGCTTTTAGTAATCCAACTTAATTAATTAAAGGGCAAAAAGTCTGAAACTGGCCGCCTTTCAACGCGGGGCCTACCTAGAGGTTCGTCGTCGGGCTTGGACGGTATAATTTGTATTTTTATGTTTTTTTCCTTTCTTTCTTCTTTTGGTACTAGAATAATTTGTGCATTGCTGTGTTGTGTACTGTGTATTGGAATTTTATGTTTTTTTTTCTTCTTTTTTCATTTTTCGATTTGAATATCTTGTGCATTGCTTTATTGTATACTGTGTATTTGAGTTTTATGTTTTTTTTTCTTTTTTTGATTTGAATATCTTGTGCATTGCTTTGTTGTGTACTGTGTATTTGAATTTTATGTTTTCTTCTTTCTTTTCTTCCTGTTTTTATTCGAAATTTTGTGCATTGTTGTATTGTATACGGTGTATAATTTTGTTATATTATTTTGATTAACGGCGTATAACTCGGTAAAGAATCGAAAGCAATTCAGGACCGTTAAAACAACAAAGCATAGGCTTTGTACTTCAGTCAAGTCGGTCGGGCGGAAATTGATTCGAGTACCGTTTTGTTTGGCGGTCATTTTGTGTATGAGTTGAGGATTTTATTTATTAATTAAATAAAATATAATAACCAACTAATAACGTGCGGCTGATAAAAGCTGTGCGAGTGTAGGTAGTTATTTTCTAAAATTAGAAAAAATCGAGTTGAGCGTAGTTTTACGAGGAGTATAATCTCGAATTTGGCCGGTAATCGGGTAGGCAGAGCTAGTGGAACGCCATAGTTTCTTGTGATTGGCCGGGTGTTTAGCAGCTGATAGAAGTTCCTTGTTGCATTGGCAAGGAATAATTCGTTACGTTTTCTTTCCGGTTGGATAGAGTTAGTGGCGTATTCCGGAGTTTGGATCGCTTTGAAGATTTTTAAATCATCAACAAAAAATAGAATATTTAGAGCACTAAGTTTGCCAACTATAACATTATTCGTTCAGAGCCGTCCGGCTGTTTCGCTAATTAAGTTTGACGAATACTAGCTGTCGTACATCTGGTCGGCGAGATTAGTAGTAGACCGGTGTTATAATAGCGTGGCCGGGTGATCGAACTTATTGAATTATTCTATTTTAGGCCTTTAAGGTAGAGTTGTTTTCTTCGATTACATGCGATTGGAATTTCTGGTGAAGGCTATTCCTGAGATTGGGAACGCGTATTAATAACAGCGTGGCCTAGAGTCTTGGGGATTTCTAATCTTTCAGATAGAACTCTCACCTTGCTAGCTGAGGATAAGTCCACAATGAGTCCTATTGACAATATTACGAGTGCAACTAAGGAGAGATTGATTGGGGAATTGATGGAAAGGGGAATCACTCCGGGTAACAAACTCCCCAGGTTGCGTCGGCAAGCATGGAGCTACAATCGGGGCCTCGTTCACTCTCCTACAGAAGAGGTTATATTGCCTCAAAGGTCTAAGGCACATGTTAATTTGCGAGGAGCCCCGGAATTTTCTATGGAACTGGTTTCCGGAGCGACAGCCCCTCGTTCGGACTCTTCCTTGCCATTTACCGGGTCTTGCCCTTCAAGAGACTTGGGAATGTTGCCGTCTCCTAGCACTAGAGGTAATCAATTACCTCCATTAAATATCAATTTTTCATCGTGGCCAGTGGATCCGTTTAATGGCTCGGGTAGCGTACGTCAGTTTTTGGTTAGGCTCGAGGAAATAGCACACGCACGTAGGTTCGATGTAGACTCTCTCTCTCCCGTCCTACCTGAATTTTTGCGCGACAGAGCCCTGACCTTTTTCAGGATTACGTATAGGAACCCTATGAGATGGGCTACATTGAAGGCACATTTTTTGGAGAGGTTCGAATCGGAGAGTTTTATGGTAGATAGAAAGCTGGATATTTGGGCATCCAAGCAGGGTCACGAAGAATCTTCCACCGATTATATATCACGAATTTTGGAAGTAAACAGTACACTGGACTCTGCCTTGACGGAGGTGGAGCTGTTACAGGTGTTCAAGAGAGGCCTTCACGTTAGGTTTAGCTCAGTCCTTGTCAGTACGCGGCCTGCGTCAGTACGAGAGATGGAAAGAGTATGTGCCTCTCTCGAACAAATGAACAGGAGTGGTGAGGTATCACCCCGGCCGCTGCAGATGCAGCCAAGGGTAAGGGCACGTGTGTCATCCGTCTCACAGAAGGTTATCGGTAGAGGGCCGACCTTGTTGAGGTGTTTCTTGTGCAATCTTCCGCATCATATTGCCCGCGACTGTCCGCACAAACCACTTATCCAGAAGGAACCGGATAAGTCGCCAAGTAATCGCGTAAGGAGTCGTGCCGAGACTTCTAGACCTTTTACTTTGCTGACGGATACTTCGCGTCCGCCGCCGAGCTCCTTAATTCCAAAAAACAGATAGGGGACCAACCCGGTCAAGGTAATTCGGAGCTAAGGGGTTGGTCAAATACAATAGAATTAAGAAATAATAGCCGTAACCTTAGTGCCATAGAAATTTCAAATGCTAGGGATGAGAGACCCTATCTTCATTGTGAAATTCAGGGCTCACCATTTAGGGCGTTGCTAGATTCAGGTGCAGCAATTAACGTAATAGGTGGTAATCTGTATAAGAATTTTAAGGACTTACGGTTTATTATGCGAACTACTGAGGGAGTCGTTCACACGGCTGATAGTCAGGGACATCGGGTGCTGGGTACGATCCAGTTGCCCTTACATTATGATCACCAAACTGTGTTGGTGGAATTCCAGGTAGTTCCTTCTTTAGATACTTGCTTGGTGCTCGGTATTCCCTTTTTGAAGCGTTCCGGGCTTTCACCGAAATCGTTTTCTCATTCGAGTAGGAGTTAATGGCTCAATAATGCCTCCATTGTTCCGAAAAAGGATGCTTCTGCTCGAATCGTATTGGACCCCGCAAACTAAATTCCGTGACGCAGACGGACTGTTATCGGTTACCTAACATCAACCGAATTCTCGACAATCTTCGAGATACGCGCTACCTCACTGCTTTAGATCTGAGCCATGAGTTTTGGCTAATGCCATTAAGCAAAGAGTCTAAATGTAAGACGGCATTCTTTGTAGAGGGCCGGGGACAATATCGGTTTGTGGTCACCCCATTTGGCTTAAAAAACATTCCTGCTGAGATGCAACGAATGATGGAACAATTGTTCGCCGATCAGGGTGACCAGGGTTCTGTACCATGTTGGTTTAATAATATGCAAACAGGACTGAGAGTCTTGGAGATAATTAATTATTGACTTTATTGATCTCAGGTAAAGGCTTGAGAGTTATAATTCTTGTGTGTTTTTCCGTATCTGATTATCTGCCATGCATACATCTTATTGTCCTGAATTGTAATTTTTTTTGTTGCATTAATTATATTTATAATTTCATTTCTGTTAGTATTGTATTGTATTTGTGCCTATGTATTGTATTTGGTATTGTGTTCCTTTGAGGTTGCCTTCTAGACGTACGGCTATAATTGTTTGTGCCTGTGCGTGTATTAGGAAGCCGTACTACAGGGTTATACAAATCCGAATTTTGCGATGACGCATGCAAATGTCTAGGTCATCTTACGTACCGCGACGAACTCAGGAGGGTTCCTAGTAGAGAGTAATATTGTAGAAGTTTCATAACCAGCGGCATGGTAAATAAGTTAGAATTTTACTCGTATTACCCGTATATTGTAGTTAGTTCAGTTTAATTTTCGAAACAACGCCTAGCCTTGCGGTAAGCTCGCCAGCCATAAGCTTCATGATACCGCAGATGTAATAGAAACCTAGATCGCTGATTAATTAGTACAAGTATGTCACCAAAGGGCGAAAAAAAAACTTTGATTTGTTTTTCTATCGCAAGGGTATTACACACCCTGATTTTTAGAACGTCTACATATATAACGCGTGGTGACAACTTTATTGTGCTCGGGCAGGAAATCAGAGACCTTAGGGCGCATGTCTGTATACAAGCGAGCGAGTATACCATGCAGTATTGAAGCAACATGTTCGTTTAACCTCCTTCATCGGGAGCGGAGCATGTTTTCACGATGCTGGCCGTAGTATAAAGTTGGCAAGTTGTTTAAACTTCATCGTTGAGGTGGCGTCATCGAAAATTATTAGTTAAAGGTATATGAGGAATAAATATCCCCGCCATGATCCGCAGAAGACTAGTATAGGAGAGGTTTAATTCCTCATTAATTACGTGTTCGTCAAGTGGTTTAGAGTAAACCAATGCGAGTGATGCGAACACCTAGGGAAGGATTGTTCATGCCTCAATGATACTGTGAGAATAGCAAGATGAGTTCACCTTTCTTCTCCTCGCCATAATCTCTACCCTGCCCCATCATGGATCGTTCTCCGAATAGAGGGGCCGTGCCGGAAGAACGTTTTGTTCGCACTTTTTGCAATAACTAATGGTATAAGGCAAAGGGAACAACCTTTAGGTTAAAAGTACAGATAGGTTGTGGCAGGCTGGAAGCTAAGCGCTGCTTGGTGTAGTTTACACCTAGGTTATAAACCACCTAGTTGGACAGGTGGTATGGAGAGGGTATTCTAGCCAATCAAACGCTGGGCGATATTTCAGCAACAAATTAGCGCCCCGATTTGTCAAGTGTGTGGTCACAAGGTAAATTTCCGACACAATATATGAACTGTCTGACCTGAAGGGGAAAGTGGCAGGTAAATTTCGCGTCAAAGACATCGCCAAGGTGGAATAAAGGCTCCATTACGGTGAATTGACGCGAGAGCTGCCGTGGCACTTGTGGTAATTCAGTTTTACCAAATTAGGTTTCCATGTTCCAAGAAAAAAATATGGTGGCGCTCAATAGACCATGCGCTGGACAATGAGTGGTGATTTTTGCTGATAGCATAGCGTTTGTATGCGCGTCTTTTGATAGAGCGTCGACGCTCACTTCCTCATGATGTCACATTGGATACATCCTTACCAATTCCTTATCCTGTTCTATCAAGGGTCGCTCACCTGGCACTAGGTCGTATAGGTTGAATGGAAGGCAGCTCCATGATAGGGAATGAGTGGGGTTGCTACCGGGGTTTGGGAAGTGCTGCTGGGAAGTATGAATGAAAAGGATTGGGTGCGTGCTTTGGTGGGGGGGGCTTTCGATGGGATATCCTTTAATTGTGAGGCTTCGGCCAATGATTTTTTTTTGTTGTTGTTTTGTATATTTTTTTTTTTTTTGTAACTGTCAGTCCGGTCTAGGTGGGCAGGCGTCCGCGACGCCATCGGTACACGGAGGTGCATAGTATGATATGACTACGTCATGCACATCTTGGCTCCGCCCGTTGGTTCTGCGGCCGTCGCACCGACGACTTAGGTGGGCGCTCGCGGCACCATTGGTACCAGGACCTCCATAGTAGTGTGTATGGACTCCGCCCTTTGGGTCCGCAGGCGTCACACTGGTGACAAAGGTTTTATTGTCAGTCCGGTCTAGGTGGGCAGGCGTCCGCGACGCCATCGGTACACGGAGGTGCATAGTATGATATGACTACGTCATGCACATCTTGGCTCCGCCCGTTGGTTCTGCGGCCGTCGCACCGACGACTTAGGTGGGCGCTCGCGGCACCATTGGTACCAGGACCTCCATAGTAGTGTGTATGGACTCCGCCCTTTGGGTCCGCAGGCGTCACACTGGTGACAAAGGTTTTATTGTCAGTCCGGTCCAGGTGGGCAGGCGTCCGTGGCGCCATCGGTACCCGGACGTAGGTAGCATGGTGTGGGGACATCATGCGTATCTTGGGTCCGCCCGTTGGTTCTGCGGCCGTCGCACCGACGACTTAGGTGGGCGCTCGTGGGCACCATTGGGACAAGGACGACCGTAGTTTTGTGCGTGGACAACATGTACAACTTGGCTCCGCCATTTGGGTCCGCGGGTGTCGCACTGGTGACAACGGTTGTGGAGTAGGCTCCAACCAATCAGCGAAAGGCTTACGGATGGCCTATATACATCCAGTAGGAGGCTTACGGATGGCCTATATACATCCAGTGGAGGCTTACGGATGGCCTATATACATCCAGTGGGGGTTGTTGAGTGTGACTCCAACCATGGGCGTCATGAACCCAAATTTGCATGTGCTCCCGGTCTAGGTGGACGCTCATGGCACCGTCGGTGCCCGGATAACCATGGTATTTTATGGATCATGCGAGTTTTGGCACCGTCCGTGATGTGGGTGGGCGTCGCACTGACGACTCTGGCTAGCACGAGAATTGGCACTAAAGGGATGACGATCCCCGAGGTGATGATATTATAAACACATATTTGCTGTATTGTATAACCAAGTGTAACTGTTTCTTGTCAGTTTTTAGACCTGGAGGAGGCCTATAGTCAGATGTCGCCCCTATGAGTGGTGTCTCAGGGCCGTGTAATGGAAAATCGTATGTTAAATGTGTCTTATATAGTCTCATTATTGATATATCGCCAGACTTGTATCTTGCAATATCAAAGATCACCAGACAAGCGGGAGGAAACTCACCTTGCTTCCTTAATTTAAGTGATTAGGTTAGGAAACTAAATCAGTGCCCCTAAAAGTGCAGACTATCGGATCCGGTTCTGGGGAAGCCGTTGTGAACTAACATAATTACTATTAAGTAACTTGATCTGTTTTTGGGCATTACTCTTGTGAGTGTGTTGCCTTTGTAATCTTAAATGTTTGTACATTTTTCTATTGTAAATTAATAAGAATTATTATGTGTAACCATGCTGTAGAGAAGGCGATAGTATCTGTTCTTGAACATTACTCTTGTGACTGTTTTGTCTTGTTATCCTAAATGTTGTATGTTTCTTTTTTTTGTAAAAATAATAATAAGACTTATTATGTGTAACCATGTTGAGGGGAAGGCGATAATTGATGTTCTCCTGTATTGTGCCTTGCTCTATAAAATGTTTAACTGTTTCCAGGTGTTCTTAGATAGGGAAGCCCTGAGAGTTAGTTTTTCGTGGTTTCCTACTCTTTCGCAAATGCAGGGGCTTATTAAATCGTCCACGAGCGTATCCGGCATGACCCAGTAACGTCATGCCCTTTAGCATAGTATCTAATCCTTGTTTCGGCAAGCAGGTGTATGACCAATTGACACAGGGCCGTAATCAGTACTTGAATTATTATTTTTTTTTAATATTTTTTTTTCTTTTCGGTAACATAAAATGGAGTGTCAGGACTTGGGTACGGCCGACCAATTAGTTTATTGTAGTTAAAAATAACCATTAAAAATAGCGAACCGGGACAGTCAAAGGGAGATCTTGCGTCATTTTCGAGAAGGATTGCTTCCTATTGTTTCAAGCTTAACTGCCTCGAGTGGCTGGCTTTGTCGTCCCGTTTGTATAGAAATACACGACACTTTATGAGGATCGGCAATTAGTGTTCCGTCTTACGATCTGATTTATTGCAGTCACAGATAACTATTGTTACTAAGAAAAGAAATAAAACTTTGCGCAAGATATATTTCAGAGGGTGTATGCGCTTTTATGACCGCGATTGTTATGCGAGAAAGAAAAAAGGGGTCAAAAATTTCTCTTCTCCTTTCTAAAGAAATACGTCGCGCTTAATTTATTGCGGACATAGTTAAATATGGATTCAACGGTAAGAAGACAAAAAAAACACTTCACTCGAGATACATTTCAAAAGAAGTGACTATTGTCCCTTAAGCAATTTTAAGTGTCGCCTTTAGGGTTACCGGATGTTATACAAAAGGGATTCTCGACTTAATTACGCTGTGAAAGTTTAAATATACTATTCATTGGCAAAATAACGTCCGGCCGGACAAAAAAGATTTATGATTTTTTTTACGGTCGCGAGCAACTTTCTAAAGAGTTCCAAAATGGCGGAGCTTGGGGAGATCCCTTAAATAAAGGAACCGCGATCTCCCCACATCTTCCTCGCCACGAAGTTATCAAGTCAACATCATTCTCGTCTTGACGCTGTTCGCGAACTTGAACAAGCTTTTCTCACATTTGATTGTTCATTCTTATTTGATACAATTTGTCCGGTAAATTCTGGAGGAACTGAGTCGTGTGGGTGTATTACGGCACGAATTGGCGGTCGCCAACCACTGAGGGAATTTCTTCACATCAGCGGCCCTGTAGTAACAGTATAAGGTCAGAGGGCCATATACGAGTCGACCTGGTCATACACTTGAAGCGGATCTGGGATAATACATTTTGTCCTGTATTGGAGTAAGATCAACCTTATTTATCCTCTTTTGCTTGTCATTTTATGGTGATATCTGAGTATTCTAGAGATTGGCGAGATCTAATCTTTGAGAATTGACACATTTCCGCAACGGACTGTTGTGTGATTACCCCTGATAATAAATTACTTCGACTGCCTGTCCATCTGAAAGGTTAGCGGAGTAGCAGAGAGAAATCTGCCCATTTGATTTTCCTGACGGAGTATCAGCTCGTCAGGATTAAATATATAACCTATTAACAGCAAATATGTGTTTCATTATGTATTTATACCTACCCAAGCACTGACGAATGCCTACCTCTTCCCACGACATCTTGAGATCTTATTGAGCCTTGTTTTACCTATACTGAGCTACCGGAGTAAGAGTCATACATTGTAACATCCAGGCTTTTAGTAATCCAACTTAATTAATTAAAGGGCAAAAAGTCTGAAACTGAACAATTTTGCAAATGTGACATCCGGAGTTTCAGCTCTAACGTACAGATTTAATGTCAGTTCTTCCATTGTGATTTCCAATCCATATCTGAATACCATGTATGTATAACGTGTGTGCTAAGGTTTAACTGATGAAAATGTTTGAAATAAATAGTGAACTGACGAAATTTTCAAGTTATACCCGTAACTACCTTAAACTTCTTAAATCATAGAAAATATGCAAAACGTTATTTTTAATCGTTGATAAAAGTTTTCAGAAACCTGCTCAACAATTGGGAAGTTTGAAAATTGTTAAAAACACAGAAAATTATCGAATTGCTAGAAATTACGAAATAGGAAAACACTGCAAAATATTTGTTAAATTGAAGACGTGTGTAAGTTTGTATATTATAGGCCAAAACCCATACGATGGTTGTCGTCAAAGAAAGAATACGAGAATTGAATTTTGAATACAAGAGAGCGAGAGAGGAATACTTAGATTCTCTGCGAAAGTAATTCGAAGTTTGAATCTCGGTGGGTCCGTAATACTGAACGAATTGTAAATACATAGCAATTTTTGAACCGGTGTAAAAGGGGACGATGTATAAATGATATATATACGAGTATATAAACAAATTCTATATTTATGAATATATATTTTCATAAATGTAGAATTTGTTTTACTTCCGTGAATATTTCACGGGTTGCAACTAGTAATATATATTAGTGCAAATATTCGGACAAACTATAATTAATTTTTGGCAAAAGTTTTACTATTTTTAAATACTATATTAGTAATGTGCGTAATCGAATTTAAATTGCCATTAAAATGTTTTCCGTTTCCAGGTGCCAAAAGCTTTAGTTACAAACTGAGATATTTCATTCTTTATAAATTTCCAAGTAGACTACATAACTCAACCACCACATGCTCAGTATTTTTATTATCCACGATACAATATTTACAGTTTAGATTGTTTTAATAGATAAGCGAACCGTAGAATACATAGTACACGACATACAAGTCACAATTTTATGGAAATAGGGAACCACTTCACTAGGCAACGCTTGTGATAAAGTGGTTACATTTATTGTTCAAGTTTGTAAATTGAACACGCGGAAAACGGTTGACAAGGTGAAAGATGGTTGTTTATTTATATTTTGGTGGTTTATTTTTTTCATCCTTTTTTTAATCTATATTAATTTTTTTATCTATTATATTACTTTTTTTTATCTATATTACTTTTTTATCTACGAGGCATATCCAGAAAGTAAGTGTACTGAATTTTTGTAGGTTACAATTTTTTTTATTTAAACAAAAAAATTACGTGGTTACCGTAGTACATATGTAAGCTATTTTTCGACATAGTCGCCATTCCTCTTAATGCAGGAGGTGAAGGGGGGTATCAACTTTTTGATGCCTTCCTCGAAGTAGTTTCCCGCCAACCCCGCCAACCCCTCCGTCCACTTCTCCACCTCCTCCTTTACCTCCTCGTCGGTTGAAAACCTTTTTCCACCCATGTGCAGCTTCAGGGAGGTAAAGAGATAGTAATCTGAAGGTGCTAGGTCAGAGGAATGCGCGGGATGGTTCAGGACATCCCATTTAAACGAGGCAAGCAGTTCCTTCGTGGCGTTGGCCGTGTGTGGTCTGGCATTGTCATGCAGCAGGCAGACTCCCTTTGTCAGCATGCCTTTCCTCTTGTTCTGAATCGCCCTCCGCAATTTAAGCTGTCAATAATAGTGGGATCCCCGAGTTAAAGCGCCCTTGAGGAGAGTTTGCTCTCTAAACGGTGCTGTACAAATTTTATTTTTATTATTCTTATAATTATTAACAACCGTGAATTATTTTCGAACCCAATAAATTGTAAAGCGCTATTCAGTAATATAGCGAAAAAAAGTAATATACGAGGCCTATCCAGAAAGTAAGTGTACTGAGGCTCTCACGACCGGATGGATTTTATTTTCGACATGTTGGCTACACTTCCGTGTAGCCTGACCCTTCCCCTCCGCAACGAGACCGGTTCGAGGTCAGTACGTTGAGAAGTGTCGACGCGACAACACGTTTCGTGAAAAATGTCAATCCAATCTCCCGCCAAGTGCGAAATACGCGGCGTCATCCGTTATCTCGTTTGGAAGGGAAAACCTCCGGTTGAGGTTTATAATGAGGTGAAAACTGCATATGGTGATAAAGCTATGAATCGTAAGTGTGTGAACAAGTGGTGTCGCGAATTGAAAAACGGTCGTACGTCTGTGCATGATGATCAGAGGAGCGGAAGACCTTCAATTGTGACTGACGAAATTGTGGAAAAAATCGAAAATGCGCTCCGTGACGATCGCAGATTGAATATATGCCTCAAGGGGAGACCATCATCTCTGCAAGATACTGTGAGACCCTAAAAAAATTGCGGAGGGCGATTCAGAACAAGAGGAGAGGCATGCTGACAAAGGTAGTCTGCCTGCTGCATGACAATGCCAGACCACACACGACCAACGCCACAAAGGAACTGCTCGCCTCGTTTAAATGGGATGTCCTGAACCATCCCGCGCATTCCCCTAACCTAGCACCTTCAGATTACTGTCTCTTTACCTCCCTGAAGCTGCACATGGGTGGAAAAAGGTTTTCAACCGACGAGGAGGTAAAGGAGGAGTTGGAGAAGTGGACGGAGGGGTTGGCGGGAAACTACTTCGAGGAAGGCATCAAAAAGTTGATACCCCGCTTCACCACCTGCATTGAGAGGAATGGCGACTATGTCGAAAAATAGCTTACATATGTACTACGGTAACCACGTAATTTTTTTGTTTAAATAAAAAAATTGTAACCTACAAAAATTCAGTACACTTACTTTCTGGACTTACCTAGTAGTATTCATTTACAATCATTAATTTTGATAAGGGTTGGTTTTAAGTACTTCATAAAGCTGCATACGCCACCCATATATCTAATACTAGGAAGCAGACTATTCACGTCACAAGACTAGCAATGGCAAATGCTCTACCATAATACTCCGCCCTATTGGATCGATTTGCAACAACACATTTATTAGATAAAGAAGAAATCGACTTCGAAATTCTATTCCTCTCATAATAAACAATTTTTGATAACCGTGTGTATTTTTAAGATAATCTTTCGAGGTGGTACAGTGTTATTTATGTAGCGCACACTATAATATGATTGTAATTTAATATTTTTCAAATAATATTTTTTTTAAAATCATTTAAAATACTCATTCATCCATTTTTTATTTGGTGTCAAAAATGCGAAAAAGATGCCCAAAGTTACATTTTTAATTTGGGGTAAAAAATACGAAGATGTCCGAAGTTACATTTTTTATTTGAAGTCAATAATAAGAAGATATCCGAAGTTGCATTTATAATTTGAAAACAATAATACGAAGATGCCCGAAGTTGCATTTTTAATTTGAAGTCAATAAAACGAAGATACCCGAAGTTGCATTTTTAATTTTAAGTCAATAATACGAAAATGTCCGATGTTGCATTTTTAATTTGAAGTCGAGGATACGAAGATGCCCGAATATGCATTTTTAATTTGGTGCCAAAAATACGAAAAAGATGCCCGAAGTTGCATTTTTAATTTGGAGTTAAAAATTTATTGGAGCTATGAAAATTATATTCATGATTTTAAATGTCCTTAATACTATAGCGTTATAAAATATAGAAACGTACTCATACAAAGAACTCCAAGATAAAATATAACTTTGATCTGAGGACTACCCTCGATGAAATGTGTCAAAAAAATAACTTTTGATATTCTTGACTAAAAGATCCCTTAAAATAGCCCCGTATGCCATTAAACTTCTTGTGCGGCCTGAAAGTGACAATTATTACATTTAATGTGGTTTCATATGAGAGAATCTGATAGACTGAAACGGCTTGTGTGAGAAAAAGTATTTTTAATGAAATCATTTTATAGTACATTTATATTTTGCTCTCATTGCGGTCGTTTTCATAAAATCAGTTTTAAAACTTTGATTCTTTTTATTCGCTTGAATTGAAAACATATATTTTTTTTTAATTCACGAATGTTTTATCGATTCTCTAATCGACATTCATTTTAATTGACAGATCAAAATGAATTACATTCATTTTCCAATTTACACTTAGAAAAATTCTATATTGTTTTTTTATTGGTTATATATTTTTTCTCAACCAATTACGTATATTTTATTCATCAATTTGAATCTTGGGTTTGATTCCCAATTGAATAGAGCCTAAGTTTAACTTTAGTTTTGATTTATGGAAGTGAAACATGGA
Source organism: Odontocerum albicorne (assembly GCA_949825065.1). NCBI lineage: Eukaryota > Metazoa > Arthropoda > Insecta > Trichoptera > Odontoceridae > Odontocerum > Odontocerum albicorne. Next base: position 28,571,702 of record OX463844.1, on the reverse strand, counting down.
CGTGGAAAAAAATGAGTCAAATGAATGCTGCAGAAATAAATGCATGTACTGAGAAGAATACATTGGGTGACAAAGTATGACAGAATATGGAATGAAGTAATTATAGGTGAATGTAAACTCAATATTGGTGTTTTAAATAAGATAAAGGAATAGCACTCTGGTATAGTTTGGGTATGTAGAACGAATGAAGAAATAATAAAAAAATAATATACAGTTCAAATGAGACCAGATCAATGAAAGCAATGTTGGATCAAATTAAGGGCATTTTCAAAATAGGAAATTTACAAAATCAGAGAAATCTTAGGAGTTGTATGTGGATGTAGAGGAGACGAAATGCATGTGTCGCGATAGGAAAGCCTGGCGCTCTGTCCTTTCCGCCTTTTCCAACAGGAAAATAGGAATTATAATATACACGTATAGCAGGGGATGACTTTTTTGGTCGGGTTGTCAAAAAAATTGGATAAAAGTTCGCGCTCCGCACGTGTATTTTTTTTTATTAACAGGCATATCAAAATGTTAACACCTGAAAACGAGATAATCTGCTGTAAACGTGGTCCGAATTCTAGCTTTTTACTAACAACACTACCATATACTCTTAATTAATATAAATATTGATAATAATTGCTTGAATTAATTGCATATATGGAAAATAAAATAAGAACATAATATATTCCTAAGTACTCGTAATGATAATAATATTTTCATGGTTTATATAGCGCTGTTTTGTATTTTTTGTCGTGATCCAAAGCCACTATGTCAAGTATAATTTCGACTTGATAATAGGCAGCTACAAAACGCTGCCAAAGGATATTTTACTCGTACAGTGTTGTGGGGTCGGCTAAATAATTTCCGACTCCAGAAATTTTAAATGTTTGAGGTCGCGAAAATAAACATAACTTACATAACATATATAAAAGGAAAATAATATATTTTCTGAGAAAAACGAACACATTTATTTTTATAAACAGCAGAGTTTGCAGGGGTCGAGAAATCTCGATGAAAGTTTTATTTTAATAATTAATTCATTCATTCATTTGTATGGTTCCCCTCAACACATCCATTTAACGACGTGGATATATTGAAGATTGTAGCCGGACGACATTATTATATTTGACCCAATATCGAGCCTTCTGATTTAGAGCCACTGGAATACGCACGAGATTATTAGTTCATCATCGCACATGTAGAGACAACAACACTGGTAGACGTCTAGTGCGAGACCCCTTTCTATTCACGTATGATAGAAAATCGGGTCCGCAATACCGAGTTGAAAGACAAGCGACTTATCAACTACATCACTGAGGTCTTTTATGGGGAGTTGGCAAACAAAATTGCTGAGACCATATCTTCTTCATTAATAAGTTCGTGCAATAGGTAGACAAGTCAATGATTATTTTTAGTGTCCTGAAATATTTTAAAACTAATCATTCCATTGGAAAGACAGAAAAACGTTATTTTGAATGCAATAGAAAACAAGGTCAACGGGGTGCTAAAAGATATACATTGAAACCAAGCAATAGCAAGATCTGCTAAAAATTATGGTTCATAACAGCGTATTAGTGCTAATATTGATATATGGAAGCGAAACGTGGACGTGAAAATGAAGGAAATACATGCACTAAACAGAATGTGTGGTGTGATGATTTATTATAAAGTAAGAAATGTAATTATTAATTATGAACGTCAGCTAAACGTATTAAGTAGGGTGAGAAAGAACATGTTGAGGTGGTTGGACATGTTAAACGGATAGGTCACAATGAATAATACAACCATGAATGGGCGTAGAGAACGACCAAAATAAGTATAGTTGGATCAAATGAATAATATTTAGAAAGAAGGAAATGCCTACAGCATGCAGCAGAAAATCGAGGAGCTGATGCTATTGGTGAACAATTCAGATATAGATATTATGCTTATTACGGAAACCTGGCTAAAACCTGACTCTAGTATGAGAGGCATCGGTGGCTTTACCGTCTAGAGATCGGATCGCACTTCCGGTAGAGGTGGAGGCACCGCGATCCTCATCCAAAACTATCTATCATACCCAACTCCTCACGCCTGCCCTAACAAACCTGGAGGCTATAGCCATCAGCCTCAAGATTGACCGGGAGACAGTCACCATTATGGCAGCATATTGTATCGACTATCGTTAACTTCTTGAAAAGGACATCGAGGCAGTGTTGGCCATGGGGGCCAAGGTCATCATGGCCGGGGACTTCAATGCCAAGCACCGTTACTGGAACTGCTTGAGAGCTAACCCAAACGGAACGACGCTGTACAATTATATGTAAAGCCACAATTGTCAAATACTCCATCCAAATCAACATACCTGTTTCACCAACCCCCGTAGTCCTTCTACACTGGACATTGCCGTAGCCAAAAACTACCCCAACATCTCTGGGTTGACTGCTCTAGAAGCTCTCTCGTCATACCCCCTCCCAGTCTACTTCACATTGGGAGTGAGGCCGATTGCTAGATTCAGGGAGCAGTACGACTACGCCAATGCTGACTAGAAGGGCTACAAAGCCTACCTCCACAACCAGCTCTGTCTATCACCTGAAACTCTGGTGAGCCCACAGGACATCGATGCCGCGATCGATATCATATCCACCTTCATCCATTATGCTCGTGATGAAAATGTTCTCGTCAAAATTGTCACTCCATACCAAATAACTCTCACTCCTCATATAAAACTCCTTATATCCCTATAAACCAAACAAAGACAGACGTACACTAGACAAACGTGACAAAACACTATTAAACGTTCTTCAAGATGAAATCAAAAAATAAATCCGCCTATTTAAAAACCAATTATGGCAGAGAAAATTGGCGGCCCTGAAACCGGATAATGGTACTATCTGGCGAGTCGTCAAGGGTATTAAGTGCTCGTCTCAGAGCATACCACCTCTGCGCACAACCTCAGAGTTGGCTGTTGGCTGGCATTGACAAGGCCTTGGCGGACGCTTACGAGAATACGTACTCAATCACTTCCGACCTTGAAAATTTTGATGTCAACAAAGCTGTCGAGGACACTCTCGTTAGCTTTGCTCCCCGACCAACCAAAATGAGGTGCAACTTTGCACCCCGTCCGAAATTGGTCGTATCCTTGACAGACTTAAAACACGAAAAGCCCCCGGCCCCGACAATATACGCAATATCCTTCTTTAAACATTTACCACTTAAAGCGAGATTTTTTCTTACTGAAATAATAAATGCCTCACTCCTCAAGGGCTATTTTCCGAGTATTTGGAAACTAGTCAATATTGTTCCTATCCACAAGCCAAATAAACTTACCGAAAATCCACGTCTGGCACGATGGCCTTCTCGACAAACGTCTCCTTACTGGCACTCCTTTCTATCTTGTGAAACTACGAAAATCCTACATTTACAATATAAGTTTAACAGTCACCACTCATCATTCTACGTCATCCGCCAGGCCCATCCCTATGGGTGTGCCCCAAGGCAGTAGACTAGGACCCTGTCTATTTAACATCTACACACACGACATACCTACTCACCCAAACTGTAAGCTCACACTCTTTGCTGACGATGCGGCATGCTACGCATCGTCACTCAAGGTAGATCGAGCTGGTCGCCGCCTTTAGATTGCTCTTGAAATCCTTGAAAAATACTACCAGGACTGGAGGCTCAAAATAAATGACTTCAAAACTGAGGTTATCATGTTCTCCCGCAAAGTCAAGGACAGAGTGCCATCGATGCCCTTATTCACCGGTGGTTGCCTGGTTGAGTGGCAGGACGTGGTTAAATACCTCGGCCTGCACCTCGACTGACGTGGAAAACCCATTTGAATACTATCAGACAGAAGGGTCACAAGGGCATAGGGGCTATCAGTTCGATATTTCATCGACGAAGCTTCCTTCACCCAAAAATAAGCTCCTCCTCTATAAAACCCTTATTCGTCCTATCTTGACCTATGCTGCATCCATTTGGGGAAGTGTGAGCAACACGAATCACCTGAAATTCCAACGAGTGCAGAACAAAGCATTCAAAATCTCTTTCAACACCCATCCCAGAATAAACCTAACCCGACTTCACGCCGAACAGCGAGAAGAAACCCTAAAACACCACATCCTCGCTTGGACCGTGAAGTTCTATAAAAGTCAATAAAATCACAGCAATCCATTAGTCGCTGCCCTGGGGGCTTACAAGAGTAAATCCGATCTACCCTTCCGTTATAAGCACAGGCTCCCGAAGCTTTATACGAGTATGTTGCCTGACTAGTCCACCTACAGTATTCGCTGGGAGGACTAAGGTCTGAGTGAATGTGATGGAATACAAGCAGCCTGAACGAGTGGACTTGTTCTTGCTAAAAACATTTTTGAAAGAATTATTATCTAATTATGTTAAATAGTATGTAGGTGCCTCGTGAAACTACTTCAATCCTACCTTTCCAATAGAAGTTTCACAGTCACCACTCATCATTCTACGTCATCCACCAGGCCCATCCCTATGGGTGTCCCCCAAGGCAGTATACTTGGACCATGTCTATTTAACATTTACACACACGACATTCCTACTCCCCCAAACTGTAAACTCGCACTCTTTGCTGACGATGCGGCATGCTACGCATCGTCACTCAAGGTGGATCGAGCTGGTCGCCGTCTTCAGATTGCTCTTGAGATCCATGAGAAATACTACCAGGACTGGAGGCTCAAAATCAATGACGCCAAAACTGAGGCCATCATGTTCTCCCGAAAAATCAAGGAAAGAGTGCCGTCGATGCCCTTATTCATCGGTGGTTGCCTGGTTGAGTGGCAGGACGTGGTTAAATACCTCGGCCTGCACCTTGACCGGCGACTGACGTAGAAAACCCATTTGAATACCATCAGACAGAAGGGTCACAAGGGCATAGGGGCTATCAGTTCGATATTTCATCGACGCAGCTTCCTTTCCCCCAAAAATAAGCTCCTCCTCTATAAAACCCTTATTCGTCCTATCTTGACCTATGCTGCACCCGTTTGGGGTAGTGTGAGCAACACGGATCACCTGAAACTCCAGAGAGTGCAGAACAAGGCATTCAAGATATCTTTTAACACCCATCCCAGAACAAATCTTACCCGACTTCACGCTGAACAGCGAGAAGAAACCCTACAACACCACATCCTCGCTTGGACCGTGAAGTTCTATAAAAGCCAACAAAATTACAGAAATCCCTTAGTCGCTGCCCTGGGGGCTTACGAGAGTAAATCCGACCTACCCTTCCGTTATAAGCACAAGCTCCCGAAGCATTATCTGTTGCCTGACTAGTCCACCTTCAGTATTAGCTGGGACGACCAAGGTCTGAGTGAATGTGATGGAATACAAGTAGCCTGAACGAGTGGACTTGTTTTTGCTAAATAATTAGTGTAAGAATTGTTATCTAGTTATAAGTAGTATGTAGGTGTTAATTATTTCTAAGATCTCATATATTAAGATTGAATAAATAAAATAAAATGATATGTAGGAAAATAAGATTAAATAAGTTCATAAATTATAACATATAATTAAGATTAGTTAAGTAATAAATTTGTATATAGGTATAGCCTTGACAAATGTTTGTACAATAATTTACTTGTTTAATAAAAAAGTATGATTAATAGTAAGTATGTAGGTGTTAATTATTTCTAAGAAATCATATTATGATTATAAAAAATAAAAATAAAATTATATGTAGGAAAATAAGATTAAGTTAGTTCATTAATTATAATTTATAATTAAGATTAGTTAAGTAATAAATTTGTATATAGGTATAGCCTTGGCAAATATTTGTACCATATGTTATATTACTTTGTTCAATAAAAAAAAAGTTTAAGTACTTCCCCGCATCTGCACATGTTTAGATAAACGCATATGATTATATTACTTATATATATTATAGTTTATTGCTTATTTATATGAAATATAATACAAGTGAAAATCATCAAGGCCATTTTCTTTGCTTGAATAACTGGAATATGCAGAACCTTCAAAAATGTATTTTAATGGCCAAAACTTGTAAAATATAATAATGTATACTCGTATTAGTAACCATACAAAGTAAATTGAATTTTCAAACGAAAACAATAATACATACATAATACTTAAGTAGAAGTATAAAAAGTCTTGCTTGTGCTCTCCTGATGATAAGGTGAAAACCTTGAAACCGGTAGGGTTATACCGATATAAAAATGGAATAAACAGCATTTGATTAAACAAATTACGAAGTACAATATAAAAATATTTGCTAAGGTATTATCGGAAAGAATGAGTGCGTCTAACTTCAAGCATTAAAAGTTGAATAGTGCTCAGATAAAGATGTTGATCGATGCTGGGAAGTTCTTTCCCATATTGTTCATTTCACGAAAATCGTAGAAAACACATTTTTAAAATTATAAGTATGTGCGGTGAAAACTATGAAAACCTTAAACTCCGACAGATGTTATGGAAGGAAATAATTATTAATGTTCAAGTAATATTTTCACATTAATGTAGCATGCTGAAAAGTGTATTATTAGTTATATTAGAACGATAAAGACGCAATCGATAAAATTTATATTTTGCTATTCAAATCAGTTGCTGGTACTTGGTGCTCCGTGAATACGTGAATAATAATAAAAATCGAAGAAATAAACATATATGAAATCAAAATTTATATTTACAATACATCAAAAATCAGTATACGTGTGCGCCAAGAAGGATACAAATTATCAAATTCTGTTTGCTCTGTGATTCCGAAATTAGGTGCTCGCGTGTAAAGTCTGATTCATATCATACCAACAATGATCATCAACCTTTTATCTGATCTAGAGCTGCCTTTGATTGCGGAAAGGTCTATACATTTTTAATGACGTATGAACATCATAAATATTTGAAAGTAACATTTTTAAAAACCTATGGATGACTATTATCGGAGCGAAATTATCTAATATGAAAGAAATAACAAATAAATATATCCTTGATTACTTTTTTCTGGTTTTCTAAATTGACGGAAAAGTACCGACGTTCAAAAACATTTTTATAAGATACATTTACACACGCGAAATATCTTGATCAACGACAGCTTTGAATACGATCAAAGATTGAAAGTCGGCATGACATAATTGAGTTGCTTTGTTTTATTTCTTAAATTGTCGATTTTGCTTGAAGCTCTCTGTGCTAATCCGTGAAAAGTGATCTAAAGTTAAGTTTTCATTTCTTCTTGAAATGAACATTCTCGTGAATGGTTTAAACATCTACCTGGTTGAAAAAGTGCGACAATTCAACCTTCCATGATATTGTTAATTTTATTTAAATGAAAATACAAGTTAGCGTGCGATATTTCGCACAAACCTCCGGCAACATTCAAATATTCGTACCGATGATAATCCATTTAGCCTATAGTGCACAACCTTGGCAAAACAAAATGTCAATTAAATATCTGTCACACTCATTGGTAATCAATTTAACTTTTTTATACATTTTATTCGTTACTATCAAATTTCAAGTATTTGTATAAAACGAAAATGAACTGGTTAAACTAAATTGCAACGAGTGTGAACGAAGCAACATTTCGATTTGAAGTTATTTTTAGCTTACACACTCAAGTCTAAACAGGTCTTAAAGTTCTTTTTTATATTTAAATGTAGAAATCACACACAGCAACACAAAATGTTATGAACAATTTCATATAATTTTTGTTTAATTACTATTTATTATTTAATATTTATTGCTAAACAAAATATTTATTATCAGAATCAGGATAGAAAACCACTTGCAAAATTTATGAAAAACTCTTTTCGAAAAATCTACAAATTTGGACGAATATCTTAAAATTAATAATTATGAAATATTACGTTTGGTTATTTTTTCAAATATTGTATTATACGTTAAACTATCAAACTTAAAGAAAACTAATATCACGACTAATGACAAATTAAAGTCTCTATTTTAAATTGTGTTCATGGCTTAACACTATTTTTTCTTAAATTTAAAGAAATTCTTAAATTCCTTCTTACTTCGCTTTGGCCTTCTGAGATTCTAACAATTTTAGTCCTTGGTGTCCACAAGAGTTATTTCATGTGAAAGTACAGTTATATTACTCGTATATCTATAATAACATATTATGGTACAGTACTAGAATGTATGTTCAATTGGGATAATAACCAATTAAAAATAGGTTAAAATAAAAATAACATAAGTATATGACGTATGTATGTATGATATATAAAAATATCAATCGAGTTTGTGTGTTCCGTTTTGTGCTGCTGAGTAGATATCTAATAATTAAATATAAGTGAAGCTTTAAGCAGTTAATATTGACGTGAAATACAACAACGGAAAGCGTGTACACCACAAATCTACGTACACACTGAATCAAAATATAAAATCACCCATGACATTAAGTCCAAACGGTTCTTTTCCAAAGCTATCATGCATAAACACCCCTACCGTGAAAGCGGAAAGAGGTGGCGGGAGGAAACAATATGGCGGAACTCACCGTCACTTCTTCCGGTTCCCGCGTCGGCGACAGCCTCTGCTTGGAGACATTGTTCTGCTGGAGCTGCAAGCCGTCACAAATATTCAATATCTATGACAATAGAGATATGGTTCTTTAATTTAGGTTACATACTTGTACATTTAAAAAGGAGGAAACCAGTGTCCCCGCCTTCTAGATACACAGTGACTGTTAAAATAACAAAAAAATAATAAATATTTATAGCATAAATGTCAGTAAAAAATGTAATAGAAAGTAATAAATTTCACTTATTATGATTTAGACATCAGTATATCCTTAAAAATAATACTTTAAAAACATAACATTATCTACTCCAAAAATTCAAAATAAAATATCTTTATTTTTATTTCACTAAAAAATGTAGTAATTTATTGAATTGATGTTTTTTCAGGAAATCTGAAACCAAGCACAAGTATTTTTCGTGCTGTAGCAATATCTTAAAGAAATGAACTTTTTATATAAATTTCAGCGTATCCAATAAGTCATTGATCACAATTCCGACCTCGAGGCTTAAAACATTTAAGAAGCTTTCACAGTAACAAGGCAGGAAATTGATTGATTTGTGCTTGGAACTCACAAACCTCTTCGCATTTATCGAGAAGAAAATTTCGAAGAGTAGTCTCTTAAAAATATAATTCAGGAGAGGTGTTACAACACAAGGGATCGAATGATAAAACCATATATAGTATATAGACTCTATGATCATAGCCAGATTTACTTAATGACGTTTTTATAATTCAAACATTTTCAATCAATATTTACCTAATAAAGAGTATAAATTTTCCTAAAATTATACAAAAACATGACAATAAACCTATTGAAATTATAGTATTAGAAAAAATCTGAAATAATATGTTAATACATGATTGTAAAATAAGATTTACGGAATTATTACTCAGTATATATTATAATGTTGAGTAGATAACGAATTTCAAACTAATCACACAGTCCGTACTCAAAAGTCATTGATGACTTTTCATTCATTCGTATGGTACCTTTCAACTTATCCAGGTTGATGGTTCAAACACGTTGAAGACATATTTTTCAATTTTACACTATAGCAGGTTCTCTCAAGTCATGGTACGTACTTTATCAAATCTAATCTAGTGGTCAATATTTCCAGCCAAAAACGTCGATATACCTACTCGATATAATAAAACAATGGTAAATAACCTCCATGGTCTAGTTTGAAAGATTTTATCTCTCAGCTCGGAAGTTGTACTCGTAGGTTCAATTTTCGTTGGTATCCAGATTTTTCAAAAAGAGTCTAGTCCGGTTTGCCACATGGCAATAAAACTACCGTAATACAATAGTATACTAAGTAATACTTTCTTATCACTTATTTTATAATGTCTAACTATTAAAATAATAAAAAAAATACATTAAGAAAACTTTTGACCACTTTTGATACAATTTTAAATATTGTTATTTATTGTATTATATGGATAGCCATAGTCACAGATTTATGTTTGGTATTACAGTATTATATCTTAAACGATATTAATCTGTAGAATGATATCAAAATTTGCTAAGGTTCACAACAGTATTTTAGTACCAACTTTGATATATGAGAGTGAAACGTAGACGTTGAAATATTGAAAAGAACTTAATAAATTCTATACAATTGCGGGTACCGAGAAGAATATATTGGATGACAATATGTGATAGAATATGGAATGAAATTATTAGGGATGAATGTGAACTGAAGGCTGATGTATTGAGTAAGGTGAAGAAGATCACTCTGAAACGTTTTGGATACGAGAAGAGAATAAACGAAGAAAGACAAACAAAACAAATATACAGTACAAAAATGAGTACAAGACGTGGTAGAAAAGACCAAGGAAAATATAATTCCATCAAATAATTGATACTTTGAAAGAAGAAAATGTAAAACGTCAGAGAAATCGTGTTGTTTGAAAAGGTGTATGGATGTGGAAATGCCTACCCCAAAAGGGAAACGGTGCGGTGTGGGTATGTATGCATGTACGAGTATATTCATCTGTTTCCCGGAGACATAGACAACGTGCGTACATTTTAAACGTCATTTATCATAGACATATTTTTTTTAATTTTCAAAGGTCTTATAAGTTGGTTTGTACACTTTTTTTTTAAAATTCATACAAAAAAAGTGTAAACTGTCTTTAACTATTAAAATGATCCAATAAAAAACATCATTTATTTGTTCTCCTGTAAAATAAGCAAAATAGACACGACACGTGTATTATGACTCCGGGCTACAGAAATATACATAATTCTCTAACCGATATGGCAATTGGTGGATTATAAACTACACACAAAAAATACGAGTAGGTATGTTAAATATCATTTCAGTCCAAACATTCAACAAACTTTAAACGTATCTTGCTACCTTAACCACATAAAATTAGTAGTGTTGATTACATTATAAGATTTCGCTTAAAATTTAAAAAATATCTTATCAGTGAAATGAATCTTATCTTATTTTTGATTCAATACTTACCATAATTTCGTCTTACAAAGCGTAAACTAGTAAACATTTTTATGCGAATGGAGGTAATATACTTGAAATAAAAAAACATTCCTCAATTCACATGAGTTTTCTATATATAAAAGATAAAATATAAGGTAACGAAATTCTGGGGTTAAAATAAAAGGGTTCAAAACCATTGTATCTCTACATCCTTCAGTTGCAATAACTAACATTTCGGGTTTATTTTATTTCAAAAAGAAAAAATATGTAATTTCAATGTATAATGTTATATATGTTACAAATACGCATACCATCGCGCCTTTTCCCTATTGGGATAAGCTAGAGGATAGAGCGTAGATAAACTTTCCTATCACGGCATACTTACTTCGCCTCCATCCCATCCATACAGCTCTTTGTGTTTCTTTTACTCCTTACCTTCCTTCTATCACAATTTTATTTCTTGGTCTAACAATACTTTTCTAGGTCGTCCTCGACCACGAATTCCACTTGCTTGCATTTTAAATTTGTTTAGACGATCTTTCGTTTCTCATTCCTTCAACATGTCCAAACCACCCACCCAACTTGCTCGCTTTTATCCTACACCAACAGTTTCAGCTCACATACGTCGTTTATGTTTATATTTCTAATTTTGTTATACATCAACACATCACATATTCTTCTCAGTGCACATTTCCACTGCATTTCTTCGAATTCTTTCATTCATTTTCTACGTCCAGGTTTCACTCCCATACACCAATGTTGGCACTAATACGCTGTTGTGAAGGATTATTTTAGTATAATATTATTTAAATTTACAGAGAAACTTATAAACTTTATTCTGTAAAGTTATTCACATTAAGGCTAACTATTTTACGCTTTGTTGACAATATACACATCTACTATTTAATCTACGTACGAGAATAGGGGAATGTGAACATTTATATTTTGTATCATCTTGGACTATACGATGGGTTGTATAATATTGGTTTGATAAAATATACAAATATATTTAAATGTTTTCTTTGTTCATACAGTTTGATGTTTACGATAATGCGTTTTGGTTCAAAATAATAGTTTTGTGTTTTTAGTAATAGAAAAAAAAAACAAAATCATATGAAAATGCAAAAAAAATCAGATAAAAATCACACATTGAAATGTTGCTTGGTAAAATTGTGACTATGAACAAAATAGTGCAAAACAAAATGCAGTGTTAATGTGAGGTATGAATGAATCCATGAAATGTTATGGAAATAATAGTGTGCTTCATGATCACATTAAGACGGGAGCAAAAGGAGGTAGGGGAAGAGCAAAGGAAGATTTGAGAAAGCAAACAAAAACTAACTTGGCGGTCACTTTCTGGCGTGGCGCACCGTTCTTCTTCAAAGTTGTCGATAATACACTGAGCCACGGGCATGAAAGCGCCCTCGGGGAAGGCCTGCAACAAAAGGCGACCCTGACACTCGCTGGGAACAAGGAGCTCCGCCCCCGTGTCCAGAGGGGGAACCTATGGCTGGATAAGGCTTTATGGCGTTCGAGACATTTTGATTAATATTTTTTTTTTCTTTAAAACATTTTGTTTTTAAGTCAAAACCTGAATAAAAATTTATTACGAAAGTTTAATTTTTATAATTACTGTATGATATGTAGTGTTGTTGAGTCGTACTTTTTTTTATTTATTTATACGTGACAATAAATTTCATAAATACGTAATATATGAAAACACAATTTATGTGAATATGGGTTTGTTGCCTTTTATTTGTCGTGTCCCGTGTCGTGTACTGAGGACATATTACAAGGAAAAATAAGTTGATTCGTATTTTTTCCGATTATTCATCATACAATACCTCGTCGAAAACTCTCATCAACTTGGTAAACAGTGAGACTCAATTATGTTACATGTACTCGTATGTATCACGCGAGTAACTCTGTGGAGGAAGAGTTCACACAAACCTTTGGACCAAGACATTCCTTCTGCATGCCCAAGCACTCAATTACTAAATGAATCTAAGAATTGTGTGGAACGATCTTTCACTGAAAATTGACTTAGCGTTTTCTCAACCAATATTATTGATTTATCATCGTACGTCATAATTATATCACAATAATCTAGATATTAACCCGAACATCTGATACAGCATTGCCGGTGTCAATAGTTCGGTGAATAATATATTTGTTATTTATTCATAACTGATGATCTGTTTTAAAATATACATTCAAACATCATTCCATCTGAATCTATTTGGTAGCGCTTATGAACATTTGATACAGCATTGCCGGTATCAAAAGTTCGGTGAATAATATATTTGTCATTTATTCATTACTGATAATCCGTTTTAAAATATAAAATATAATATTTTTTATACATAAATAAGTCGCTTTCTAAAAGTGACGTAACGCCATACACAGTCTTTGAAATGTTCATATTGTATATTGGCAAGACGAAACTGAAACATCTGAAAGTAATTTAATGTCAAATTTGTCAAAAGGCAATAATGAATCTGGAAATGGCTGTAAGAATCGGCGAGAATGCTTTCTTGAGTGAACGCGTATATCAAAATGTCAACCATATATTCACATCCAAGTTTCAAGAGAATGTCAACCATATATTCACATCAAAGTTTCAAGAGAATGTCAACCATATATTCACATCTAAGTCTCAAGAGAATGTCAACCATATATTGAATATATATATATATTCACATCAAAGTTTCAAGAGAATGTCAACCATATATTCACATCAAAGTTTCAAGAGAATGTCAACCATATATTGAATATATATATTCACATCAAAGTTTCAAGAGAATGTCAACCATATATTCACATCCAAGTTTCAAGAGAATGTCAACCATATATTCAAATCCAAGTTTCAAGAGAATGTCAACCATATATTCACATCCAAGTTTCAAGAGAATAATAAAAACTGAGAAAGAGAAAAAACCGATCATCATTCGTTTTTATTTCTCGATAACTAGAATCAAGTATGTTACTTATTGCCTTTTGAAAAATTATCAGTAGATATATTCATACCATCACACCGTGTCCCTTGTGGAGTAAGCAGAGAGAACAAATATCCAAACATTTCTATCCAAGTACACAACTGTCGCCTCCTCCACATTCATACATATTGTCATGCAAAATCTGTTATAATTCATACTTCTCACTTTAACTTCTTTCAATATCTGATCCATTTGGTCCAGCCACGTTATCCTCGGTTTTCCTGTTCCACACACACCTTGCACTCCTGACTTCTATACTCGCTTAGTTATTATTTCATAATTCATTCTCTCCACATGTCCAATGCATCATAAATCTCCTTGCTTCATCTTACTTAAAACATCCATTACATCAATGAAGTCATGCCTGATGTCTTCGTTCTGCCTTGTTTCAACGAAATTTCTTTAGTGCACGCAACTCCACAGCATTAATCTCGCTCTTATCCTTCTTCTGATTAAATACTCATTTATTTCACATAGTACTTCTTTCGGTTGGTAATTCGGATATATTAAAGAGCATGGCTAGGAGATAATATAGTATTCGCCCTAGTAGCCGAGCATTCGGGTTTAAAGCTAATAAAGTAAGCACGAAACTCGCGGTTCTTCATTGCATGTGTTGGCAATACTACCGCGCATAAAGAAGCAACAACACTCGCACACATACTTGGCACGCGCTAGTATTGTTACTTTTTGCAAATTTAACTACTTGTTTTGTACAGGTTACCGTGGAACAGAAAAAAATGCCCGACTCGTCTACTAATATTTCAATTGGAAAATTGTAAACTACAAAAACACACTTTGAAAAGGATATAAATGATATGATCTGTTTTGTAATTGCTAGTTTCTAGATTGTTTAAAAATATATTAACTACTTCTTTTTGCAGCAAAAAGGTTCAGTTAATTTCACATTATGATAAGAAAAAAGCAATTTAAAAAAGATTTAAAATTAAACCAAAAATGTATATTTTCTTTAGTCTTGACCACAAAGTTAAAAAACAACTTATTCGGGGCTATTTAATAACATGTGTCAATCCCTCAAATAATGTACTTATAGTAAATAATAAACAGCTACTAAGGGCCAGTAGATAAACAAATTCAAAAGGAAACGGCCAGAAAAGCCGCAATATTAAGGTATACATCATCTAAATGTATATGCAATTGAAAAGGTATAGTTTCAACTAACTCGATCAAATTAAAAAATGAACAGGTTCATCAAAACAAACTCGATCAAACGTTATAATCAGGTTGAAAAGAAATATCAAATATTGGTCGTTTGGCGCCAATACCATAGTTTTGATATTATATTTCGAATTATGGAGTTTAATTAGTAAAAAATATCAAATATTGATCTATAACGCTAATGCCAATAGATTTATATATTATACGAGTATTTCGTAATGTGGAGTTTGAATAATTGGAAATATCAAATATTGGTCGTTTGTCACTAATACTAGCAGTTTTAATATTTTCTATTTCGAATTATGGAGTTTGAATAATTATAAATACCAAATATGCATTGCTATTTTGACGATAATGCAAGCAGTTTTAATTTATTTCATATTTCGAATTGTGGAGTTTGAATAATTATAAATATCAAATATTGATCTTTTGACTATAATGCAAGCAGTGTTAATTTATTTCATGTTTCGAATCATGGAGTTTAAATAATTATAAATACCAAATATTGATAATTTGACTGTAATGCAAGCAGTTTTCATTTATTTCATGTTTCGAATTATGGAGTTTGAATTATTACAAATATCAAATATTGGTCTTCGGTTTTGACAACCTTTAAAACTTTTATCAGCCAAAAATATTTAATCTACTACTCTGGTTTTCATCCGTAGATCACCTAAGTATATAAGCATACAGGGACGGAGGTAAAACTACCCCTTGAATTTGAGTACAAAAGCGAAATTCCACAACTTCGCATGGAATAATCTTTAGAACAGCGCTCACGGGTCGATAGTCCTTATGAAAATACTTGGGAAAGGTAAAGGGAAAAAAATACTAACTCGGTAGCGTATTACTGGGCTGACAAAAAAGTACATTAAGGTCATATTTAATGCCTCACCCTTAAGTCAATATGGCACAAACATTTTATATATTTTTTCAATGTTAGTACTGAACACGCACAATGGATACTTTTAAGGATATAATCATATATAACATAATGATAGATAGATAGATAGATAGATAGATACATGAAAAAATATTTTAAAAATAATGTTTCAAACGTAAGAAAGACTCAGTGTTTCCTTCTTTCGTATAACCCATTGAACATATCTAAATTGGCATATTCAAGAGCGTGACAGGGAGACAATATTATCTTCCACCTAAATAATTGAGACTTCGGTTTTAGACCATTGGAGTATTCACGAAACTCATGGTTCATCATCGCGTGTGTCAGTAACACTACCATACATGAAAAACAATAAGACTCACACACATATTCAGTGAATTCAAGTATTGTTACCAAACTAATTATTTTACTGAACTGGGTTTTTTATTTCATTTTTTCGGGTACCGTAGGGATTGGACCAGAAACCTCCGAGTGGAAGTCAATTAAGTGTCTTAGTAACTAGACGCTGAGGTCGTCATCAAGACTTATTAATTGGGAATGAGTGATGTTAAAATCTTTAGTTATTGTAGGCAAAAAAACTCTGAGATCGAATGAAGAACACCGGCATTCAATAAATGTGAAGTAACGTACTATTTTACATTTTCGATATACGAGTATATCATATATAATTAAATTTATTCCACTAAAAAAATATAAAACAAAAATAAAACAGAGTATCGCCTTATTTGGGTATTATCGGGAATCGAACTCGAAACTCTAAGTAGAACAAAGCGTCCTATCAACAAGGACACGGAGAAAGTCATGTATGTAGAAGATATCTGGAAAGTCGATGGCCGAAGTCATGTGAGAATAATGGACAGTATTAAAGTTCCCCGCAATACAAATGTACGAAAAACTGATAAGAACATGTATATATTACCTTTTTGTTGTATACAGTACAACCAGGTGGATTTATTGACATGTATCAATCTTTAGCTAAATAGAAAGTTGTTAAAGAGCCAAACGTGAAAACTAGACATTTTAATGAAAATGTTTACCAACGGAAATCGAATGCGTAACCCTCTTAATATAGGCATCTTGCAAACTATAATACTTAATGTATGCATCTACGTCGATCGTCTTCGTGAAGACCTCTTAAAAGATAAAAGAGTGGCTTGGAGTAAGAAGCAGTAATAAAAATTAGGACTACAAGTGTATTTTATGAGGAAGAAGGCTAAAGTAGAAATTTCTAATTGTTTTTTGAACTCGAAATAATTACACTAGTTAACAAGGTTTTTGTCACAAGGGTGAAAACGGTCATTTTAGGTCAATTTTTGTGTGCTGATAACGAATATGAACTTGAAAATGTTCCATCACGTACCTTTTAAGAGAAAAACTTGAAATTAGTTTTTGACTGAAACTGAAACTTTTGAAAGATGAAAATATCGAAAAATAATTAAGTGCTGAAGAACTAGAAGCTTGGAAAGCCTTTGGAAGAGTTGTTAGTGGTTTCCTAGGTAATAATAAAGCTGACAATTACGAGCAGCTTATACAGAAACTCTTGCATAGTTCCCAGAATCTAGGATGTCGAATGTCACTGAAAATACACTTCCTGCATTCCCACCTGGACTTTTTCCCAGATAACTTAGGAGCTGTAAGTGATGAACAAGGGGAAATATTCCATCAGTATATTCACAGAATGGAACAACGATATCAAGGAAGATGGGATTTTAATACAATATGATGGGGACTCCTTTTGGTTTGTTTTAGAGAAGGTGGCACAAAGTTCAAGAGGAAAAAATAGCTAAAAATGTTGCTAGTAATCTGTATATTGCTGTTTACTGTAATGTAGGGGCTCATTAGTTGTCTAATTTGAGTTTTTATTCAATTTATGTTAATATACAATCTCTAAAAAAATTGTTGATTCGATCAAATTTATAAAAAAGGCTATTTTTTAACAAAAACTTGTATATACCATAAGGTCAATTTTTTTTTAAGTAATTGTTTTTTATTCAACCTTTTTATTTTCCTATGTAACAACATTATATTTAGTGTCTAAATTTAGTATTTTAGAAATTTATTTATTTTCATTGTTGTAATTACGACTTTTGAAGTGCGCAAAAACGTATTTATTTTATTAAAACACCCCCCCTTCTATCACACGAAAATATTACGTGATACAAACTTTTCGCTGTGATTTTCGTAATCAGCAGGGTCGATTTAGTAAAAATCAGCTAATTTAATCTCTGTTACAGACGAAAAGTAAAAATTTGTTAACTAGTGTTATTAACCTTAGACCATAAAATATCTTTGTAATCTTTGAATCTTTTTCAGAACAATTTCTATATTAAAGGATCCTGTAGCCAACGAGTGGTGAACCGCATTGATTTATTTATCAAGGGTTTCGGCTTTAACTTAACGGAACTCCATATTAAAATATTTAACTGTAAAATACTTAGCTATTCCACTAATAACATTAATGCTCTCGACACGTGTTTCTACCTCGTGTCCCAAGGCCTTTTTTATTGTGCCAGCTTCAGGATAGAAGGAACAAACACACGAAGCCAGGATTTACTCAATGAATAGAATAAAATAGTAATTTATTGTTCAATATTTACATTAAGTTATATTGTAAAACGTTTTCGCTATGAACAGTACAACCTAGTCAATTTATTGCTAAGTGTTAATATATTTCGATCAACAAAAAAGATGTTTAGAAAGCCTTAGATGAAAACCAGACTGGAACTTTTTTATCTGGGTACCAACGGGATCGGACCCGCGAACCAGGATATCAACATATCTTATCAACTGGGTCACACGGTAAAGGTAAAGAAATGAGTATATAATTTATTGATTATATCAATATTTATGACTTTCTATAGTTTCGCAATCTTCTGAAAATAGATGCATTAAGTTCATATCTAAGAGATATTATATAATATATTAAAAATATCTAAACCATCAGTAACAAAAACTTTTATTTTTTTGTTTAAAAAATGTTTCTACCCACAGTTTCAGAAACACTTTTGGTGTTTTTATTTCTCCGCCATTTTCCACAAAGTAAAATCGTGGTAATTTCCTTCAGTCTAAAATGATGGTAATAATTTCAAACGTAGGTACGTGCCATTTGCCCAACTTTCTACTAATGTCAGCTAAATGATTTAATGCCGAAAGGAAAAAATTCTTTATTGAATTATTTTGCCTATTTTTAAATATTTAAACTTATATATGTTATAATGTATGCAACGAAAGTATAAAACAATACAAAATGTAGTAAAATACGATATTTTCTTTATATTGTCTTTGGTATTTATACATTTTTAAATTTACGCAGATATGCTTTTGAAAATATGCATATATTTATATAATATACTTATGTAAAATACGTGTATCTTCAAAACGACTTCAGCGTTTATTTAAAAATGTATATAAACTAAAGTCAAAACAAATAAAATATTTTATTTTACTACATTTTGTATTCTATTGTATTACTCGTATGTTACACTTTCATTATAAAGATATACAGTATAACCAAGCGAGCTTCCAGCAATATTTTCTAACTAGCCAGAAAGGTGTTAAATATGCTTAAAGTGAAAACCATATTGGAAGCTTTCTATAAAATCTGAGTATAAACGGGAAACGAACACGCAATCCCCGGATCGAAAGAGAGACGTCGTATCAACAACGTAACTGAGCTCAACATTTTCATTTATTGATATCGGTCTATTTATTAGAATATCAGAGTTTTAAAAATATCTGAACGTGAAGACCCATATATGGTTTATTTTTTTTCCACTTCCAGGTGATTTTTTTTACCTTTAGGCTATAAAGATTATCATATTATTTTCAATATTCCGGAATTTTGAAAAAAATGAGGGGAGTATCAGCGCTGTACCTTTTTCATTAAATTGATTTGTTTATCAGTTTTTTACGAGTATCTTCACAATCTGATTTGTACTGAGCACTAGTACAAAATGAGGGGAGGATCAGCGCTGTACCTTTTTCATTAAATTGATTTGTTTATCAGTTTCTTACGAGTATCTTCACAATCTGATTTGTACTGAGCACTAGTACAAAATGAGGGGAGGATCAGCCCTGTACCTTTTTAATTAAATTGATTTGTTTATCAGTTTCTTACGAGTATCTTCACAATCTGATTTGTACTAAGCACTAGTACAAAATAAACGATGCGCAATTACAAATACATGAATATTTTACTACAACTATTGTACAATTTAAGATTATCACAGTCATAAGTTAAAGGGAAAAAATAATGAAATAATTGAATAAGTAAGATAATATGAACATCATAGATGCTGGTTGAACGATCAATGCGACCAGTCGCAAGAGAGCAAAGTAATAGTAAAGATGGCACGAAACTACTTTATCAAAATAACACTCAATATTAATCTCAACTTTCTCATACGAATTTGTCATATAATATACTCTCCGTACTTCTCTATAGTGTTAAGCATGGAAACTTATTCGGGTCATCACAATGAAACTAGAAGTTTTTAAAATGTGATGATATCGAGCAATACTGAGAGTCTCGTGGGTTGACGAAGTCCGTAATGATGAGATCTTGAAACAGGTGAATAAAGATAGAGAAGTATTATCCACCATAAAAAAGAGTAAGGTGGAGTGATTTTGAAGCATAATGCTAAAAGAAAAATGAGAGATCCTTCAACTGATATTGCAAGGGAAAATTTAGGGTAGAAAAAGTGCGGGAAGAAGACACGTCTCCTGGTTGAAGAACTTACCGAGGTGGTTTCATTATGGTATCAAATTTTTGTCCAGAGCTGCTGGTTCAAAGGTTTAAAATACTCGGAATCTCGGATATAATTAAAGTCGAAAGCTTTCAAAATAAATAGAATAGAAATAATAATTTAATAACGTAGATAGAGACATGTATTTGGATTGAAACCACTAGAGAGAACTGTCTTTTCTGGCTGAATTTGATGATGAAAACTGGACTTAAATTAATGTCAATATTTAGCTTAGATAAAAAAGATACATAAATTTATTTCAAATAAAACAAGAACATACTAATTAAGTCCCCTAAAACCAAATGTTTTCAACCTACAGTTGTTTTTTTTATAGAAACTCGGGACCTACGAAATGTTTCGAGTCGTGTAAAATTGGATAAAGAACAAACTTTTTCAAGTATTCAATGTCAAACATTTTTTTTAATTAAAAATTCTAAGAATTTTAAAAATATAACGTCATAAACTAAGGGATTTTTTTTATCTCTTACGATATTTTTAAGAACCTTAAAAATGTATCATAGAGTAATTTCTACTCATGACGGGACTACACATGAAGTCTCATGCATTAAAAAAATATGCTGAACAGTGACTTTTTCTGAAACTAGGATAGGTTCGGTGAAGGATTACCACTTTCAAAAAGAAACGGTGTTTCTTGGTTTTCACATTATCTTATCTGATAAATATCATAATCATCAAGGTATAAATTTAATGTAAATGATGAGTTATTCATTTATTTTTCTAGACACATTTATTTTTACATTTGGTATAGGTTTAAACCAGTGGTCGCCAAACGGTCGCTCGCGAGCGGCATCTCGGTAGCTCGCATAGGATCATATTTATAAATTTTCCTCTCAAATTTTATTATTGGACCCGAAATGAAATATTTCTCGAACTAAATTTCAATGAAATGCTTAACAAGTTGCCGTTGTAATATGAATTTCTAAGTAAAATAGAGAAGCAGTCAGCGATGTATTACGATGGGAACTGCGCCATACACTTTGTCTCTCTCTCGCGGATTCACACAGTTCCACGCGACCGTCAAAGCTTGACGTTTACAAAGTTACCATTCATTTTGTTGTTTTCTCCCTGTCAACAAAAAAATGAATAACAATAAAAAATTTAAAACATCTTATTATCACACAGAATGGGAAGAGGATTATTTCTTCATTGAATTAAAGAAAAATGTATTTGTTTATTGTACCATGCGAGTGTAGCTGTTCGGAAAAAATGCAACGTGGAACGACATTATTAAACAAATCATTCAGTTCAATTGAAAAATATTGTTATTTAAATACGGCTGTAAGGACAAAGAAGGTGAGCCAATTGAAAAGTCAGTTATGTTGTCAGCGGTATTTTTTACAATAGTAACGGGATAAAAATAAGGCCGCTACTATCGCGTCTTATCGTGTCTCTCAGATCATAGCTAAAAACAAGAAACCTTATGAAGACGGAGAAATAATAAAAGTGGCATTTTTAGAGACAGCAGATTCATTATTTGCGACATTCGAAAACAAATTAGATATAATATCTGCAATTAAATCAACCCACCTTTCTGCCAATACAATAATGAGACGTGTTGAGGTTATGTCTAGTGATGTTGTTTTGCAATTAAAAAACGACTTGCAGAAATTTTGCTAAATATCACTTCAGATTGATGAATCTACCGATATGATTGACATATCTCGTAAATCTGTATTTATTTATTTATCTCAGTTAGCCATATTTGTAAGAATGATCTTCAGCGATTTTACTGTGACAGAGGAGCTTTTAAAAGTTATTCCACTAAAAGGCCACACTAGGGGTGAGGATATTTACTCTGCGACCAAAAAAATTATTTATTCTGAGAATATACCTATTCAAAAACTTGTGAGTATTACTACTGATGCTGCTCCAGGTTTTTGTGATGTCAACAATGGCTTCATTGCCTTATGCCAGAAAGATAAAATATTTCCACTATTTTTATCTTATCACTGCATTATTCACCAGCAGGCACTGTGTGCAAAATACCTAAAATTCAACGAGGTAATGAAACTTCTTGTTAAAATTATAAACCAGGTGAGGGCTCGTGCTCTCCAAAGACGCGTGTTCAAGGCTCTGACAGATGAGCTAAATTGCTAGTATGGAGACCTCCTGCTCCACACAGAAATCCGTTGGTTGAGTCAAGGACATGTTCTTCGTCGTTTTAATGAACTTCTACCTACAATAGTCGAATTTTTCAACGAAAGTGATGAAACATACTCAGAGCTTACAAATTTTGAGTGGCTGCGGGATTTTTCCTTTCTTGTGGATGTTACAAAAAAATTTTTTACTAAATGTTCAATTTCAGGGACAAGATAAAATTTTTGGGGAAACGATCTCTAAAGTACAGGCATTTTCCAACAAACTTACATTCTGGGAGCACAACCTAAGTCGTGGAGAAGTTAAACATTTCGCCTGTTTGAAAGAGAAGCTGGAAAAAGAAATAAATCGTGAAATCTACAAAGGAGAAAATCATGTCCAGATTCTTTCAAGCTTGCGAAAACAGTTTGATCTGCGGTTTAGTGACTTTTAAAAAGTTGAGCTGCTTGGACAATCTGTTTCAGCTCCTTTTATAAATTTTGACATTGAAAAACTATCCAGCAATATCGTCGAAAATTTTCAAGATGGCCCGTCATCAGAAATGGAATTGATAGAATTCCAATGTGATTTGTCGCTTAAGAGTGTTGGTTCAACTGCAGAATCTGTATGGCCTTTCATCCCAACAGAAAAGTATCCAATTTTAGTTCGAATTGCGCTCAAAATGAAAGCATTGTTTTGTTCTTGTTACTTATGTGAATCAATGTTTTCCACTATGAAGATGGTTAAAAGTAAATACAGAAACAGACTCACATATGTACATCTTGATAATTGCATTCGGATGGGAGTGACAGGTACTCACCGAGAATTGAAAAAAATGTGGAGGAAAATGAATGCCACTAATTCTTTTCACTAATTATTTTTACTTTTACTCACGTATTTCAAGATATTTTTCAATTATTATTTTTTTATAAATAAATAATTAAAGTACGCATTTTATGTTTTATTGGAAGTCCGATGTTCTTATTTATTTTAAGTAATATATTGTAATAATATTGTGTATGGTACGATGATAAAAAAATATAAAGAAGGAATATGTATAAGTAGCTCGACAGACAATTTCAATTTCTAAAAGTAGCTCACATCCTTAAGTTTGGTGACCACTGGTTCAAACCAATTTCAACACATTAAATAAAATGCATGGTATTAGAGAGGAAATAAATTAAATACGAGTAGATAAAAATCTGAAAAACGGTAACAACATGAACGATCACACTCATGCTTCCCTGTGAAGTGAAGCATGAGTGAAGTTTAGTTATGCGTACAAAGTTTATTTAGGAGCAAAATCTCGAAATTATTTACCAAGAAACGGAAGATATAAATATATTATTTATAGTTAAGGCATTAACATTGTGGAGGCTTAAAGACATTGTAATTTGTTTTATCAAACACTATTTATTCCACTGTTTGTAACGGTATAACCCTACCAGTTTCAAGGCTTTCACCTCATCATCAGTGGAGCACAAACAAAACTGAATTATGTTCGAACTGGTACCAACATACACACTTCTAACGGTAAACATTCGGGTTGGGGACTGTGGGAAACCGGTAGGGTTATACCGTTACAAAAAGTGGAATAAACAGTGTTTGATAAAACAAATTACAATGAAGATATCAATATCAAAAAATCGTTCAATAAGGTAATCTCGTGAGCTAGCGGTGACACTTGTAATAGCTCAGCTTGTAAATACGGTAAACAAAACAATATTAATTCAATACGTCGTAAATCATTTCAGATACATTAAACAAAAATGTTTCAATCAATAAGGAGTTCGCTATTTTGACTGTTAGTAATTTGTACGAGTATATGTACAAACAAGTGCGAAGAGCTCTATTAACTTCGTATATAGCAGTAAAAATGTCATTGAAAAAAATGAGTTATGATTTAATTGCGTTTCATAGCAATATAATATATATTAAAATGTTTAGTGATTCAATGCATCACAAAAAAATTGTTTAAATGCAATCTTCGATGCAAATGATGCGCTTAGGTTTTCAGTTAATACGTACTCACACATTGCTTCCTCTTTTTGCCTTATAGAAAGTTGATTTTTAATCACTTGAATGTTTGAATATTTCATTTTCATTTTTTAAGTGAAAATGAACATTAAAGACACTAAACGTGGTAAAAGTAATTTTGAAACATCAAGTAATGAAAATGAACTTGCAAAAAGGTAAAAAAATATTATTTAGAAAAAATTAAATGTTGGCAAACAAAATGTTTGAAAAGTTTCCAGTTTTAATATTTTTTTGGTCTCTTTTAAAAATAAATAATTCAAAAGCCTTCATCCAGCGAGTGTCAGTATAAATGTTTCACATCCGCAAAATTAAGAAAAGTTTTGCAACCCTTCAACATGATAACAATGAAAATATTGTTTTATACATTTCATACAGAAAATACAAAATTTTGAAGGTTAAAAATTTTTATCTAAAAATTGGGCTGCAACGTTTTTCGACATTTTGTGGATGTGCTTAGGTAACACTAAAAAGCGTCGACAAAAAAAACATAACATCATAATTCGATAGTACAAAATAATAAATAAATATCAAATGATTTAACAGAATGAATTATTTAAAAATTTTGTTACAGAAAAAAAATATTTTTAAAATATTTGAAAGTCATAATATCATATTTAATCTGAAAGTTAGCAGAACATTGAATAAACTCACAATAAATTAAAGTAGGTTTGCCTGATTATGGCCCCTAAATATTATTGTCTCGTGTCGAAAATTATTTATTAGTAATTAATTCAATAATACTTTGAATTCGAACAATTTTTTAATACTTGAAAAAATATTTTCCTTCTTAAGCCGGGAATAAAACGATAAAATTAAAAAAAAAAACAATAAAATGATTTCTAAGCTAAATAAGCAAATTTCATGATTATTAATTATTTTGTAATATTATGTACCTATAATATTTTATTATGTATAAAATATCAAACGTATATTGAAAAAAATAAGTTAAATTCTTTTCAATATACGTTTGATAAACTATTAAATTATTATATAAACTATTTATTCATTTTATCAGTTTCACTCAATGAGCATCTTCAGTATTTACAACAAAAAGTAAGAACAACCAAGATTTTATTGAAACGATAAGTGGAATGAAATTATTACAAATAAACCTTTATATTTATTTCTGTTTATTTATAAATATCAATTATCCTCAATTGGACAGCCACGAATAATTAAATAACACAAAAGAAAAGTTAAATATATTTACTTTTTGTAACAAGAAAGGTTTTGAATAACTATGACAAAAATACTCAACTAAGACTTAAAATATAATCAAGTAGGCACTTTACATAATTTTGTCCATTTAAGCAAGTAGAATAATATTTTGTAAACAGCAACGCAAACGATTTATTTTATGAAATCTCATTTAATGTGCCCACTTCCCCCTGCTACGGCTTGTTTTTATGTGCCCCCACGACCATTTGAGCACGTTTGTGAAAATTCCATACCTGGTCCGGATTTCAACTATAAATAACTGTTAAAAGCTTTAAATAACAACCATTTTATATTTTTATTCCAAATCACCATTAAGATTGTTCTTTGTACCTAAATAATATATTCACAATATATAATATTACACCTACGATGTACCAAAACCTAGGAAACCTAAGCTTTTTAATCATTATCTCGAATTTAGGATAATAAAGTAACACTAATTATAAGAAACTTTTCTCAAAATTAAGTTGTAAATATCAATATACTCGTATTCATAAATACATTTAATTCTCTTATAGCTAAGTATCAATACATGCATAAACACATTTAATTATCTTACAGCTAAATATCAATATATGCATACTACCTTGATCAAAAAGTTTTAGGACTTTATTCATAAAATCGAAAATACAAGTTTATTCATCAAAATCGATATGGTCACCTTCAAAGTACTTCCTATCGACTGCAACGCACTTCCGCCAGCGCTTGATCCAATCCTCGAAACACCGCTGGTACTCAATTTTCGGTATGCCCATCAGAGCCGTCTTCGATGTTTTCACGACATCCTCTCGGGTGCTGTAACGCGTTCCGCGAAGCGGTTTTTAAAGTCGGTTGAACAGGAAAAAGTCGCAGGGAGCCAGATTAGGTGAATTCAAAGGCTGATGGATAGTAGTCGTGTTGTTTTTGGTCAAAAACTCGTGGAAATCATGTCTTTCGCGATTTCAACGCGGTCCTTTTTTTGCATGAAATTGAGGTCTTTCGGCACCAGTTTTGCAGCGACACGTCTGAGGCCCAAATCACAAACCAAAATGTCTTGAGCGGATTTATAAGCGATGTTGAAGTCCTCTGCCAGCTCTCTGATGGTCAATTTGCTGTTTTCGGCCAACATTTCTTTGATTTTATCGATGTTTTCATCGGTTTTCGACTGCCACTGCGTTCGTCATCCTCGACCGACTCATGACCATTTCTGAAGCGTTCGTGCCACCAAAAAACACTTCTCCAACATTTCCAAGGTCTGCGGACCATTAAATCCGTTTTTCACACAAAATTTAATGCAAACTCGTTGAAGCCATTTTCAAACTAATAAAAAATCGAAAACACGCACAAAGGTAGATGTATTCAGTACAGCGTAACTTTTACAAATGTCAAGCTATGACGCTGAAATTTGGGGGAAATTGTCAATGATAGATGTGGTAACCTAACAAATAAAAAGAATTCCAATCGGGTGACTGACAGCGCCACACGGTGGTCGGTCCTAAAACTTTTTGATGAAGGTAGTAAACACATTTAATTATCTTACAGCTAAATATCACTTTATTTGCATAAATACATTTAATTCTCTTACAGCTAAAACATATTCACAATGAAAATGATTACACACAAAAGGTTGTACTGGAATCGAACAATTTATATTGTTATTTAACGAAATGCTTTCAAATGGATAATACCCTTCCTGTAACATTTTAACAAATATAACAGAATGTTAAATGTCTAAATATATCCATTTTAAAAATAATTTTGACCATCTGGAGAAACTCCAGAAATTCGTTAAATTTTGTTTGACAATTTTGGAATAGTTCCAAAAGAAGTGTAAAGAAAATAATCAAGAAAAACTATTCCAAGAACAGTATGTCACAGAAAGTTATGTGGATATGCACGCACAATGCCATGGCATTTTCAAGGTTTTCATAGTTATATAGTATAAATAATATTTTTATATTTGCAACTTCAACATAATCAATTTCTATAATTTCAATAAAGACGTATCTATTGATCTTTTCAGATGACTAATTTTTTTCAGAAATTTACGGGTCTTACTAGTGCTAATAATTTTATATTTTACGACATACTCGAAGATCAAGAAAAAAATATTTATGTTTTCTGATTATTTATATGTGAATTGAGAGTATTTCTATACTTTATAAGAAATAAAATACATTTTTTTATTTTAAAAAAATATGATGTTAACTCATATACTACATCACAAAATACACAATAGCATATTTATTTCAGGAACTATATATTACGTGTATGTACAATTATATATCATACTAATTTTACATAAACCAATTATCTATATTTGTTCTCTTTCTGACCACGAAAAATACATTTTATGCTGTAAAAACAGATGACAAAAGTTTGTTAAATATTTACTTTTCAAATTTATTTCTAAATAAAATTTATAAATGAATGTTGTCACAAACAAAAAATGTTATTATTAATTTTTCGGATTAATAATTAAGATTGTATCAATTGTTAAGATAAATTTACAACACCAATCAAAGTAATAATTTAGTGAAAGCGAATTATTCCAAATCATAATTTTGTTTTCATATATAGTAGTGACATCCAAAGTTTTGGTTGTCATTAATACCATAGATAATATTATAACCATGCCATAGACATTGAACGTGTTGTGGTGGGGGACTTACGTCATGTAGTGCGGCAACTTCCGCGCTCACCTCCCATTTGTTGGCAATACGTATAGTTTCAGCTGTCTTCTGCTGCACCGATTTCGATTCATCAAGAAGTGTCAATTCGTAGAATTCTTGGATATCTGTAATAAGAAGAGAAACACTTTGTGTGATTAAATAATGATACATATATAAAGGAAGATGAGACACGTGCGGTAAAAACTCTGAAATATTAACATGGTATCGTTGATAGTCCCGATATATTGGCTCAAATTAATATTTACACTCCTGCTAGAATCACATGGAATATTTTATACAATTAATTACACGTTGTAATTCATTATCGTGAAAATGATACAAATGGGTAATTTCATATTTGGTTTGGTGAATATTTTTAATATATGATACACGAGTTCAGGAAGTCTCTTCTCCGGTATTTCCTCAATTTTATCTCTGGACTGGGAGATTGATATTCCATTTGATTTTTATATTTTTTTTTGTAATTCAATTAATTATGAATTTTTGTTGATCGTTTTTAAATTTGTTTTTCTTTTAGTGTTGTACAATATATTGGTGATTTCATACGCCGTATGTGTTCTGAATTGTGTTGATTAGTTGCAGTTGATATTTTATATTTTGTATTATAAGTGTTAAGTATTTTTTGTAAGTGTCGTATACACTCGTATTTAAATAAATTACGATTACAGTCCAGAATGTAAACGTTAAGGAGCAAATTGAAGCGCACTTGGAAATACCGAGTTACCTACTGAGATGGTAAAACATTGGATTGATTTCTAAATTAACATGGTTCGAGTATGTACGAGTATTCTCATTTGACTATCAAATCTTAGCGTGCATTTTAATTCAAACTAATGAGGAGCGTGAAGCTCTAAAAGGGCGAGTGGATTACTTGACCGCCGGAAAGCCGATGAACCGATACAGAGCGAGCCTCCAGTAAAACGTGTATATTGTTTCATGTCAAATAAATACATTTTATCTACAATACGAGTAAATCAATTATGAATTATATTATATGAGTACGTACTCCATAAGTAAAGAAAACATAAAGAAGCACTAGCAATATAGAAAAGTCATATATTTTTATTTTCATGATGTTTTCACGAAATGATAGATTTAATAGTTACTTACGAGTATATTCATAGTAGTACAAATTTAAACCACAAAGGTACGCAAGCTTTCAAAAGTAACTCAATTTTGATAAAAGTATACGCGCAAGACAACTAAAAAATGAGGGATATATGTTTATCTAATGAGATAACTGAAGAGTCATCACGTTACTCACCATTTTATTCTCAGTAGCTTTTGAATTGGGAATATATAAGAATAATGCTAAGAGTTATTGTCTTCGATCCATCTCGAATAATTTAATAACTAACTGAATTTTTAAAACACATTATGGTGTATTGTATTGAATTACACTTTAATATTAAAAAAATTACATGGTTCGAGTGACAATTTATATACATCGGATTCTCCTCTAAGACAATCACACTTTCGTTGTATGCAGTACATCCTGGTAAGCTCATCGCCAAGTGGCAATCTCTTTCAAATGACTAAAAATATGTTGAAAATGCCAGAAAGAGGCGTTATGCGTAAATCAGACTATTTAAATTTAATATAAAAAAACTGGGTTCCAGCGGGAATCAAACTCACAACCCCTGGACTGGAAGAGAGACGTCTAACAAGCTAGGCTACGGAGTTCATCATGTTATTTTCAACGTAAAATTTATTAATCTCGTAGGTCAAGTGCGAAAACAAAATTAACATATCAGAAAAAAAGTCACAATGTTACACGAACATACGTACATACATACCATAACATTATTTCCCTGTAAGGATAGACAAAAAGGACACAGCGCCAAATTATCCAATATCAACATACTTGGAATAAACTCAGTCAGCCTTGACCAAAATTCGGAATGCTTAAAATATTTGAAAAAAATTAAAATGAATCAATGGTGATCTAACTTGAATGTAATCCTTAAAAAAACTCTCACTTCAAGGCCAGTGCAATCAGCTTAGTGTGACTTGTTCATAGAAATTTGACCCTTTCATGTCTGTCTATTGCTTTCGTAAACATAATCGAATTAGTTAGCGGACATAATGTACCCACTGAACTCCGAAAAATATTTTTGAACTAATGAACTTGACCATGAAAATGTTCGAACCTATTTTTCGAGTACATAGGTACGTATCACTACGACATGTCTCTTGCGGGGGTGGTAGAGAGAACGAATTTCCACACTTTTCAATTTAATCACAACTTTTGCTTCTCCACACTCATATCTCGTCATGAACAATCTTCTATTATACAAGGTTCTCATTTTATCCTTCTTTCAAAATCTGGTAAATTTGATCCAGTCACGTTTTACTCGATCTACTTCTTCCAAGCATATCTTGCATTTCTGACTTATATACTCACTTAATAATTGTTTCGTCATTCATTCTCTCCACATCTTCAAACCATCTCAACGCTCCTTTCTCCATCTTACTTTAATTTCCACCAATTTATTTGTTAGGCATTCTAGCATATAAAGAAGATGATTTATGAACTCATTCATTTTATCGCTGAATAAATTTCCGATGACTTAATTCCTCATAGTGCATGCATTTCTATAGAAAACGTTGATATAGTTTAAGATACTAAAAAATCGTTGTTGATCAACGTTTTAATCAGCTTCTTTAGTACCACTCTTCTTGAGTTCCATGCATACTCAAAGGCTCGATTATTGTGACTTTTCAAAATGTCTGAATGACTGATTCGGATATGTTGAAGGTTACTCGAAAGAAAGAAAAAAACTTTTTTTTGTAGTTCTTTTTTGTTATTCAATTAAGTGTTTATTGTCTTCTATTGTATTAGAGTTTATGTGCAGTATGTATTCTGAATAGGGTTTATTTTTAATCTTGATATTTTATCTTTTCATAAATGTTGCTATACTTTGTAAAGGACGCTTAAATGGTAAATACTTTTCTAACAAATACATATATAAATAAGCTGTCATCAAAATGACCTCATATTTTTTTAATAAAAATTATTTAAATTATTACATCTCGTTGTTTTCTTAAGAAATTTAAAATCATTCATGTAAGATAAAAGTAAATAAAAATAAAGCATTTTATAAAATAAAGTAATGTTAAATAAAAAAGCTCGAGTTTTCACCTGCAAAGGGTTTCATATATTTACATTTGAACAAATACTCGAATAATGTCTCATTTGCCAGAGTAAATAGAGGATAAAATTAAACAGTTTCTAGTTTTAAGTAATAACAAATTAATTATTTTTTTCTTTAAAAAAATAACGATGATTCATTTCTCTTCCATCAAGTGAATGGACATTCTTTAGGAAACGAGTTAAAAGGAATCTTTCAAGCAAAGACGACTTTCAGTTATGATATTTGTCAGCTGTCACTCACAGACCAGAAGATGTTTACAAGAATACACGAGACATTATCTTTAAAAAAAAACAGAGATTCTCAATATTTTTTTGAAGATTCCGTAGCTAATATTGATTCTTAGAAAATCGACGATAGCAAATAGTAGTTTCGTACGTTCAGAAAATAAAACCAGCGATTTCGTCCGCTCTGATGTATGAAAAAGAAGTTTGGAAGACGAAAAAATGATAAGAGAAGAATGTGATAGAAATATATATCTTGCTAAAAAATGGCATAACAATATATGATAGAATAAGGATTGATAAAATAAAATATTACTTATTAGAAACGATATTTTGAGTAACAAAAAAAAAACTTGAGACGGTTTGACCACGTTGAGCGACTGAATTGCGAAAGACACACATAACTGAATAGAGAACGAAATTAATAGTGATGGAAGATGAAATAATGGAAGGAGATAGTTTAATAGAAGTAATAGAATAACATGTTCGAGTATGATGAGATCTTCTGTCCTCTCTACCAATTCTGGTTATTTATAATCTTTATAAAATACAATTAAAATTCGAAATGCTTGTGAATACAGAATTGAACTTTTGTATCAAGATTCACAGGACCTTACACACACGGCTCAAACGTCACATCAATTAAATATCAATATCCATTGTCATCCCGTGGTCAGTGATTTTTTACAAACACTAGGGTAAAACTATCCGCAAAGATTTAGTTCAGTCATTATTGTGTTTAATTGTAAATACATCTTATTTAAACGACGATGTGTATATAAGAGATTGATCCGCTCAAGGGACATTAAATTCTCATCATTTCGGTGTTATTGTCCTCCAAAATTAATTCCACCCGCCGAACAAAAGGGTGGTGTCGCTTAGTGAGGAGGGGGGGGGGGTGCCTGAGGGGGTGGAATTCTAACGCAGTGACTAAAACTGTAAAAGGAAAATAGTAAATTTTCACGACAACGAATACAACTGTGTTTATTTAATTTTTATGGAAACGTATTTTCAGAGTAAAATTTATGTTCAAAAATTTTATAATATTAACGAGAAAAATTGCTTAAAATGCATTTGATATAATATTCATTTTGTGAAACGCAAAGTAGTGTCTTATTTTTTGGGCGAAAAAGGCATGATACTTTTTACGAAGTCAGCGTAATCGAGTGAATATAATATACAAAAGCGATTCTCTGAAATCATATTTGTTTTTCATATACCAAAAATTTAAGTTATTGTACCTTCCTTAAGAGGATTAAACTTAATTTGTTCAACATACTTGAGCAAAAGAAGTTTACTATTAATTAGTTCATTATTATCTCTAATGGGTAATACATTTTTATTTTAAATAAATTAATTTTTATGACGGTTATGACATTCAGAGAAAGTATTAAATTTGATTTAATAGTAAATATTATCCTTTTTGTCTAAAATATATTTTCTTGT
Organism: Odontocerum albicorne; assembly: GCA_949825065.1. Taxonomy (NCBI): domain Eukaryota; kingdom Metazoa; phylum Arthropoda; class Insecta; order Trichoptera; family Odontoceridae; genus Odontocerum; species Odontocerum albicorne. Next base: position 28,538,113 of record OX463844.1, on the reverse strand, counting down.
GAAATATTAAATTTAGTTTAGTTTATCATATTACATCAACACCACCACACCATGTCCTTATTGGGATAGGTAGAAAGAACAAGTCTCCACTTCATTCTATTCTGACACATATATTTCATTGGAGCCTCGGCCATATACCTCGTAATGCATACTCTCCTATTGTCAAGTGATGGATAGCTTGTTCGGAGTTTCGGTCCGATGGTAGGACACCTTACTCCTTCAAAAGGCTTTTCACTCTTTCAGAATTTCGTTCTTCTTAAACCTATACTATTTATATACCTAGATAATTTTTGCAAATCTTTCATCTTTTATTCTATCTGGTTTAGTTAATTAATTTTTATTTTCAGAGAAACATGCTAAACCGAGTATTTAGTGAAGATTTTGTATTTTCATCACACTGACAGTATTTTTTTAACAAACAAAACATATTTATATAAAATTGATTACAAAATGAAATCTTGTATCTCATATATTAGTTCTTAATACTGAAACTTGTCCGGTATACAAATGATTCAACTTATCTTGTTTTGTGAATTTGCATTTTTTTTCTTTTATGTACTGAACAATTGTTTTCGTCACCGAATTTAAATTGTTTTCTGTGCCGTGTTCACGAACTGAGCTGTTAAGAATTTTAATAATCGCTCACGGAATTAATCTTTCGATATTAATATCTTCCGTATCTCCGTCGAAAAATTACGGATCGAGCTCCTTAATTAAATAAACTTTGTAGGCAATAAAGAGCCACTTCACAGGAACACATGAGTACTATTCTTACTGTTGTTATTGTATTGTATAAAGAGCCACTTCACAGGAACACATGAGTAGTATTGTTCCTGTTGTTATTATATTGTATAAAAAGCCACTTCACAGGAACACATGAGTACTATTGTTCATGTTGTTATTATATTGTATAAAGAGCCACTTCACAGGAACACATGAGTACTATTGTTCCTGTTGTTATTATATTGTATAAAGACTTTTATCAACTTAAGTTGTTTTTTTTTATAATGCGTTTTGTTTTACGTAATTAGCTTAAACCTGGATCAAATAAAAAATACATACATGCATACCATCACGCCGTCTTCCTGTTGGGGTAGGCAGATAATAGAGACTTATTTCGCGACACATATATTTGCCTCTTTTACACCCATACACCTTTCTGTACAATTCCTAAGATTTATTTGATTTTCTACATTTCTTTCTTTCAAAATATCATAAACTTGATCCGACCATACTTTCCTTGGTATTCGTCTACCAGGCATTCCGTTCGGTTCGTGCAACGAATTCGCTCGTAGTGTACGTTACGAGTGCGCGCATTTAAAATCATCGTCACATTGTTTTTACGAGGTAAAAATACTAAGATCAAAATCATAAGGAAAAACAAATTAATAATTTCTGCCTGAATTATCAGAATTAAAAAAAATCTATGGGATATGCCCCATGTTCGTATTTTTGATTCTCGAAATTGCTACATTCGACGTTCTCTGTGAAGTTACTGGCAATATGCTAGGCCGATTGAATTCCAGGCCGTAATCCGTTTTATAAGTATATTTACTGTACTCCGAGTCAATTTCCTTCTTCCATGACGTCGGAACTTTTTCGCACTTAGGTGTGTCGTCATCAAGGGAGGAATAGTTTATTTGGACGGTTTCTTCTTGTCACTACGTGACGTCACGCTCATAAACAAATTAAGAAGAGTTCGATATTCTAGTGTTGATCGCGCTGGATGGGGTCTAATTTTGTCCTCCGTAGCAGTATAACATAAATGGTAGAGGAATAGAACTGAACTTTCAAAAACGGTACATACATAACGCACACTTCCGCCATGTACCGCGATTCAGAGCTTTAAAAGCTATAAGACACGTTTTAACCCTTTTAGAGTCCCCGTGGTGTAGTTGGTAAGACACCAGCCTTCCTTCCGGAGTTTTTTTAGTTCACGCGCGTCTAGTTAAAAAGTTCGTCTGACAGAAATACTCGCACACACTAGATGTATGCCAGTATTGTTGCATATACACGTGCGTTGCGAACTATGAGTTACTTGTCTATTTCGGTAGTTCTCAACTCGAAGGTTTAATTACTGGACCTTGCTACAATTTTGTCTCCCGACCATATTCTTCAACATGTCCACTTTTTCAATTCGGATATATTAAGGAGTTCCATAACAATGAATGAATGAAACCTCTTTCATAACATATCACCTAGTAGTTTCATATCTATGGTATACAATATATAACTGGGAAATAATACCGAAATTAAGCAAGTATGATCAGATCTCTACGCAGGTGTTAAATTTTTTAAACACATTATGCTGTTAAAACTCTGTTGGAAGATAGTAGGCGCCTATTAGATAAGTATTTGGATCAATTAAATAAATATTTTTTTCTTAACAGTTTGACTAAATAAACGAAAATATATTTGTTCTCATTTGCATTCAGAGTACACACAAGAATTGAAAAAAACCATTCAAAAAATATTTAATTAAATTAGTTAAAAATGTTGTAAACAAAAAAATTGTCCGCCCTTAAATATTTTTATTCTAGATTGTTAATACAAGTTAATAAATATTAATGAACTATTATTTAGTTATTGTTTTCGCACGTCCTTGAACGGGCTTTGAGCTAGTTTTTTTTTATAAAATTATGTGTGTATGTATCCCTTGAAAAAAAAATGTTATCCCGAGTGTAATGTATTCTTCCGTCACCGCTGTCACGTGACGCGGGTTGGTATATTTAGAAATTGGAGCAAGGTCCGCGCTTTGCCGAGCGCCATGATAGCGCGGCGCGGGAAGGGCGGGGAGCGGTGGGAGGCCGAACAGTGCGCGGCAATAATGCGTGAACTATGCATTGCCACTTTTTATTTGTTGGAATTGAATGCACAACACACCAATTAATTTATCTTTTGTCGTTCAGTTTCCGATACAACATACACCCTACTCCACCACACACAATGGTACAGAATTATAAAAAAAATTAACCAAGAATCGCCAACATGCGAATAAATCCCATTTTCTCAGAAAAATATGTCGTTATATATTTCGCTTAGGGGGCCGTGGAGATCCTGCCAGGGAGCCACGAAATATTTCAATATTTGAAAAAAAAAAAAAAAGATCTTTTAATATTTATAAATTATTTTTCAATTATTTAAATTCGTTAGTTAAAAAATGTATTACGGTATATAAAATTCATATTGTCGTAATTCACGTATTACGCATGAGTAATTTATGTCTAGAGACGATACAAATACGGGTGTTCATTTACCCTATCGATAAATGTAAATTATCTTTCTAACATTTTCAAATACTAGTGATAATTTTTTGTCCTGTCTGCTCCCGAAACAATTGAGACACACATAATATTATCATTGAAAATATTATGAAGGTTTTATACTATGTCAATAAGTTGAACAGGGACATTGCGCAAAATATAAAGTAAATATACTATTTTTATTATTGATTGAATTGGTTTACTGAATATTGACATAACTGTTAGTATAAAAGTGTACATACATAATTTATTATTAATAATGAATACCAATTTAACCAGGACTCGGCAAATGATGCAAAACCAAATACTCACTCTCACCTTTTTATAATATTATTTTATTATATTATCAAAAATCTATATTTCACAACCCTCTTTGTATTTTTTTGTTATATTTCATTTGATTTTTGCTTGTAAGGAAGTAAATGTTCTGTTATGTTTAGTGAAAACCCTACCTATAATAATAAGTTATAGAAAATAAAGTACTGTTGCTCGCTAAAAATATTTTTTTTGGGCAGCCTTTCGTTTCTTTTTTCAGATTTCGGAGGTCGTAAGATGAAAAACTGTGCGAAGCGTTGCATTAAGAGATTTCCATTTGGTTTTATCTACAAATATATAGAATGTAAAATGTGACAGAAAAAGGGTATACAGAATACCCTATAAGTAGTGATCCTATGTTCTTATTCAAGGCGTTGTGGATCTTGTGGCTTGAAATCTTGTATGAGAATTGGATTTTATACGGAAAGAGATGCAAACCGTCTCTTAAAATTCATCGCAGTTTCGTTCGAGACATTCCAAATTGAGCTAGACGTTGTCTAGTTTAAGTATGTTGATCATCAACGACCTTCTATTCTACCATTTGAATATTCTCCATTGGTGTGAATAGTACGCTGTCTTCCGATTCGGGGCAAGTCAGCTCCTGATCCCTACTATTGAAGACGTGCAATTATGGTAATATCCTGATCGTCGATCTTGCTGAATGACGTCGATATTCGCGTTGTATTCAAATAATTGACTATTTATCGTGGATTAAAGTTCGACCAATTTCGTTCGATTCTCTGTTGTTAAATTCTCCATAATAAAAATTAACTCATTCAGACCCTGTGTGCATAATAATGCACACTTATTTCAAAGCATAATATAACGAATAAAATAACAAAGCATGATATAACGGCAAATTTTCTTTTAAAAACCTATGCAAGAAGATTCTCTTTTGAGTCGTCTGTGTACGTTGAGACCTGTTGGGCATAATTATGCACATGTTCAATTTCCTAGTAAAAAATACTTTAAAAAAAAACATTTTTGTTTTATTAAAACCCCGATGAAGCCTAATCCACTCTTAAATATTTTTTTCTCCCTTAAAAATATATCAGGTCTGAAAGCGTTAAGAATGCTTGTTAAAATATATTTAAAAAAAATAATTAAAACAGAATCAAATAAATAAATTATAAATCTTTGAAACTGCAGCGCGACTGATGGACCATCCTGTATAATACAATTCAAAAGTAAATAAAGAAAAATTACAGTTTTGATCTTGTCACTTTCTCAAAACACCGTCAATGTTTATGAAAAAAGATTCAACGCACGTGTTACCTGTTTAGAGATAATCAAGGAAACATCATACCACTTTGCATGGACTTACTCGTATATGTAACGTAAAAATGTTAAGGTATAATTTAACTAAGAATACTCGTCTCTCACATCCATCCAAAGAAAGCGTTGGAGGGTTGCCGGGATATGAATTAATTTATTTATTTCAGTAACAAACCTTTGGGTTTCTTACAGTAACTTGTCATTTCTCCATAACATCCGTCCATTAGTATATTATTTATAATATGCAAAAAAATCTAGATCGCAATTAATTTACCTTACGCACCATATGAAGGTCTTCAAAAAGTATCCAATGATTTCATAAGATCTCTAACGTGTGTGTTAACTTATAATACATAATCCAGTATCTTACCCTGTATAATATTATTTCGATCATGTCAAAATAGACTAATTTTACACTAAGTATGTCAATTTCAGTTACATTTTCGGCATAAGTAGTTTTCCTCTACGTACATACCATCACGCTGTCTCCCTATCGCGATAAACAGAAAGGAGAAAACGCCCTACTTTTATATCGAGACAAAGATCTTTCACCTTTTCTATATTCATACACCTCTCATACAGCTCCTAGGATTCCTCTGATTTCTGACACATCCTTCTTTCAAAATATATTTCACTTGATCCAACCACACTTTCCTTGGTTCCCTCTACCACGGTTTTCACTCACATTTGAACTGTATATTTGTTTTGTTAGTTCTTCTTTCATTCGTTCTACGTACCCAAACCATCCCAGAGTTGTCTTCTTAATCTTGCTTAACACATCATCCTTAAGTTCACACTCATCCCTAATCACATAATTCCGTATTCTGTCATACATAGTCACCACATACATTTTTCTAAGTGCACGCATTTCTATAGCATTTGTTCGGCACTTTTCAGTATTGTTCAACGTCCACGTTACACTCCCATACATCAAAGCTAGTACTAAAATCAATAACGGTTGGCTAAATCGCAGTTTAGCGGCATCGTATATGCTGTTCTTCGCAACACATTCCTAATGTAAAATGGGTATGGGGAAGATCGATTTGGGGGTACTCAAACCACCCCCAACTTTATCTCGAATAAGGAAATTAAACTTAACAACTCTTGTAAGATTGAAGGTTTTAGCGGCTGGGAACATTATTTACCGCTTCGCTTCGTATTTTGTAACCAGAGGTGGATTCTTCAACATACCATTTTAATTCATTTTAAGTATTTTTAAAATTATTTTATATTTTTATTACAAGATATATATTGTTGGTATTTAACTACAATTTCTTGATACCTATTCGCAGTAATTTTAGTAATCTGGAACATGGTTCGCTCTTTGAACATCTATTGAATTAACAGTCATAGAAGACACTTTGGAAATATATCAAGTTATATTATGAAAATTCGAAAAGTTTATGAGGTCAAAGAAAAATATTTGAGTATTGATTTAAGGAGAAGGTGGGTAAGTGTATGTTCGCTGACTGATGGTGCTGCAGCTGAAAGATAAAAGAGGGCCTACCTAAAAGGTGATAACATGCAGTAGCATTACTGGGCGGTTTAGCGAATATTTGAGTGTGACATCTGCGGCAGGGTGTGCACTTCCGGAACTGGATTGTTCTTCCACAAGAAGTGTCATGTTTGTGGGAGAACAGTTCCATAATTCCATTGGAGTATCGAAAAGATGCTCGATTTTAAGGCCTAGCTACGACGACGGGCTTGAATATTTTTTGGTAAATTATTGTATATAACTAAACTGAACTCTAGTGAAAATGATACCGTTTATTATTTTTTATTTATTTTTACCAATTTTACATTTATCATATAATAGACAAAGTTCACAGATCGAGTCAGGCAACTACGAGTATTTTCTGGTGTTGTATTTTGCAACAATATTGAGTACCAGAAAATAAAAATTTATGAATCATTCAAAACCCAGAAAAAAGTGTATGACAATACGAGTAGTAGTCATGTATGACAATACGAGTAGTCATGTATGACAATACGAGTAGTCATGTATGACAATACGAGTAGTAGTCATGTATGACAATACGAGTAGTAGTCATGTTCAATTTTTCAATATTTTTGCGTGAGGGGGCCAACTGAATAGATTGACCATCGATCGTTTTTCAGAAATACCCTCAAAAATAAGTCTAATCAATACGTATGTGATTTAAAAGTATGGCGTGAATCAGAGAAATTATAAAAGATACAGTTTTATTTCGATTAAGATACGTCCAAAGTTCAAAACTTGTTTTCAATATGTCTGAAAACACTTTTAGCTAGGAGAGCTATAAGGATAGATACCATATATCGATTAATTGGATAACTTGAAAGAATAAATCAATTTTAATTTAATAACTAGTATAAAGAAAATTCATAAACGATATTATGAGGTAAATAATCTTTCGGGGTTTATAACGCGTTTTTGAGGCTCAAGATCCAACATTTTTAGACTGTTGAAGCTCTCATCGTCGAGGGTTGATTGTTATCAATATCGCGATTTATGCGAAGTTGATAACCTAAAAACAGAAGTTCATTATAACAATAATCACGAAAGCCTACGAAACTATAAACCCAAAACATTTATTTTGAAACAAACGAGTTTCATTTATTACGTCAACGTTTTTGTTCAACTTTTCGATCCCAACAAAAACTGATTTTGAATCCTATCTTATTTAGAAAAAAACATTCATTCTTTAATACTATAAAAAATAAACTCTTACACCCTCCGTATTTGAGTATAATGGAATCAATAACTGTGTGGTTTTGTTGAAGCTTTTGAAATATGTGCCCTAATTACTCGTATGTACTCACAAAGTAAAGGGTTCCCAAAGGCTTACTAAATTTTATAAAACCTGAAGAATTTCATAATTTGAAAAGTTAGGCAATAAAATTTAAGAATTTTATTATATGATTTAATTTTAAGATTTTTTAAAACTATTTAATTGTTTTTCTTAGAATTTTATTTTCAAATGTATTGACAGTTAAAAGCAGACTGTGATGTTAATGAACCCTTCGACGTGATTTCAATAAAAGAAACGAAATAAAAAATAAAAAAATGAAACGAAAATATATGTAAAAAAATAACCTTGATATATACGAAGCATATGATAATTAAATGAAATCATTATTACGATTATTGATACATCTAGGCTAAGTTTACATATAAATATCTTATTATTCTTGATTGATTCCTAATGAGGTTCATGATTTCGCACATCCATCCGTCGATCTCTGCCTACAACAATTCCCATTATAATAATAATAAAATGAGAACTTATATAGTCATTTAGAGAGCAGACTCTCCTCAAAGACGAACTCACTATTATTTGAAAAACTTAAAATATTAAAAAATAAATAAACATTATTTGAGTGTAAGAATAGGAAGGTGATGGCTGACATCAATACATTAGGTACTTCCCCACATTTGTTTAGAAAAATATGCAATATTTAGTAAGAAAACCATAGAAAAGTTACTAAGAGAGACCTTTCTAGATCTTCCAGTATGTGATAGTAAATTTTAGGTGTCATGTGTATGTGTGTAGTGTTCATATATAATCATAAATTTTGATAAAATATCTCAAAAAGAGTTGTCTTCAAGGGCTTTCTAAACTGCACATGCCCCCCATGAAGCAGACCATTCAACAAGCAACAGTAAAAGTCCTGTCATAATACCCATCTCTATTGCATCATTTAGTAAAAATCTATGTATTTTATGAAGACGAAATCAACTTTAAAGTTCTTTTCCTCTCCGAAGAAACATGTCTCAGACAAAGATTCGAAAGATACAACAGATATATACCATTGTATCTTTCAAACCTGTGTCTGAAATGTCCCTATTTTGGGTCTATCGGTATGCTGCCATCACAGAGGACTCTGTTGCTTTCCTGACTTGGTTGGTACATTGGGTTGGTGGTCTATCAATGTCTCGTTGTCCCTCAATGCTGCCCGCTAGAAAAATTCTTTACAAATTATTCTAACCGCTGCATAGCATACGACCAAAAAAGTAGAGTACTTGCTGTCAAAAATTCTTAGACAGACTGTCCTGATCCTAAGTTGTTGTATGACGGACGCATCGGTGTGTCGTGTCGTCGATGGTATACTCGGCATACGTCTTCAGCACCATAACTCGACTCCATATTTTATTCTCATTTTCGCTCTCAGTGCCCAGAACTCCACTCGATAATAATAATAATAAAACAATTTATATAGCGCCGTTTAGAGAGCCTTTCCATATAAGAAAACGGAGAAGGTCAGGGAATGCCTTATTATTTTTTTGATTGCTATAATATTTATAGGCAACAATAAAATTTTGCAAAGCATGGTAATACTTTTATACCGATGGCTCTATCTCTATCGAGGTACAAAAAGGGCGTAATGGATTCGATTCCCGTTGTCACCCAGTTTTTTTTATAAAAGGTTTCTGTCCGGTTTTCATTTCAGGCTTGTTAAATATATTTCTGGTTGGCTGGAAGCGACGCCACGTCGGAGAAAACTTGCCAGCTGGTTCTGTATACAACAAAAGTGTAATATAGTCCAATACAGGGAGGATGGTTAATTTTAATGAATAAGGGTGAAACCGGTATATGGGGCTATTTAAGAACCAACAATTCCAAAGCATTTTAAGCCACAACTTCTACATTGCAAAAAGATATTTAAGACTATTAGAAACTTTCAATAAGCCGTTAAAATAAATAAAATGAAAAAATCAATCAATTGATACCAATTCTAATTCATTCAACCGGTAAAGATATAAATTCTGAAGGTTATTTTCTTTATTTTTCCAATGAAAATAAAGTAAAAAAAAATAGGAAAGTGAACGACCATATGCGATTCTTTTTTTTCCAATGTCTGCCGGCGAAATGAAAAGACGAGGGTAATTTATTTCATTTGTTGATTTTTACAACCTGGCGAATGTATTGCTGAAGGGATGGCATTCCTGTCGACGTGGCACACATTTGTCAGTCAAGACCGCGCGCTATGTTCAGGATAAAAAAGGAAAAACGGGAAAATGATCAGGGCTACAAAAGGAATCGATTACAATCACGTACACACCAATCATAAAATCGTGAAGTATTTTATTTTAGAAGAAATAAAAGCATTACGCTACTTTTATGAAGCAATAGGTGTTACGTTGACATAATTGAACCTAAATATTTTTTAATTGTTTTACGTGTTGGTCGACTTATTTCGTCACACTAAGATCAATTTCATCACGAGCACACTTGACTTTTATTTTTTTTGGAGAATATGTTATACACTCGACGCTGGGCGAATCACACGCGTCTTTTGCTTATAAATATTCAAAAAGTCCATTCACTTGAATGAACCCCTTAAAACATTTATATATTATGTTAACACTTAAATAAGTTTTTTTTATAATAGACAATTCACACAAACTAGGATGATGTGTGCCACCAAATTAAAATCATTATGCAATTATATGAGTCAATATATAATAATAGAACAAATAAAAAAAATGAAAATTCTACACAATTTTAAGTTTCAGCTGATTAAATCTCCAAAATTTAACAATCAATCTGTAAGTGGAAAAGTTCCACGAAGAAAGAAGAAACGCAATAGTCATCAGACGCGGTAAAAATATGGTTTTTAGTAAGTCAAATCTGTCTCACATAGGACAACTGAAAAATACATGGCCTATAGTTTCATCATTAAATAAGCTTTTTACGGGAACGTATTTTAACAATAATCAACAATTGAATTTAAGGATAAGTTATATGTAAAAAAATGAGAATGTATGGTAATAGATTGCACTAACATAGTCAATTTCTATATATTTTACTGCGATTCTCGATACAATTTGTACGAAAATACGATATGATGGTATACCCCTCATAATCAAGCACGATTGTCAGATATCTTATGGATTCAAGATGCCTGTGCGTTCAAGCTTTTGTTCTTCAGCACCAAACTCAAAGTTGCGATGGGAAGGAGATTAAACGTCCAAATTTCAATCTGCTACAGCTTTTTGTTAAGCATAGCACTATTTGTATGTTGCTTAGTAGTAGCATATGATAAGCAGTATATAAGCTACGAAAAAATATAAATTCTGATGTAAAATTGCCTTAGAAAAATAACCTGGAAGGGAGCCCACCAGGAATCTAACCTGGAACGCTGGCTTGCTTAGCGTGAATACTAACCGTTAGACCACGAACGTCTACTGATTTTGTTTTGAACTTATCTCTATATAAAATTCCTAATAAGCAAAGTGTTTTCCATTCTATCAAATATCAGGAATTTATTAAAGCTAGGGCATATATGTATTATAGTTTGCTTTATAATTTTCCAAGTGTTAAATTAGTCATCCAGAAGAGATTTCCATCAGACAATACAGAAAATGACTGAAAACTGTTGAATTATTTAGTGACACCTCCATTGTCACGAAAATGGCTGTGTACCTTGCCCACAAAGCAAGCCTGACATACAAAAATGTGGGTTAAATTGAACACAAAAGTACTTTAATAGCTAAGCACACAACACACGGGAACGAAAGAACACGAAAGGCTCGATCGATGAGAGTGGAAATGAAATAAGTTCCGAATTCAGAGAACAGTGGAAATTAATGATATAGTCGAGAATATAGACAACAGAAATGGAGCTTTGTTGATGATAACAGGCTTTGTTGCTTTGCTAATGATAAGAGTAAACTACAATTGTTCACAATAAACATTAATTGGAATTCCTCGACTACAGGTAATTGGTTCAAAACCTTGGTTATGTTTTTTTCTGAGAAGAAAAGATGTTTTAATTTTTTGTGGAATGTGTGTTTTATGGATGAGCAAGGTTGTAATGAAAATATACACTGCGGTTGCAGTAAAAAGCTCTGTGTGTCGAAAACCAAAACAATTTCCCGATATACCATATCATTCAAGTATGATTGTGAAACATGAAAAAGAATAAGAAGTGACAAATAATTTCGACTGCAAGATTAAATATGTAAGTATTATTTTGTACTTAGAAAAATTTACAGTTGAAATTATTGAAAATGAAATGCCGGGAATTTTTTAGTCAATAAGATTATAATAAACAATGTGAGTGACAACCTCTGTGGCCTAGTTAGTAAGGCGTTTTACTTCTATCAGGGGGTTTCGGCTTCGATGGCAATGGTGTCCAAAAATAAAAAATCCGGGCTGGTAAAAATGCTCGTATGATAACAACACTCTCACGCGCCGTACAAATGTGGTGTCTTCACGTAAATGACGAATCACAAGTTCGAATATGTTGAAAAGTATCATAAGAAAGAAGAAAATGAACAATGATAATACAATAAAAAGGTTTAAAAAAAAGCTATCGGATCATAAAAAAAACTCATGCTTTTAGAATGAGTTGTAAGAAAGGTTTGAATATACGAGTAGATCATGAATATTTATAATCATAATAATTTCTATTTTTTCCTGTCATTTCATAGCTTACCGAAATACGAGTATTGACATTACAAAATGATTATATGTTTTTACAATATTTTTTATGTGATATAGTAAACTTACCTATCTCATCTTGTGGTCTTATTTACTGGTTTGGTTTACAATTCAAGGTATTGTTAAAGATGTTTCATGTTTTTTTTTAAATGATATTGTATTTTTCTTCTTTATGTGCCATATGTGATCCTAAAAATCGAAGTACATCTTTCTTTTCGAACCTTTTTCACAGTTCTTAATTGGAACACAAAGACTGCTCGACTACTCAAACTGCCTACGTTTTGTACATATGGTATATGATAGTCAAACGAGATCAAAAGAAATTTCTACGACACCTTTATTATAGATTCTATCAAATTTATAGATTATAGTTGAGCGATTGTAGAGTGTATAGATTTTATAGATGATAGGTGACCGAGTCCAAAAGAGGTTTCTGCGATGCCTTTATTGTAGTGTATGGATGTTATAGAGGATAGTTGAGGATGAGGATGAATTTTACCCTTGACTTTAAGCCCACGGTTTTAGCTTCAGAAGCACTTGTTTATACGTATATAAATTGATATCAGAAAAAATACCAAATGCCTTTATCTACGAACAGTACAGGGTTTCTGATTTAAAAATGGTTTTCTATTTCTTTCTTATGTTAAATTAATTAAAAGGGGGTATTTTACTCGAGAGGCGTGAATTTCGGGCGTTTTTTAGACTACAAATAAAAAAAAACAAAAATTATTTTTCTTATACATTTTTTACATTTTGTTTATTAATGATTTGAGAATGTACAAAAACATTTTTGAAAAAAAAAAATTGAAAATTCAAGATGTTATCAGCTGTTATATCTTGTCGTAAAAAAAGGGAGGTAAGCTAGTCGACATGATTAGAACCCTTTTATAAATTTGAAACTAAAATTACATACAGTTTCTTGATAAGAAATAATTTTTTTATAGTTGGTACCAAAGAAAGAAAAAAATCGTAAAATGGCGGCTGTTTGAAAAAAATTCAATATTTTTACACTTTTTTCAATTTTTTTTAAATAGTTAAAAAATTGTTTTGAATATTCCAATGTAGGGACGATATAAAAACATTTATTCGAGTTTCATACCACATTTGAAGGCAATCGGTTGAAAAGAACTTGAGATTTTATGTCGACCAGAAGGTTTATGAAGGTTTCTTTGTAGTCCGTCTTACCATGACAAATTTTCTGCGAATTTACTACCAAATATGCTTTTTTAAACATAAACTAATGCGAAGAAGTGCCAAAATTAAAGGCCGCAGGTACCATTTTCCTATCCTTCCACTCAGCTTATTTTTTTTTTGTATCTGACAAGAAAGGGGTCAATTCCCAAGTTAGAGTCTCTTTAGGAAATGCTGTGCTCTAACTGGGATATCTAAATTGTCCTTGTTAAATTAAAAGAAAAAATGTGGCCTTTATTACTATAAACATTTTTAAAACATAAAAAATATTATTTTATCTCCATTTTAAGAGTTGCGTATTGCATACACTTGTTCAATATGAAAATGCAACATTATTCAATATGAAAAAGTTATAAAATAGTTATTTTTCTCACATGAAAAATATTTTATCTTTAAATCTACTGTTATTCTAAAAGTTAAAAATCTACAAAAATTTAACCTAAAGAAGGAATAAAACGTTAAATTTAATTTCGAAATATATACGTATTTAGATTACAGTAAAAAATATCTTGAGAAACTAAAAATATAAATTTTTCACGTTTCAATATTATGTTATCTTTGTCGTTAGAGAGACAGTGCCAAGTTTCAGTAACGAGATTTACATTTAAATTAAATACTTTGGGTTCAGATAAAAGTTTTACAACCCTTTTTTCCGACCTTTTATCGATCAGCAAAAGGATAGTTCCTTTTTCTCTCTAAATACATTTCAATTAAGATATTTTTCCACCATGGGATCTCTTCGCCAAGGGGCTGAGTCTAATGTACGTGTTTTATTGGAAATGTTGGTCTTAGGCAGGTAGATTTTCTTTTTGATTAAACATTTCGTTTCATCCCCAATTTAACAGTTTTACGTAAAATTCGGAAAAACTAAATTCACCGATATCTCTTCAGCCATCAATCCAGGAATACAGAGGGGAGATGGCATGGCAAATTATTATTCCTTACTTGAAAACGTCTTGGATTCCTTAGTATAAAAAAACCGTAACTCGTAGATTCTGAAGAGTTTTTATTAAATTTTCTATATATAAGATGATAATTCTTTGAATAAACACAATAAATTAAGTAATTTTTCATTCCACCTTTTAATTATAAATATTTATTTCGATTTACTCGTATATATCATGTTGAAGTCTTTCTTGTGCCGTGACACTCTCTATTAACATAATTGAACAAAAACTAAATTATGTTACTTTATTCCGCATACTTTGTGATTATTTTCCGGTTTTCTAATCAGCGAATAGAAAAATGTGAGTGAAACAAAATTTTTTTTTTTCTTTACAATAGTATTACATCAATCTTAGGTATTGACTGAAGACTGGTTAATCCATTTTATTTGGAGTATTTTTTATTTTGTAATTTGCCCTATAATTTTATATTCTAGTTACCTTTGAGCGAGATTTTATTTTTACCTAATCACTTGCATTTTTTTATTGAATTTAATTTAGTTGTATTTGATTTTATAATTAACTTTCAGTTTTTTACTATACATAAATATTTTCAAGCGCCATATTTCGAAAGATAGATGTATCTTTAAAAGTTCTAATGTTTTTTGGATATGTTGATATATATATTGTTTTATGAACATTTCTCACCTGTTCAAGAGTGTCGCATGTCATTAAAAATCTAGAAACTAAGCTTTGCAGCGATCTGTCACCATAACATACATAACATATATTATATTATATTACACATTGTTCAATCGTGGAATCCTTATAAGTCGTTCTGCAGATCTAGGCAAGTAAGTTGTCATGGCCTGTAGATTTAAATTTTTTTTTTAATTATTCTTAAATAAGTAAATAGTATTTAATATTTTAAAGTTTGTGTCATTGATTTTTAAAATTATCTACACAGTAACAGCTAAGTCGAATTTGAAAATACTTAACACCAAAACAATTATGAACGAGGAATCGAAATCACGAGGAAAAATAATGTTTTTTGCTTTATCATATAATATATATTTTTTTATATTAACACAGAAGAAACTACAGCTTTCGGGCGAAAAGAACTGACCTCAGTAGAATATAACTCAAGATTTGGGATAAGACTAGGAAGACGATGAAGTTCAATATTATCGGTATTGTTTCAATTGGCGAGTTTTTCTGAATAAAATTATTCGTATTTGCACACATACGCCATCCATACCATCACGCCATATCCTTTTTGGGGTATATAGAGAGAGGAAAGATTACCACACCTTCCGCATAAACAGCTTTTACCTCATCCATACTCATACAACTCATCAAACATGTTCTTCTGTTTCTGGTGCTTCAAATCATTCACTCAGTAAAAATCTCAATGACCTTGCAGCACACCGTTCAATAGACAGCAACTTCTTTATATTACCATCTCCGGAAAACGTTCTTAACTTGCTCTAGTCTTGCTGTTCATCGTACACCCATCCATTGTAAGCATTTATTTTATTATTTTGAATTCTTAAATCTTTTTTCTTTATCATACTTTTTTTTTCAAGCTACAAATCATTTTCATCTGACCAAATCGAACATTTCCACGCCTCTTTTTTCAATCTCGTTTACACGGGAATCATTACAAAGAATAATTCATACAAAAATAAAAAAGCGATCGATTAAAAAAAAAGGAAATATATATTAGATATTTGAAGATGAATGAGGCAGTTTTGTTTGGATTAAATAGTGTGGTGATCTATTCTCTAGGGCTACCGAGTCAGAACACTTTATTTTACTTATCGTAATACTTGTTTGTGGCAATATATTTTCGATGTCTTTAAAATCATAATACACTCCATAGCCTATTCAAATTGCCATATTTACACAGTAAATCATAATACACTCCATAGCCTATTCAAATTGCCATATTTACCCAGTAAATCATAATACACTCCATAGCCTATTCAAATTGCCATATTTACACAGTAAATCATAGTACACTCCATAGCCTATTCAAATTGCCATATTTACACATTAAATCATAATACACTCCATAGCCTATTCAAATTGCCATATTTACCCAGTAAATCATAGTACACTCCATAGCCTATTCAAATTGCCATATTTACACAGTAAATCATAGTACACTCCATAGCCTATTCAAATTGCCATATTTACACAGTAAATCGCTTCAATGCTAAACCTTGAACATTATTTTAATAAATGCTTAGAAACATTTTGATAACAGATGTTGTTAGATGGATAAAGTATTTTTTTTATATATTACGGGATCAATGATATATAATATATTATTTGTCGTTCAAACACTTCAATTTACAAAAAAATATATACTGCCGCTCAGCATAAATTGGCAATGTTTTCAAAACAAACGACTAAAAACCAAGGATATTTTCAGACATAGACTGATGGACTCTGTGTTGACAGGCTTGGAAATGTAAAATTAATAGAAAAATATATGTATATATACATACATACTATCACGCCGTTCTTTGTCGGGGTAGACGGACAGATGAGAGCTCCAAAGGTTCCTATCACAACACATACAATATATTTCACATTTTCTGCCCATACACTTTATATACTCGTACATACATATCTTACGATTGATCCACTGCTACATATTCCCGTTCTTTTATGATGTTGAAGCATGGTCACATACCCAGGTCACCATAAGAAACAAGAAACTTTTGAATTGTGATGCTAAAATGCTGAGCTTGTTAAAATGTGATCAAAAGCCACTTTGCGCATGCTTAATGCTCAAGTTCCAAGTGGCATTTGAACACATTTCCAAACATCTTGAAATATTTATTTTTATTCTGACATGCTACCGAATAAAATCTTAAACTAATTACTACAGAACTGTATTTTTTATCTCCGCTGTGAATATGTAAATATAAAAATTATATTATAATCTAATAATGTCACATTAATTCAATATTCTTTATTTGAAATTTGACTATATAATTAAAAAATAAATACCCTGTCATATTTTCTCTTTATCGTAATAATTTAACATATACATGGCAAAAAAGTTGTTCCAAAATAATAAAAACACAAAAATCAGCTATATACTGGCTCAAATTCCAAAATTCTTCTACATTCGACTGAATGTATCTACAGTAAAGTTTAGTTCGTGAAATTTTCGTTTTATTTTTTTATTATACACATAAATATATCATTTTTTTTATTCGAATCGTGAGATGTACACCAGAAATTAACGAAATTCGGCACCCGAGTCAAACACGACCCACGACGCTTTCGGTTCTGTACTATGTTAGTTCGTGGATGAAGTGGAACGAACTGGTATTCAATAATAAAACTATATTTATATTTTTAGGAGAGAGGCTTAAATAAAATTTATATTTATGTTCAAACTAGTTCAAAGGATTAAGCTTAAATCACAAAATATTACTTTATACTTGTATATCGTTTCTCAAGCTGCTTTTGTTTTTCCTGAAAATAATTCGAAATTAGTATATTAACACTTAACAAACAAATTTCAAGTGACTTCAGGAGCAAAAGAACTCATGAATTGAAAAAGAAATGTATGGTACGCGTCAGAAGAAAAATATTTCGGCACTGTATGTGGCTAAACTAAATTGGTAAAGATGAGGTCAACTTATGACACGAGACGAAGAGTGATAAGCTAAAATATGACAATATCTAAACCTGGATGGGAGAACAAAACCGAAGAAGACTACGAACCAGATATACGGAATAATTGTAAAGGTGGCTAGAAGAAGATGGGTAACTAGAGCGCAATATGGAAGATCATGGAAAAGGTCTAGGTTCACTTTTAGACCGTTAGATTTTGTGAATGATGAAGTTGTATTAAAAAAAACATTTCAAAGTATTTTTCGATCTCTTTTAACGTTTGCTAAAATCTCAAGTAATAAATGCTTGACCTTAAATGTCAACACCTTGAATGAAGCACATGAAAAATACACCCAGTATATTTTTTATCTTGGTAAGAGTAATATAATTTTCTTCGGAATTAATTTTATCTCATCTTACCAAGACTTGACATCCTCACTCGTAATTCTCAGGTTATGTTCTTAGTGAGATTAGATTTAAGTAGGTTCTGTTTCACTTGCTGAGGTCAAGGTAGGTTAGATATAATCACTCAAACGTGTCGTTAAAAGCTGTCAAAAAACTGTGATACTGTTCTGGTGAAAATATAAATAGTCTCGTTATTGTCCACTAATTAATTATTTACGAGTTTTCACTGATAACAATTTTCAGTAATTCAAATTATCTCACAAGCTTGTATCTCGCAAGCAATAAAAAAATATAATCCTTGTGCGAAATATTTGAATAAATCAATCGCAAAATCTTCAAAAATAATTATGCTCTGTGAAGTGCTCGTGCTCGCCTTGATATATGAAAGCGAAGTCTGAACATTGAAATGGGGGATGATAAGAGAAGAAATGCGTGCCTAGCGTGAAATATATGATATTAAAATGTACGATTGAGTAATAAATTATCAGAAAAGGGATAACTGTTTGTTAGAAATTGGTGGTAAAAATATAATTAAGAGAGGAATCTAGAGATGGTTGGTCACATGGATAGAAATAGTTGCGAAAGACTTACGAAATAAATATATGTGCCTGAAATGAATAAAGATAGGGGTAGGGATAAACCGAGGAAAGTGTGGAAGGAGAATGTGGAGATATTTTAAGTTAACCAAGTATGATTTAATATATAATAATATCCTTTCGAAATGGGTGATAATGGTTCATAAACATGTGACGAAATTGAGAAACAAACGATTTGAAACAATTTTAAGTAAATTTGTTCATGTAACAGTATTTCTCATACATGAAGGTTAATTAAAATATACGTATAATTTGATATTTGAACTATCTCCACATGTGAGGTTTAAAAACAAAAAGAAAATGAGAATTTTATAAGCGAATTATGTTATGGGTTCAAATCATACGAAGATAGAGAATAAACTCATATAACATAATTATTCAACGAGGACCGTAATTCAATGTAATTTTCCTGTTGTTATCTTAGAAGAATATAATGTTATCTTAGAAGTATTCATATTTGTTGCAATACAAATATTTTGAAAAAATCAAACGATTTAAGAAAATTTTTAGAAAATTAAGTAATAAACGATCTGTTGGGTATTATGTTGGGTATTATGGGCAATCAAATATTTTAAATGATTTACATATACACTTTTAGACTATGAATTTTGAAATCGTTTCTTCCCAAAGGGGAATCCTTTGATCAGAATCCTTTGATTCTGATCAAATAAAACTTAAATGTCAGTGATATGACAATTCATATGATGGAAAGTAGTATCGTATTTCAGATAGATCTCGTATGGGTTCCATAACATATATTATTTTGAAAGATAACTAAGCGCATTGTTTGGCCATTGTTTACCCAAATTGTTTGAGTGTTTTTATTTGGTGTCATTTTGAAGGTGGAACAAAACAACTTGTTTTTCGATGCTTTTTACAATCACAAAGAAAAAAAAATGAGAATCAAACATAAAAAATATATTTACAATGTTTGACGAGGATGCCGTAAGCGATCGCGTGTGTCAAATGTAGTTTAAAATCAGTAATGGTGTTACAACACATGAAAATGGTGTCAGCTCTACAATGTTGATTACCCCTGATAACGACAAAATCAAGCCTTTGATCGAAAATAACCAGCGTATTACGACACCAAGGATCGCTGCGATACTAAAAATGTCGAAAACTATTGTTCACGATCATTAAGCGTTATTTTGTACTTAAATTTGGCCAAAAAAAATCAAAATTACTTTCCGGACAACCCAATAATAGAATATGACATAAAAATGGCGTTTATCATATGTCTCATTTTCAACAGAAAGTATCCATTAAAAAAATTGTTGAGATCTTTACAATTATTTATTTTAATCTGTTCCTCAACACATCCGCATTGATGATGTACACATATTGAAGAGCCTTGTAATCGACCCCATTTTACTCATAAGTTTTAAAGCTTCCGGAACAGGCACGAAACTCGTTGTTCGTCTTTGGCAACACTGTAGCACGCTTTTAACATGTACGAATGTTGTTACCAGACGAACTAATTACCATATTAGGACTCTTATTTTATTATTTCCTTTGTTTTTTAAGGGTGCCATGGAAAATCATCCAAAATTACCGAAGACAGGTTTTTTTACCGACTATGTAGGTTGTCACGAAGGTTTTATACAAATATATATTAGACATATAAATTTGTAGCAATTTCTTCCTGTGAAATAACTTTACGAGTAGTTTAATAATATATTATTTTCAATATTAATGACTGTATCCAAAACTTGAAGAATTAAGAATGATATTTAAACACCAATTAATAATTATGAAAACAAAACTAAATGGTGGATATTGTATAGAAATGAAGAAAGAGAACCATTTTGATATAAATAATGCTTTTTTAACTCTTTTCTCATAAATACATAAAGAAGGAACAGGTTCATCGATTGCAAAAGTTGAAGAATAGAAGTACGAGTGTATACAAAGCGTTGGTTATTGTTAGAATGATGATAGCCTGTTAAGATTCTCTATGCTTTAGATTTACTATAATTCTTTCTTGGAACGTTTAAGAAACATCAAAGAGCATATACGGCCCTGGACGCAGCTATTCTAGTCGAAAATCATAATGGTAACTTATTGGCCATGTTCCAACACGTAATAAATGTCATGGAGCGGTCTACTATGCACTCCTCCCCGCGCCACGCCACTTTCATTACACAACTTGTAAACACCAAGTTCAAAGAATTAACTGCAGCGGAGTTATGTGGGTAGTAGTGAATTGTTAGCCTCTGCAGGTGAGGATCATAGGCAAACAGACCGTCTCTAAGTAAACACCCAACAGAAATGAACGTATACAAGTACGAGTATATGCCAAAAGCACTCAATCCACAAAGTACATTTTTTGTTTATTTGAAATATTGAAAAACCACAGATAGATTCGGAAAATGAAATAGTATATTTTTCATTCTCTTAAATGAGACCTGAGATGTTGACTCCCAGCTATCCTCCTTTATTTTTGAAAAACTTCCAGGGTGACTACTACCAGCGGATATTGTTTTTCATTGTCATGTTGGGAATTCGAAAATTGTGCATCCTTTTCACATAGACTCGTTAAAAAAGTTCGACTGGTAACAATACCTGCACGCGCTAGACGCGTGCGAGTGTTGTTGCATCTTCAAATGTGGTAGTATTGCTAACACGTGTGATTACGAACAACGAGTTCCGTGTCTACTCCGCTGGTTCTAAACTCAAAGGCTTGATTACTGGGACTAAAAACAATATTGTCTCCCGATCGAAGCGCTTCAATAAATCCGGATCATAAGAAGTGTTTCCTGCAGTTTCTGACATATATCACAATATCTTCAACTTCACATATTTCTCGGATGTGGTAGTTCACTCTGTATCTAAATGTTTTGCCTGCAATGCCTCTGAGGATTTTTATTTCATTAGTTCTATACATACTTTTTGTTTTTGTTTGTTCCATAAGTCATGATAGCCTCAGACATGCTTTGTAAATTTTGACTTTGCTGTCGATATCACTCATTTGTTATTCCAGAGAACATATTTAAGCCATTAGGAGACATCAACGGATTTATTTACTTCTCCCTTATTTATGTGTGGAGATCATTGTAGCTAAGCTGATTGATATCGAGACGTTTGAATTCCATAACTTATTAAATGTGTTTGTCAACTGATGAGCATCTCGCAGTATTTATTAAGAATATTCAAAATTTAGTTTTTTTCTACGGATGGCTTTATTAATTTTTTGTAATGAAATATGGAACCTATGAATCATCTTCTAAAGGTCGTCTTCAAATTCTGAAACGGTTATTAGGAAAGCACATGCAAAAAATGAAAGCCAGTTAAAACGATATTTTACAGGAAAACTCATATTAAAAAAAAAAATTCTATCATATACGAGTACAAACCAGCGCGGTGTTTTTTTTACTTTCAAGAATATGTTTAATGTACTCGTATGTTGGACGGTTTTTGCATACGAGTACATACGTATATCCAAATAATTACCGAATGTTTCGGACTCTTTGTGAACATTATGTTTTGAAGTTCGAGTTATTTTTGTTCAAGTGTCGTTCGTTACGTTTAAACAAAATAAGTATTGCTATTAACTTTTTATAGATTAGTACTAAAACACCAAAATTTGCAATTACATAAAATTAATCTTTATATTTTTGGTTATAGTATTTATATTCTGAATATTGATTTACATTAATTTTGTGGCGATCATAAAACATTTTAAAAGTTAACACAACGTAGTTTGGTAATAACGTTGCGTTAAATTTAAAATTTAACCGTAACCTCTCATAACCTTATTTTTCATAGCAAGTTCCACTACTCTGCATGTGCCACCATAAAATGTAAAAAATATATGTGTTAAAAACATTATACGAATGTAGATCACACTGGAGTGGAACTCGATTCGTTCTTAATGCAAGTGTAAGCATTAGTAGTCTACTCTACATTCTCCCCCCAACTTTAACCTTTTAACCCCAGCCCTTTTTAAAAATTACAGGTAAAACCACAGAATTTCCAATCTCGACACATAATTTACATCCATACACCTTCTTATACCATTTCTACGATTTCTCTGACATTTTACATTTCCTTCTGTCAATATATAATTTCCCTGATTCAACTATAGTTGCCTTCGACTTCCTCGACGACACCTTTTACTCACATTTGCACTATATGATAGTTTTCCTTAATTCATTCGTTCTACGTGACTAAACCCTCTTAGAGTGTC
Organism: Odontocerum albicorne; assembly: GCA_949825065.1. Classification (NCBI taxonomy): domain Eukaryota; kingdom Metazoa; phylum Arthropoda; class Insecta; order Trichoptera; family Odontoceridae; genus Odontocerum; species Odontocerum albicorne. The sequence continues at coordinate 28,514,932 of OX463844.1, read as the reverse complement.
CTGCTTCATCTTACTTACTACATCAGCCTTAAGCTCACATTCATCTCTCATCACTTTATTCCGTATTCTGTCATAAATTGACACCCCGTGTATAATTTTCAGTATACGCATTTCCAAAACATTTGTTCGAATTCTTTCAGTATTTGTCCACTTTCGCGTTATCTATTCTTACTTATGGGCAATAATATTAGCAAATATTGGTACTGTCCGGTTCGAGCGTGTAATATATATGTTTCAGTGCCTCATTGACTTTGTTTCCTATTGTTACAAGCCAATAAATATATATCGCAACTCTTCCAACACTTAAAAATATTTAGCCCTGTAACTGACAACTGCATTGCATTTTTAGTATATGTATAATTCCCAGACACAAAGGTTGCAGATATGCTGTACAATTTTGAGGTAAAAACTCAACTTGAACATGTTCTAGCACGAATGTTACGTTATGTAGTAAGCCATTATTAATAAGAATTTTTTCATTTTATCTTGTCATTTGAGTGTCCAAATTTGTAAGCCATTCGTTAAATATTGCTTTTGTCATCCAAGCCCGTTAGTGAATTCCCTCAGCAGCTATTTTTGGCCGAAAAATGTCCGTTATGCTAAAATTTTTATTTCGTTAAAATGGAATTCGTTAAACATATTTTGTACATTCGTTTGATTCAAGGAAAAATATTCGTTATTCTGAAAAATTCGTTACTTTTGTATTTGTTATAATTACATATGTTTAAACACAAACAACTTGTTTTGTGGAAAAAAAATTGTGTGTATTTAAATATATTTTTTAATTAGTTTAATAACTTACAGTAGTGAAAAAATTAATGGGGGCAAACACATATTAATGGTCCTTTTTATGACAACGCACTACAAATTACACGAATTAAAAAAATCATATAAAAAAACATAAGAAACTGAATTTTATGAGAAATTGAAACTTTGAAATATGATAAACGGTGAGTAAAGTCAATCAAGTTTTATGACAGTTGCAATCAATATTTAATTCAACTCTGTATTTAAATGCGCCATAAATGATCAGTTCCAAGGGTTTTTAATAAAGCAAAGGTGCGCCGATAGATTGGGACATTGAGGCTACAAGGTTGAAGGGTTATAACTAAAATTTAGTGATGTTTTAAGTTACCTGGCATTTTTCATTTTCATTACGTGTGCATATGTAAGATTTATTATTTTTGTAAATTTTTTAAGTTAACATAAATTGTGAATTTATTTTTTGTGTACTTTAAACTCTTATCGCGCATTAGGTTCTGCAATAAATGTCGTAAAAAAAGTTTCTGAATTAGAATCCTTAATATTAACGACATTCAACGTATCGGGCCATGTACATGTATATTTTTTCCCGAAGTCCGCCGTTAACAACACAGCAAAAATACTTATAAACGCCATCAACTTTGAGACGTGACCATACTGAAAAGTGAAATATATGAATAGGCAAACTCAATTTTGGTTTCGAATTGCCACTTTCGTGGGAAATGGTATGTTTTAAAATAACACTCCGCCCTGTTACCATTTTTCTTACAAAGGAAATTTACCGTCCAGCACGCGAAGTTTAGCTTAATTACGGACAAAAAACATTTCAATAATTTACTAGTATAAAAGTATGTTATGTTCCCTCTATACGATATTATCAATGTCAAAGTTTTTTTAAACATTTGAGAATTTCAACTTAAACTTAAGGTCTATAAAATTAAAACGAGGTTTAAAAGATATGTAAAATCTTTATATGACGTTGAGAATCGATTGTAAAACTGCCACCAAAAAGACAATCGATGCCTGGTACGAGTATTTGAAATAACCGAGGTCATAAGTTATAACGTTATTCAAAATTGAATTAGGAGGATCGTAAACAACAGTCGAATATGACATGTGCGAGTATGTACGATATTAAGCTACGAATATATACATTACGACGCTTTTTCAGTCGAATGAAATCATTGCGAATCGTGATTTCCTTAGTATATAGATTTGACACTTCCATATAACAATAAATACTAGATGACTCGAATAACAATGTTTCGTAATATATAAAATCACCTTGCAATAATTTAAAAATATATGTATGCTCCAATGTAGGAGAAATAAAAAAAGAATAGTAATTTATGGCTTGCCCAAATTCTTATATCAAAGCATATTAGAATATGCTGCCTCTGATTTTCGGAATATTATTTACCTCGTGGAAAATTTTGATACAATTTTTTATAGCCGGAGGGGCCTCCTAGTACAAGAAAAAGTTACAGTTTTATTATTAAAATCTTTGAATATGTATATGAAAAATATGGCATAATATCCAGAAATAAAGTTATGGACTCTACAAAAGTTTATAACATGAGAGATACTCGTTTATCTATGGTCACCAAAGTACAGCTACTACAAACAATAATCTTTTTTAGTATTTATTACTTTTATTTAAGTTTACGGAATCAAGTCATTAGCTACGAGTATAAATAATTGAATACGATAAAGCTCAGAGAACTTAGTTTTGGTCGAAAATATGTATCAAAATCATTTCAGATATCAAAAAATATCCCGTATTAAATAATTTCAAAAAGTTTTTATTTCTTAATTACATCTCTTAAAAGTCAAGAAATAGATCAATTAAAAATATTTTTTATAGTGTTGATGGATAAAGAAAAAAACATAGATAACCTTCATGGCCTGATTTCTTGAACACTTGACTACAATCCCGTACGTTTCGAGTTCGATTCCCGATGGTACCAAAAAAAGTTTTATTCTGAATGACACATGTTTTTGGAGAACTGACACATGTTTTTTGGAGAACTTTCTGGTTGTTCGAAATTATTGCTATATGGCGACGAACTCACCAACAGTGTAATACATTAAATTTCAAACAAACTTGAATCTCATTTCATTACATACAACTTTATTTAATCCGTAAGAAAACACGGTTAAAAGTAAGCTGTGTTGCACGAAATTTTGAAGTTGTTTTTATTTCACATCCAAAATTTCACTTAATGCATAAATCAAAATAAATAATTATCTAACATAATGATTGTATGTACTTACGAGAAGGCATTTCATTCATAATTTATTATTTTTATTTTACCAATTTAAAGGTTCGATGTAATCTAATTTAGAGTTGTATGATTCTTTGGAAGAATATAAAAAAATAATAAATTAGAAAGTAAAAGAGAAAGCAGCAAAAGGGTCACACTTTCTATTCAGTATTTCCCAAGTCCGTAAAATAATTGAGTAAATCGGACCGCAGAAGGTGTACAAAACCTCATCATCCAAGAATAAGGAATTAATTTGTTGGAGATATTAAATAATCCCTTTTTTATTTCCTGTAGATATATATTAGTCGCTATCCAGAGGCAGTAAATGTGGAATATTGCTTCAGAGCTCTCCTTAATTAAGCTTACCCGGTTTATCATTCTGCGTCAACATGACAGTATGAAAACTAAGGTAAATTATACCCTGTGGCGCTGCGTCATGACAGGATTACGTTAGTGCAGTGGTTCGGGCATCTATTTGATGGTAAGGATGATTTTATATGAAGAATTACATTTGTTGTTTGTGCTTGTTATATTATATTTGTGTTTTGTGTGGGGGTTAATCACATTTCAGAAAAAAACATCATCAAAAATGTATTTGAAATAAATTGATTAGTATTATTATAAATAAGTGTCTAATACTATAATCTATGATAGATATATAAATCAGAGAAAGTATAACCAATAATGAATGAATTGTAGATAACGCCGTGTTTACAAGCACTATACAAGTCATCTATTGCATAAGCTCATTCATATTTATTTTAACAACAATGTCACAATTTTACAAACATCCTTAAACATCAGCAATAAATAAGCACAATTATTGTTATTAATCGAGGGGAGTAACCATGCGTTCGTTTCTAATCGGCGACCTTCTGGGCGGACCTCTAAAATGACTACCTGTTTTTTTTTCTTTGAAACAGGTCCAATTTTATTGGAATTACAAAAACTAAAGCAAGCCATCAGTTATTATTTCTTAAAAGCTATTGAATAAATGTAAAATAACTAGTATTAATAAGTATTAAATAAGCCCCACAAAATTCAAATAAAGTAAGATCTGAAAGTGAACTTCACAGGAATGGTAATGATAGATAACTAGTCCACCATCTACCAACATACTGGCGGTGGTAAAACTCCCTTAGATTTTTATGTAAATATCCAAAATACGTTATAAGTAGAATTCAGAGAGAAATCTAGAGATGTTTGGGACATATCGAGAGAATGAGTTCTGAAAGAGTCACAAAGTAAATATATAATATATGTCTGGAATGAATTGTCTACGCGGAACAAGTAGGCCAAAGAAAGGATGAAAGAGTATAGTAATTTTTTTTTAAATAAATTAATATGAGTATTACATGATGTATCAGGGTGGATAAAGCAAAGGCTGTTCGAAAGGTTTAGAAATGTGTCCTCTCTGTACCACAAGAGACTGCGTGATGATACGTACGAGTATAGGTATATATGTATCCAAAGGACGAAGCACTAATATTGAAGTCAGAGGGCTATAAGTCATTTAGAGACGATAAGAAAAACTCGGAACTAATTTTTAGTAGTCCCTGATTTCTTCATGGCCTAGTTGGTAAGATGCTTGTTTCCCAGCCCGAAGTTTGCGAGCTCGGTTCCCGTTGGAACCAAGATTTTTTTTTAATTATTGCAGTCTAGTTATCATTTGGCTTCTTTAACATCTTTATGGTTGGCTGAAAGATATTACCACATGGCAATAAGCCCGCCAGGTTGTGATGTTTACAACGACAGTGTAATACGATACAATTTTTGATATTGATGAGCTATATAATAACCAGATATGAATTTCATTTTATTGAATTACACTTTCGTTGCATACAATACAGCCTAGTGGGTTTATTGCTATGTAGAAATCGTTTCCAACCAACCAAAGAGATTTAAGGAGACCTTAAGAAACCAGACTTGAATCTTATTTTTTTAAACTGGTATCGGTGGGAATCGCAGGGTTGGAAGACAGGCGTCTTACTGACTAGACCAAATAGGGCACCCTACTAAATAATGTAGGAAATCGCTATTTATATAAACTGAATAATACCATGTGTAAATAAGGTTTGAACGATGTTTGGATAAAAGCTGTGAGAGTACCTTTATATACCTCCTTCCATAGAATAAGACGAGATTTTATGTGAAGGTATACTTGTATTTCGTTTTTCTTCATATAAATAAAGTTGAAAAATTGAGAAGCTCAGTCCGTAGGGATCATCCTAAATTCGGTTGGCAAATCGAGGCGAGGAACTTTATTTCAAAGGAAATAAATTACATCAAAAAATATCAGGGAAATGAAAAAATAGTGCAGTTGAAAAAAAATCCAATTTTGGAATATAATTTGATATCATGTTCACAAAAAACATCACTGTCAAAAGTGATATACGAAAGTGAAACGTGAACGGGAAAAATTAATGAAATTAACCGAGTCAATTGCGGTAGAAATGCGTGTACTGAAAATAATATACGATATGTCAATGCATGATAGAATAATAAATGTAGTTATAAAGGATGAATGTGAGCTAAAACCTGATGTGTTAAGTAGAAGGAAAAGAATACATTGAAGTGGTTTGGATATGTTGAAGGAATGGGAGACATAAGATGAACTAACACATTAATAACGCAACATGAGAGGGAATCATGGTACAGGATGACTAAGAAAAGTATAGTTGAACCAAGTGAATGAAATTTTAAAAGGACAGGTAAAAAGTAAGAGAAACAGAAATATATATCGTGATAGAAAAGTTTGGAACTCCGTTATCTCAGCCAACGTTAATAAGAAAATTGTTTGATGGAATGTATGTATTTAAAAATTAAACATTATGATCATATTTCTATATGTAATGTACTTTGAGTTGACAAGGCAAACATGTGGTTCATTAAATAACTTGCGTATTTCCCTAAAACTGTCGATTTATGTGCCCTAGATTGTATTTAAGAATATTGCCTGATGAAATGTATGTATTGAAAAATCAAACATTATGGTCATTGTTCTATAACTATGTAATTTACTTCGAGTTGACAAGGTCAACATGTGGGTCATTAAATAACTGGCGTATTTCCCTAAAACTGTCGATTTACGAGTATGTGCCCTAGATTGTATGATGTTTGTCTTCTTGTGGATTTCCGATTTTATTTATTCATTTGAATTATTCATTGTTTTATTTTATTCATCTCTGCAAAACTCAATAAGAATATTGCGTGATGGAATGTATGTATTTAAAAATCAAACATTATGGTTATAGTGATATGTGTAATTTACTTCGAGTTGACAAGGTCAACATGTGGCTCATTAAATAACTGGCATATTTCCCTAAAACTGTCGATGTATGTGCCCTAGATTAAAGAATGTTTGTCTTCTTCTTGTGGATTTGCGGTTTTATTTCTCATGATACTTAAAAAAGAGTCGATAATGTTATTTATTATATTTCAGTTTGTAGGTTTAAAAACATGGAAAACAATGAACTGCAAATTATATGCCTATTCAAGTTGTTTAAAACCCAAATGCTCTTATTATGAAGTCAGTCAACATTGTCTCCCGGCTACGTACTTTAACATATCTACATCATCAGTATAGATTTAGTAATGAGTGGCATACAACTGTAGGAATGAACAACAAACTCATTAACAACACAAGGTAGAACTGTAAGAATGAACAACGAACTCATTAACAACATAAGGTAGAACTATAGGAATGAACAACGAACTCATTAACAACACAAGGTGGCCATAGGCCAATTTGTGCTATAGTAAAATTTTGCCCTCTAGATTATTTTTTTCGTAGGCTGTCCGTATATGTTATACCATATAGATACGATGCTTTATTCCATACAATTTATATTTTGACTTAATTTATTTGTTGCATATTATATTACAGCAGAGTAAATGTGTGCACCGAAAATAATATGCAATATGTCAATGTAATAGGTTAGTCAATAAGTTTTGAAAGCGACATCTATGGAGCAGTAAAAAAAAACAAAATTTCTACGCCATTTTAATATTTCATCTTTCATAAGAACGTACTCAAAATTTCATTTCGATCTGTCAATTCATTCTTTGTTTACAAGCCATTTGAAGTTGACGTGTCAGTGTATTTTTTAACAATGGAAAAATCCGAATATCGTGCAGTGATTAAATTCTTTGTTTTGGAAGGATCGGCTACTGAGATCCATGCAAAGATGGTAAAAGTATTAAATAAGTTTTCTCCTTCATTTCCAACCGTTCACCGATGGGTTTTGGAGTTTAAGCGTGGCTGTACAAGCGTTGAAGACGATCCACGCTCAGGACGTCCAAAAAGTGCATCAACACCAGAAATCATAGCGAAAATACAGGATATGGTTTTGGAAGATCATCGATCGACTGTGGATGTGATAGCTGACACCATAGGCATCTCACATGGAACAACATTGCATATTTTGGCTGAAGTTTTGGGTCTCAAAAAACTGTGTGCACAATGGGTGCCGCATTTGCTAACAATGCAACAAAAACACGTTCGAATGCGACTTTCTGAGCAACATTTGGAGTAATTTCGAAAGGATAAAAAGGATTTTCTGCGTCGATTCATCACTATGGATGAGACTTGGGTCTACCACCATGATCCTGAATCAAAACAAGAGGCTAAGGAGTGGTGTGAACCAGGCACTTTGGCTCCGAAGCGAGTTCGTGTCCAGAAATCGGCCAAGAAGGTGTTAGCGTCAGTTTTTTGGGATGCAAAAGGAATTTTATTGATAGATTATCTCCAAACTGGTAAGACAATCAACTCTGATTATTATTGTGACCTTTTGGACCAGTTGGATGAAAAAAATTGTGAAAAAAGACCCGGTTTGCAGAAGAAAAAAATAATTTTTCATCAAGACAATGCACCTGCTCACACAGCTCAAAAAACCATCGCGAAAATCAGTGAATTGGGGTACGAATTGTTGCAGCATCCACCCTATTCGCCAGATTTAGCTCCCTTTGACTTCTGGATGTTCTCACACCTCAAAAAATTCCTTCGTGGAAAGCATTTTTCATCAAACGAAGAGGTTATAGCCGTCGTAGAGGAGTATTTTGCAGGCCTTCCAGAAAGTCACTTCCGTGATGGAACAACAAAGTTGGAAGATCGTTGGACCAAGTGTATTGATCTTATGGGAGACTATACTGAGCAATAAAAGTGATTTCCCCCAAAAAAAAATGTATTTTCATTTCCGCTTTCAAAACTTTTTGACTAACCTAGTATGATAGAATAATTTATATAATTATTAAGTATGAATGTTAGTTAAAAGTATTGAGTAGAGTGAAAAAGCACGTTTAATGTTGAACAGATGGGTGGTAAAAAGTAATTAAAAAATTCTACATTACAAACATAAATAGGAGTCATGCAAAATGTAGACATAAGATTTATGGTTGGACCAAGGGAATATAATTTTGAAATAAGGGAGAGTAAGGAGTAAGAAAAACACAAAGAACTGAATGAGAAGATGTATGATGAGAAAGTTTGGCACTTTGCTTACTCTTTCTACCCCATCTGGGAAATGACATGATGGCATGTGTAAGTATGTAAGTTGAATGATTTTAATATCATAGAATTCAAATTTAATCAAATAAACTGTTCTAAAGAAGGTCGGTCCGAAAGGCAACATTTTGAATTAAAAAATTCTTGATAAAAAAATTATGGTTTAAATTTTAAAATTTTGTTTTTTCCTTTTAACGTTTTAAATTATGGTATGGTTACATAAAATATGATAATAAATCGCATAAAAATGTTTTTTATTCAGAAAAAATCAAAACTAATGCAATTGGAATTTAACCAACGTGTGCACTGAATCCTTTTATATTTTTTATTTAATTCTTAATTATTACATACATAATATCACGTCATTTTCCTGTTGGGGCTATGCAGAGAAGACAGAGTACTCAAATTTCCTATCACTACAAACTTCCTTTACCTCCTCTACGCTCATATATCTTTTCAAACAGTTATTTCTGTTTTTATTACTCCTTACCATTTCTTCTTTCGAAATTTCATAAACTTAATCCAATCACTTCCTTAGTAGTCATCTAGCACGTATCCCACTTATGTAAATATGTTTAGTAAGTATTTCGTCAGTCATTCGTTCAATATATCCAAACCACCTCAACGTGCTCGTTTTTACCCTACTTAAAACATAAGCTTTTAGTTCATAGGAAAGTCTGGTGCTCTTTACTCATTTGCTACCTTGGCAGGGAAACGGCGTGATGGTGTGGTATTTACGGATATGAAAATAAACCTAAAAAGTATATTTATCTCTCACGAAATCGATCGATGACATTCGCGAAAAATATACCTACCTACATTAGGGTAAATTTTACGCAAAACTTGGTATTTATACAAGAGGCATGTTTCCCGCGTACCTCATTTCGAATATTATCTGCATTATGACGATAAAGAGCATGTTTCATATATTATGTACATATAATATTATAAAAAGGATACACTCGTAATAATAACGTTCTGAGAACTTCTTGAAAATGTTATTTTATCCTAAATATACCTAAGCGTATTTTAATGAAAAATGTTTTTAAAAGTAATGAAAACGCTGCAAGCGAAACTTAAACATGTTCATTATGAAAACAAAACAAACTTCGTATTACTAATCTATTTCAGTGTGTTCGTTTCATAAAATGAAATGTCATCTTAAAACATCTCTGGATATCTTAAATAATTATATTAATATAAATTGATTGAAATGTATACGTTTATTTTTTGTAATTGTAACTTTTTTTATTAATTCTCTTTCCACTGAAATTGAAATATGTAAAGTAATGACATGAAGATGTCTTTTTAATTTTACGGAAACGGGATATACGAGTATTTTAACTCGCGATGCCAGTATGAGTCCCGGAAGCTTGAGGAATGTTAAAAATGTTAATATCAAAAGTATAGTTAATAATATTTTATTCAAAGGACTGCTTATTGGATTATTTCATTTAAAACACACAAAAAATCAGATTTACAGTTTTTTTAGCAGTGATTCATCGTAATGTTGTCTATCTAATGAAAAGTTTTCAGTTTTTACAAACCATATTAACATATTTGAACCACATTATAATCGAAGACACTTAATGCCCCGCCCCTTTGCGGAACCAGATTTAATTTCGTGATTGAGGAATATCAAATGAAATAAAATAATGGGGTTTCTTCTGCACAGTTTGCATAAGAAAAGCATGGGTTATGGGTTATGTTTAACCTCTAAATACTATCCAAAGCATCACATTTATTATCTTTGGTGATCCAAGTACAATGATGTATATGTCATCCTTATCAATTAAATTATTTATGTCAGAAGTTTTCAATAATGTATTTTTAAATTCTTTTTTCAAGCTTAAGTAAGCACAAAATTTTATTAATTATTCAAAAATGCTTGTGACTCAGTGTTATCATAGATCATTTTTGCTTTATGTAAGAATATAATGTTTTCTATGAGACCTTTCTCACAACAAACATATAATACGTTTATAAAGCTCCTAAGCAACATTCATCCCCTTAGCAGGTAGTCACACGCTTATATCAAAAGACATCCTTACATATTAATAGGGGCCGAAACTTGTTTATTCGCAGCAGAACAAAATCAACAGTCTTTTTTCTAAGAAGAAAGCAAAAGAAAATTGCTTTATGATTATATCCCATCCCTTCAAAGTGTTTTTCCGACATGTTCCGTGGAATTTTGTCTGTGTATGTCGACCACACGTGAATTTCTTTGGAAGGTCATATTAGTTGAACATATTTTGGGGTCATTAATCATGTTTGCCCTCATTTTCTATAATATTTTCTTATTTTATCGCGGAAAATGTACTTAATGGTAATTGTTTTAGAGTATAACGTGTAGGCATTTAAACCTCGGTAATCCGTTATTAATATAAAATGTTACAAAAATACGATATATTTAAATACATGGGGTAACAATGTATGACAAAATATGGAACAAACTGATTAAGGATGAATGTGAACTTGAAACTGATATATTAAAAAGAATGAAAAAAAAGAGAACTTTGAAATGATTTTTTGCATGTAAAGTAGAATTAAGAAACGAAGAATGGCTGATAAAATAATTATAAAGTATAAATGAGAATAAGAGGCAAAGTGTAAAAAAGAACAGTACGGTTAGACCAAGTGAATAATATATCTAAATAAGAAAATATCAAGAGTCAAAGGAAGAAATCGAATGAGCTTTCGAAATTCATATGCCAAGAAATAAAGTTCTGAAGCTCTGTCCTCTCTGCCTACCCCAACATAGCAAAGGTGTGACGGAATGTATTTGTTTGAAGTAAAAAAGAAAAAATGTTGCACGTTGTAAAGTTAGTTCAGCCATTTTTAAGTTCAGTCTGTTGGCCGTGGTCTAACGGTTAGCATTCACGCTTAATAAGCAGGCGCCCCCATCTTTGATTCCTTCCGGACTGGTTGTACTCTTAACCGTTTTACATCTAAATTTGTGTTTTTCTTTAGCTTATATGCCGTTTATCATAAATTCTTAAAAAGCTATTAAGCAATACAAAAAATAGCGCCATATAACGAAAGGCTGCAGCAGATCAAACCTGTCGGTCGTCTTGGAACTTTGATCTCCTTGGTATCGGACATTTGGGTTAGATGTTTCAAGACTGTGTCCTTGCTGAAGTGCAACAGCTTAGACACAGCAAACCAATTCACAAGTATTTTGTAAAAGAGGACATGCACCATCCGATACTCTCCGTGGAAGTGCGGGTAAGGTGTGGCGTGGAAGTGCGGGTTAGGGTTGAGAGAGAGGCCGCAATTGTCGTCCCCCACTACTCAGGGCTCCTTCCCCCACCTCGTGCAACTTCCGCACTACATATTAAGGATTTTTTTTTACTTTTAAAAAACATTTTACTGCACTTTGATTGGAACACTCTGTATTGTAAAGTAAATATTAACGAGACAGTAGAATGATTCCATAGTGTAATTTACGGAACGCTAGATATCTGTGTCTCACAGAAACATAAACTACCAAATTTGCCCAATTATCCAGTTTGATTCAATGTCGATATAATCCGGGATCTCAAGAACAAAAACAAACTTCGCAATAATTATCCACAAAGGAAAAACTAGGCAGATAGATTATTTAGAATACTCGAAGCTGAGGCCATTTGAAAAATTCTAATAAATCATTCGCGCCATGAGTATTTAACTAAGATAGAGTTGTAAACTGACATTTGAAGCAACCCTTTTAATTTTTAAACCATGTCAAGAACAGGAAAAAGAATAAAACTAGCTACAATTCAAAATTCGAGAGAAAGTATAATCGAAGATCCTCACAATATTGTCGAAAAATTTGCACAATATTTTCAATCTTCTACCTAGATTCAATGGATAAATACATATGACCTGAAAAAAACAGTTCATCAGACAGTAGACGCATATCGCTCCATTTTATTACCAAGTGTTGAAGAGCATAAACTCCTTGGAAATTGGCAAACCAATCGTACCAAATAGGTTATCAGCCGATATGTTCAAAGTGTATGCGAAATACGTGCGTGATCTCATTTGCTACATATGTAACTTGAGCATTAACACAAATACGTTTCCCTTAAGTTGGATGGCATCCAGGGTCTGCCTTATCTTCAAATCGGGAGATCCGCCAGATTTTTATAATTACAGACCTGGAGCTGTTCTCTCAGTACTTCCAAAATTTTAGAAACTGTACTTTGCAACCAAATGAGCCACGAAGTATCATCCAGGCTTATTGGAAACCAGCATGATTTTTTGCCAAAACGATCGACTGTAACTCATCTTATATATCTTTCACAGCAGCTTGCATCAAATATTGATGAACTTTCTCAAACGGATGTAATATAATATATACAGCATTTCAGAAAGCTTTCGATACAGTTGATCACGATACATTATTCTAGAAAAATGCATAAACTTGGTTTCTGCAATAATCTAATTGTATTATTTGCATCATATCTAAAAGAACGATCTCAATGTGTAACTGTGCGGGACAAGTCTTCAGTGGAATCCATCGCAAGATCTGGTATACCATAATGATCTTATTCATGTATTATGCTATTCTTCGTATTCAACGTAAATAAATGTGTCTGTGTATCCTAAAGTCGATCATTTTCACCAACCCACTATCAGTATATCATACAGGGAGCACCATTAAACTGAGTTTCTGAATTAAAATATTTGGGCTTAACCTTTCAACATTCGTCAACCATGTCTCGCGTTTGATATCAGACTATTACAAAGTACTCGATTTTCTAATGAGAAAATCAAGAGAATCTAATGGTACCAATATCCTGCGAAACTTATACAACTATCTAATTAGAGCTTAATTAGAATATGCATTTGTAGTTTGGACTCCTCATCATCTCAAATATAAAAATTAATATAAAACAAATACAAAAAGATCAAGTGATTACCCAAAATATGCGCACCATGTGGAAATTCTCACGGTGTGCAACTATATGTTAGGAACCTCAAAACAAGAAGGCACGAATCCATTGAGATGTTCCTACTAAAAGTTTTTCAAGGTAGTTTTAACTATCCCACGATATTAAAAGCACTAAGTTTAAATATCCCCGATAAATATAGACGTACAAGGAATCACCTTCTAATCTACATACCAACTTACAGAACGAATATCATGGCTAAACGCTTGGTATTGAAATATTGAACCAACTGAGTGACACTGTGGATGTGCTCTCGACATCCATCAAGCTGTATGAAAAGTATCCTGACTGATATTTTCCTTGCGAAAAAGCTAACTAGAAGATCCTCTCTGCGCAAGAGGAGAAATCCGTGCCAAGTAGTTAAAAAAATACAAGCACAAACGTTTTCCATCTACATGAACGGCTGACAATCTTACTCGACCACAAGGGATGATAGCCTATCGTATCGGTTTAGTCTGGAATAAATGTACGTATAAAAAAACTTCAATTTAGAAATCACACTTTTCGTAAAATGTTTGCTTTATACTCGTACTTACAATACGAGAAAAACTAAAATCAATAATCAATGAAAAAATAATATAATTATAATAAGATAGAATTTCACTAATACTTCAATAAAAGTAGATTTTACATAAGAAAATCGTATCATAAGTACCTAGCCTTACAGGGAAACAGTTAAAACTTAAAATGTTATTTTCAAGACAGAAAATAAAAATATCAAAATCAATTGAAGTTTTATAGTCAAGCCATTAAATCAAGGCTTCTTCTCTGTCGTTCGCCAAGTTCTAAAAAGGTTTCAGATGAAAAATATTGAAGTGGAAAATGTGAGGATCTGGTGTATTTATAAAGCTTCACATTTCTACGTTGTAAAATATCAAAATCAATTGAAGTTTTATTATTAAGCCGTTAAAAACAATGTTTCGTCTATACATCGTTCACCAAGTTCTAAAAAAGTTTTAGACGAAAAATATTGAAGGGGAAATAATGAGGCTCTGGTGTATTTATAAAGCTTCACATTTCCACGTTGTAAAATAAATGTCCAAGGTATAAGGACTCCGAACAAAGCCACGTATCACTTTTCCTTTTAATTGAGAAAATATGCTCTGGCTCAGAAATCAAGCATCCAGGTAGTTCACTGATAAAAAAGATATGTCTAAGAATTATGACGGGAATATTCCAAAGAAAAATCAGTGAGAAATAGCTAACCAAAAGCAACATTATTTTCAAAATTATTCGTACATCGAGGATTTTCTTATTCATCCGTATAGGATCAATCATGCTACGTCATTATACAATACGAGAGACTGGATAGCCTATCCCTCATAATCGAGAATAATTTCCGGCCATCTTGAGGATGGAAGACGTCTGTGTGTGTACTGGTTTATTGTGTGCATGCTGTTGCGCTCAAAGTTCCGATGACAAGGATATTAGGCTTCCATGATAATCGACAGGTTTAATCTGCAGTAACCTTTCGTTAGGCGTTTTATATAGCGCTATTCTATGATAATTAACATCAGTATAAAAAATTATAATAAGCAGTATATAAGCTACAGAAAACATAAATTCTGATTTAAAATGGTTTAAGAGTAAAACTAGTATGGGAGTGAATCCGCTAGGAATCGAATCTGGGGCGCTCGCTGGCTTAGCGTAAATGCTAATGGTTAGACCACGGCCATCGTGGATCGCAGTCGCAACCGCAACGGAAACGGAAACAAACTGGGTTAAGTGAATGAAATTTATAAAGAAGGCTAAGTCGGTAGTGAAATAAATAAACAATAGTGTGAAGATATACTCGTATATAAATGTAACTTTAGATAACTAAGCTGAGATTAACCAAACAAATACATCTGAATAATTTCATACAAATAAAGTGTGTAAAGTATTTTTAAGAAAAAAATTTAGTCATTGTCTCATTTTTATTAATTTGAAAGAAAAATAAATAATGAAACGAATGCTAATTGGTTAAAAAACTAGAAAAGTGGAAAAAGCGCCCGAGTGGAATAATCTCGTTGAGAGACACCAACCCTTCCCCAGGGAGATGTAAAACATTACGGTTACTTGGTTAGGACAATAAATCTTCTTTTTGATCTTAAACATGGTCATCTAATAAAAGACCCTCTTTAACCAAAAAGAATAGACCAAGGGTTCTGACTGCTTCGTATCAAAGAATTGTTAAAATCTTTTTTTAATCCTTAATAACGCTCCCAACTATCATAATTTAGGGATGCTAATGGTGGTGATTATTTTATTAATTGACTAACAATCGACATTAAACCAACCCAATGAGACCTAAGTATGTCTCAAGAAAACTGTTTTCGATCCACTATTGTAAATTTTTGCTACATCGCAATGTCACAAGCAATACGAATATGTACACATATTCCAGAATAAAAAATCTTTGATTTATTTAAAACTATGGCCTCGTAGTACAATAAAGCCATAACAATCATACTTCAATATTAATCTTCTTCTTCTTCTTCCTCTTCCTATAGATCATGATCTGTTTGTTCCGCTTGTTCCCCTTCTTGTGACGTGGATTGCCAGCTGGCACGCCATCTCTTCGGAGGTCTTCCCGGTAATCTTCTTCCGGCTGGGTTCCCTTGAAGGGCGACACGTGGAAGTCTGTCGTCTTGCATTCTGTTTACATGTTCGTTCCAGTATCGCCTTCGTTGTCTTCCCCACCTGACGATGTCTTTCGTACTACATTTTCTCCTTATTTCGGTGTTTCTGATTCTATCTCTTGGTGTGTTTCCGGTTATATATCTCAGTGTTTTCGTTTCCGAGGTTCTCAGGAGAGATTTTGTTCTAGATGTGTCTGCTCTGGTCTCTATTCCGTAGGTGGCTATCGGTCTTACACATGTCTTGTAAATTCTGACTTTACTTTCTATTCTCATGTGTTTATTATTCCACACCGGTGCTCTTAGGCATCCCGATATTGCAGCCGCCTTATTGACCTGTCTCAAGGTTTCATCATACAGATTTCCATTGCTACTGATGCTCACTCCAAGATACCTAAACTCCATCACTTGCTCTATTATTTTGTTATTCACTGCTAATTTGCATCTCACCGGGGTCTTAGATATTGTGAGGCTCTTCGTTTTGTCCGTGGATATCAACATGTTATATTTTAGTGAGGTTTGATGGAGTCTATATAACATTCTTTAGAGGCCATCTTCGGATTCTGCGGTGAGTACTGCATCGTCTGCGTAGCATACAATGCTGACTTTTTTGTCTCCCAGTCTGTGTCCTATGTCCATATCTGCCACTTCCTCAATTAGTTTGTCCATTAGTAGATTGAAGAGGAACGGGCTTAAGTTATCTCCTTGTCTAATTCCAATCGGAGTAGGGACGGCATTTATCAGGTCATTCTCTATTTTAATCCTGGTGTAGCTATTGTTATTTAATCCTTGTATGATTTTTATTAAGTTCGAGGGGGCATTCTTCTCACTGAGTATCTTTATCACATCTTCCAGTCTAACTCTATCAAATGCCTTAGTGAGGTCAACAAAGCAGAGGTATGCTGTTTTGTTATACTCTATTGATTTTTCAGTTAATTGACGGATCACGAAGAGTGCGTCCGTGGTTGATCTATTCTTTCTGAAGCCCTGTTGTTCAATATTAATGATAGTCATAAAACTAGATTAGTTCTGTATGTATCCTTCTCAATGATCTTCTCCGCCTATGACGATCAATCATATTTCTCTTCAACAATCGCATTTCCCAAATATTTCCATGCCTGCTAACACATTATCAAGGAAGTACTGACTGCCGTGTGGTCTGCCCCTGACGGCCTTACTTGAAATAAATTCATCACAGCTCGACTGCCTTGCTGTCGACAAAAGCGGCCAACCCATGCCATCCAAACAAAAAAATATTTCATACGGCCTTAATTGAAAGTCATATTGAAACCCTTTAAAAAATTGGTACCAACGGAAAACGAACCCACAAAAAAGGGCATCTTACCAACCAGGCTACGGATGTATGTAAGGAAAAAATATTCACAAAACTATAGACTCATTTTACAGAAACTAGTAAATTTAGCTTATTTTTAAAGAAAAATATTTTTTATTGTATCACTGAGTCTAATGATTGAGTGTTGAAGACTTCTTCCACATTTTTTAAAATTATTCTATAATATTTACACATTATATCATTTTGATCAATAAAAATAGCAAAAATGTCGAGTATTTACAGGAATACAATTGACAATTAACACTTACGTATACTATTGCATTAGTTTTGAAATTTCCTTAAGTCAAGTATATTTTATGTTTTAATGTATCTCGTTTAAATATATTTTATTCATGGATTAAGTGTAATCAAAACAAATATATTATCATTAATTAAGTTACAATAAAAGTAATTTCAACATTAAAGAAATATAAACTATGTTTGGTGAATCACTTGTTAGTTTTTGAATTGTTTAGTTTGATGAAATGTGGATGCACCGAAGAATGCTACGGATACCCTGGACGGATATGATCAGCAATACAAGGGTTCTTCAAAGAGCCAAAGTTGATAGAGAGTTGCTGACTAATATTAAAATCTGAAAGGTGTCCTACTTGGGTCATGTACTTAGAGGAGCAAAGTACAAATTACTGCACCTGATCATCCAAGGCAAAATAGAAGGCCGAAGAGGTGGTGGCAGGAAGCAAATCTCCTGACTCCGCAATATACGTGATTGGACTGGTATAAGGAGCGTTGGAGATCTTTTTCGGGCTGCCGGGGACAAAGATATCTACTCTCAAGTGATATTCAACGTTGGGGGGACCTGACATGACACTGAGAAGAAGAAGTTTGATGATTCAATAGCACTTAAAAGCACAGCACCTGAGTTTGACAACACCCTCACACGTTACAGCGTTTGGCTTTCTGTTTTGTGCTTTTTTCTCTTTCTCTCTGAGGGTGCTTTGAGTGTGAACAAATGCTGCATTAGTTCTAAATCAATAACCAAACGTTGGAACTCTAAAAAATATTGCTGAAGTGATTTCAAGGAAATCTAACAGCCCTTAGTGAAATTTGTTTATGTTACTGAACCTTCTAGAGTTACATTCCCTGTGATATTTTGTGTATACATTTATTATTATTTTTGACCGAATGCCCATAACCCATGATAAGTATAATAGAAGACACAATACAAAGTGGGCAATCAGAAAACCTGAACTTGGTGCCATCGGAGATGATTATGTAAGCCAATTTATGATATTTTCTGTTACATAAAGGGCAAGGAGTTTCAGTACTTGCAGTGTGTCTGCGAGTTATTTCTCTATTGAATCCCTAATAACTAGCCACAGTCCCGCGCCATTTGGCTCTATCTGTTGCTGTTGCTGTTTGCTGTTTGCTCCCAGTCGTGCTGACCATTAATGTTTTGGCTCTATCTGTTGCTGTTGCTGTTTGCTCCCAGTCGTGCTGACCATTAATGTTTTGAAGCGTCTCATACTTGTGTTATATATCTTGTGTTGCCTACCATGCTTCCTTCTGCCCTTCATCAGCTCGGTAAATAGGACATTTCTTAATATTCTGGGTATTCACCCACCTGGCACTGACTTTTGACATCCCTAGATGCTGGTGGAGGATATTCAAATGATTATAGGTGATACTCCAACTATATCTGCAAGCTGTTGTTTGTTTAGACGGGTATCTTACAGTACAAGCTTTTCTATTTTTTTGACGGTGTTTGAAGAAGTGGCCTCAACAGGACGCCGTGGTCGGAGATCATCTTCGATCGATTATCTACCTTGCTTAAAAAGACTATGCCACTATAGTTTTTCCAGGTCAAGAGTTTCCATAAACCACTTACAACTCTTCCAAAATGATTCGAGGTATTTTCCTTGGTTTTGTGAGAAACTTAATGATGGCGCGATACTCAATTGTTTCCATATTTGGGATGTTATTAACGTTTGACATTCTCCCAACGATATATTAAACAAAACTGTCAAAATTAGACTAAAACTTGATGAATATACTAATAATGAGTCATGTTATCGGAATATGCGCATGTACACTGACGTCCCCTCCCATAACCCCTTCATTCCGCGTATTTATTGACCTCTCTTCGTACATACGCATACATTAGAAATATGTATGTATTGTACTATATTAGACTTTCTTCGTATATAACAAGCAATCTAGCGGATTTATTTCCATACAGCAATCTCTTCCAACTAACTAGAATGATGTTAAAAAGGGTTTAAGTGAAAACTAGACTGAAACACTATATTATATTTCCACAATCTCAAATTGAACGCCCGTCTTCAATTAAAAATATTTTTTGTGTCTCCCTACTATTTATATTTATGTTTATACATACTATTGTATTTCTTCTTACAAACATTCAAAAAGTTCTTAAAGAGGTCTTAAGTGAAAACTAGACTGATATTCCTTTAAATAAAAGTGAAGCAACGAGAATCAAACCCACAACCTCCAAATCGGAAAACAGGTCTCTTACCAACTAGACCATGGAGGTCGACTATACACATTTATGTCCACACACTTTTCCATGAGTTTTATGAGTATGTATGCAGGCATTTATATGTTCGTATAAAACGGCTATGTAATTATGAATGTATTGTATTTCTTCAAGAGACTAAAAGTATGTCTCCAATAATCTATATAACCTTAATCTTAAATTCATAAATCATTTTATCGGAAAAGGCATGTTCAAAAATTTACTAAAAACCAATACAAATGGATACTTAAGATGTTTTTCAAACGAAAGCGTTTTATCGGTTTTACCGCCATTTCATGTGTTTCCGGGACAAGGAAGTCCCTGTCACGCGACGCCGTTTTGGCACACATGCAAGATTTATTTGACACATAATTTTTTCAATCATCGCAATGAAAATTATCTAATGAAAAATTTACATTCAACAAACTGAAATCACAGACGAGTAATGTGATATTTACAGAGAACTAAATCATTAAATAAATGTGATTGATAATTAAGTGCAAATGGATAATTAAGGCGAAGCTAAGCTTCTAGAAATTTGACAGTCGATTTCCTTTTTAATAATTGAACAAATTTTCGTAGAATCTATCCCTTGATCCAATTATATATCACTAGTTTAGCATTGAACATATATAGTATCATATGTCGGATGCGAATTAGATTTTTTTTCCAGAAAATAAACGAATAAAGATCAACAAGTACATATATATGAATGTGGACTTAGCGTGGAAACATTGAATCATATTTTCTTTGAATGTTCTCTAAATAATGCGCATTTTTGAAGATCTACTTCTGACGAATAATCCTATGTCAACTAATTTGAGAACGCTCATCACAAACTTGGCTCTTTCCGTTTGTACAGTGTTAAGAAGAATGCTTATAATTTCTAATGATTTTTTTTACAGTTTTCTTATTTGATAAACTTAGTATTATTTAAAATTTTGACAATGAGAACTTACGACGACCTCCGTGGCCTAGTTGGTAAGACGCTGGTCTCTCAGCCCGTAGGTTGCGGGTTTAATCGCCGTTGAAAGCCAGATTAAAAAAAAAAGGATTCCAGTAGTTTTCACTTACGACCTCTTAAACATATTTCTAGTTGGTTGAAAGATATTGCCATATGACAATAAGCCCACCAGGTTGTAGTGTATACGATGGTTATACAATACAATACTTACTACGATTGTGCTTCTAGTACCATACATTTTATGCATTTATTTATTTAATTCACGACACATAAGTGTGTTATGATTACCACGGAAACAATAACACAACACAAGTTAATTAAAATACGTAAAATAATTGACAAAATGACATAAAATTGATCTTAAACTAAAATTAAGATAGAATAAAACTTAAGTTGTAAAAATTACACAATTAATCACATATTTATGAAGCAAATGCATTCTCAATAAACGTAGTCAACGCATAATTGTGTAATCAACTCCTCTGGTTTTTTTTTATATTTAAAAATTGTTTTTGATAAATTTTTTTTACTTGAACCGTTACTGAACGAACTCTTAAACCAGATTGGGATTTTTTTTATTTTATGTGTATTATAAGAAAACCGTCTCGAAGCCCCCGGGTACAAGATAAGCTACTTACCTATTATGTCACTCAAGTTATTGAATTTTTTAGGAAATTCTCTTTTAATTATTAATAATATAATAATTAACTCTCCTCAAGGGCGGTTTTAAACCCAAATTTAATTTGGAAGACAAGAAAAATAAATGTAAAGCCTTTAAGCACTTATGGAGACTTGAATTAGGTACAGATAATGTAATCATTTTTATTTTAAATTCACAAAAAATTATAAAGAAATAAATTTATCACAAACAGAACAGTAAAATGTATTGATATTCAAGTGATAGTTTAATTTCGGGGCATGGAAGAACAAAATATAAATTGAGAAAAAATCCCGACAAGGGTTCAAATGCTCGACTCAACTCAATAGGCAAACTTCTGCAAATAAGCTTCATCCCCATTTACAATATTAACCGAACCATATCGTCCTTCATGATCTAGCTGGTAAGACTCCAGGCTTCCGACCCGGAGGTTGAAGGTTCGAATCTCGTTGATGTCCATTATTTTTAAATGGTATTAGTCCGATTTTCACTTCAGGCCTCTTTGACAGCGTTCTGGTGTTTTATGTGAGATTGCCACATAGCAATAAACCAACCAAGTTTTACTATATATAACTAAAGCTTAATACATTGATACAATCGTCGCTTTGCATAAAACAATTTAAAGGCGAAATTTAACGATAAAATACATATTTGAGGGACTTAATAATTCTGCATTGGATTGAAATATGTTTTTATATTACAAATTAACTAATAAATTATATTTTATCAATCGTATTATTTTTGCATGCGCAATTAAATAAAATATTATCAAAAACTGATCATTTTTTAATTCTGAAAAAATCAGAATTACTTTTTTCACTTGAAATAAGTCCCGTTTTTTTAAGTCCCATATTTGATATACTATACATGTCTCTTACTACAAGTAAACGAATAATATATTCGCCCATGACAATTTAGGAAGATATGGTCATATGGCAATAGAATCGCCAGGTTGTATTGTATTATAGTGCACTTTCGTTGTATACTGTACAACTTTGGGGGAGGGGGGGGGGGGGTGATTGTCTTGTGCAATCTCTTCCAACAAGACGTCTTACCAACTAGGCCACAAAAGGTTGTACTATACACAAAAAATGTTCAATTTGTTTTTAAATTAATTTTAGTTATATTTTCATTTTAATTTAATCCCTTATTATATAGTAGGTATGTTAAATGTCTTAATTTCATTATATATATATATATATATATATATATATATATATATATATATATATATATATATATATATATATATATATATATATATATATATATATATATATATATATATATATATATATATATATATATATATATATATATATATATTATATATATAATATATATATATATATATATATATATATATATATATATATATATATATATATATATATATATATATATATATATATATATATATATATATATATATATATATATATATATATATATATATATATATATATATATATATATATATATATATATATATATATATATATATATATATATATATATATATATATATATATATATAATATATATATATATATATATATATATATATATATATATATATATATATATATAATATATATATATATATATATATATATATATATATATATATATATTATATATATATATATATATATATATATATATATATATATATATATTATATATATAT
>OX463844.1:28206075-28491509 GCA_949825065.1 Odontocerum albicorne | reverse complement strand
GAGGTTGCGGGTTCAAATCCTGCTGGAACCCAGATTTTTTAAGAAACGATTTAAGTTTGATTTTCACCAAATACCTCTTTAACATATTTGTGGTTGGTTGGAAAATATTGCCTCATGGCAATAATCCCACCAGGTTGTACTGTATACAACGAAAGTGTAATACAATACAAAGGTGGGCGCCGTCCTCTCTGCCTATTTCAATAGGTAAATGGCGTGATGGTATGTGCATTTGTAAGACGTCTCGTTTCCTGTAAAATACTAATCTCGTCCTGCTTAATACCAATGATGGTTTGCCTAAAGGGCTACATGAACATGAACATGCGTATTTAACATCAAAAACTAATTAGGCACAAAAGTAAGTGTCGACAAGCAAATACAAGTAGAACATTCTAAAAGTAATCTTAGAATCTTGCTCCTAGTTAACCCTTTTCTTTATAACAAGGAAGGGATGGGCACACAGCACACTGAACAGGCGTACAATAGATGTTTTCACTTTCTAACCAGATTGTGTGCCCTCCTCGTGAAAATGGGGCAATAAATAGGTCCCTGGCCTCTTGTATTTCAGTGTTCCCCTTTCGCACTTCACACTTATCTGACAACAGGGCAAGATTTATCGAAATATTTATGGGATTTTTATCATCGTCGCGTTCCTATTGAGTTTGGAAACAAAACGAAAGAGATGAGAGTTGCTAAAAACTTTATTTTCTTACGCAACATTTTCTATATTAATATAATAATATAATAAGACGGGCGATATCTTTGCTCTCCGTTGTAATGTTGCAAGGCCTGAATTGATAACATCAAATTACTCAAATAGTTCAGCGAAGTCAAATGCAAAAAAAATGAATAATTAAAAATAGAATGTCTAATGATTTTAAAAGAAAATGTCGAGACAAGAAAAGTGAAGAAATATTTTTTTGACCAACTAGACCAACCTCTATGGCCTAGTTGGTAAGACACCTGAATTCTGATCCGAAAGTTGCAGGCTCAATTCCTGTCGGTACTATATTTATCAGTCTAGTTTTCCCTTCATGTCTCTTTAACATATTTATGATTGATTGTTAAAAATTTCCACATGGCAATGAATTCACCAGATTGTATTTTCTTCAACGAAAGTATTGCATACCTAATACAATGCAATAACACAAGTTATATTTTATATTCCAATTATAGGGTGTGGGTAGAAAAACATTTGATGTCCTCGCGGCGCCCTCTATTGATAGGGGTGTATCGCTACATTTAATTTTTAAAATATCATGTGTATACATCAATTTCCAATATCTCACCGCTGCTTGCTGAATTTGTCTTCTGCCTCTCTCCACCCAAAATCCTCAACCAGATTTTTTACCGTTAGACCCGGTACTAGTTTGAACATAATTCAGTCTTGTTAGTGCTCCCTGATGATGAGGTAACAACCTTAAACCGATAGAGTGATACCGTTATATAAAGGTAAATAAACAGTGTTTAACTAAATATACTGACTACAATATCCCATTACAATTTTCATACAAATAATTGCAACTCAAAACTAGAATATAAAGGAATTAATTAGATTCAAATACAATCGGTAACCGAAATCCATCTAAATATTGAAGTTTATTGGTAATCAAAGAGAAAAGATTTTGTTTCTCTTAAATTTTATTTTTCTTAGAATAAAATAATAAGTTCGATGATCAGTAATATCCATAAATTTATTCGTGAAACCGGTAATAAGGATAGCTTTATTGGAATAGAAAATCACAAACGCGTTCCTATTTCCGAATAATGCAATGTCTCGTATAATTTTATCTCTTCCGAAACTGCTAGCATAGTTGGAAGTTTCCTACTTGTGGTGTTAAAAATTGCCGATTGTTAAATCGATGTCTCTCCTTATGGAAAATGTAAACCAAAAGTAAATTTTATACAGGAATCATGTAACAAAACTTTTGTAAATCAAATATAAACCACGCATCTACTGTTTACCTAAATTACAAGTTTAAATAACAAAGTTAATAAAAAACACACGAACATATAGAAAACTGTCGTGAAAAAGAAAATTCAGGGATTCACTTCCAATTATATTTTATTTTTCGACTTTTATTCGGACGAGTGCATCAGCAGCCTATTATAAATTTTGTAATACTCTTAGAGTAACAAGTGTCACGAAACAGCGTTTTTTAATTCTTTATTCTTTTGTAATAAATGAAAACCTATCAAATAAGCCATTCTTTTGTAGACGGTCTTTCGGAATGTAGTACCGCATGGTTTGGCGTATGATGCCGAAGTTTCGAAAACGTTGCAGTTTTCATTATCAAAGCTTGTTTATAGTCAACTTTAAGTCAACTTTGACTACAAATAAGCCCTGAAGATGAAAACTGCAACCATTTCGAAACTCCGGCATCATAAGTAAAATCACGCGGTACAATACTCCAAATGACCTTTTACGACTGATATGAAGAACAACGAAAGCCTCAAAATATATTGAATGAATCATTATTTTGACTTCTTTTTTGAGTCACGAAACCATTTTTTTTTTATTTCTCAATTTTTCGTAAGAAATACAAACCTTCTAAAAAACTATTATATTATAACGATTTCTAATAATATATTTTAAAATAATTCAGCCTCGGATGTTTTTCATTTCGCTGTTACACAAACATCTAATTTAGAGTATTCTATATTAATGAAAATGCAGTAATAAAGAAGGTTCGACATACGAGTATGTCACCACATTTGGCTGCTTATATATTTTTTTAATTTAATATTATAAATTTGTTTCTCTTTGCCGATAATTAAAGATTCATTTAAATGGGTTAAATTGAAAGTAACACACCGCAACAACGATTCCAAATCATCTTGCTGTACGCCGATTTTTTTTCAACATTGAGTGTATGTTATTATTAACAAACCTTTATTTAATATATAATTGAACTATCGAAAGCGTTTAAGTAGGATTTTTCTGAAAAAATTAATCCCATGAATTGAAAAGCGATAGCAACAAAAGAAAAAATCCTGTTATGCAAAATAAATTATACCTCTTACATGATTTTGTATTTTACATCGTTTCCTAGAATATTTTAATTCTATTTCGAACATAAAGAATTACCAACGAGTCAAGTATATCATAGTGTCCAACAGAATGATAACAAGTTTTTGCTATTGTGAGAACTTAACATATTAATAATGAAACTTTTGTGAATCAAATGTAAACCCGACTGTCACAATTAACACTGGGTAATCTGACGAGTTGGAACTTCAGTAACAATTAACACCGGGTAATCTGACGAGTTGGAACTTCAGTAACAATTAACACCGGGTAATCTGACGAGTTGGAACTTCAGTAACAAATCGTAATAATCAAACTAAACCAAATTAACAAAATTATTTATTTTTTAATTATTTTCCTTTGAAAACACAACTTCAGTATTCCAAACAATAATTGGCGGAATTCCAAGTTGAAGATAAAGCGTATTCAATGTTTAATCTACCTCATTTTCACAAAATGGATGGTTCAATGATACGATGAAGTTATACAATGCCTCATTTATTTATAGTATAAAATATATTTTTATAAAAATTGTATTATTAATGTTTGAAAATGCCCAAAGGTATTTTGAAGTTTGTGTATTTAATATCACATCCTCTCAATTTTTACTTAATACGAGTATACTAAATATCACATCGTCTTGTTTTTTTTAGTTTTTGCGTAGAATATCACATTATCTCTGTTTTTAAGTTTGTGTAATTAAAATCAAATCATTTTTTAAATGTTTGGATTGAAAATCGGATAATCTCCTTTTTAAGTTTGTGCATCATATCATGTCATTTTTTTACAGTTTATGGATTGAATATCATATGATCGCTTTTTCTTTAGATTATCCATTGAATATCACATCATGTCATTTTAAAAGTTTTTTGATTGATATTCAATCAAATGATCGCCTTTTTAAGATTAGCCATTGAATATCATATCATGTCATTTTAACAGATTGTGGATTGAATATCACATGATCACCTTTTTAAGATTGTGCATTGAATATATCATGTTTATTCGCTTTTTTAAAGTTTGTGTCTCGCCATCTCATAGTTTCATAAGATAAAAACTTGATTAGCTTTTCAAATTAGGTGAAAAGTTAAAAAAATTGCAATTGGTATATAATATAATGATAAATTATCTACCATTATAATTGAGTAAATATGATTGCATAGATTCGTTTTAAAAAATGAAGAAATAAAAAAGTGTTACCATTTACAGTTTCCTACGAACATTTTTTCCTTACTCCAATTAAATTTGTATTCCATCTATCTTCAGTTTTTTAGTCTATATAACACTTTTCTAGTACAGTTCAATCTGGAGAGCTTATCAACATCTTAGCAACATCTTCCAAATATTATATATTGTTTTACGCTTTTGTTATGTACAGTATAACCCAGCGAGTTTATTACCAACACAAACTTATCCCTCGTTGACAGAATTGATTTAGAATCTAGATGTCAAGTATTTTTCATATGAATTTTCCTGAAATTATTTATCAATTGAAATAAAATCAGCCGGGAATAAGCGATTTCATCAATTCGAGGCAGATGTAAGGCTATAAATTGACTGTGTATCAGAAAGGTTAATTTTACCGCGTTCAATAGCCTTAACAACTTCTTAGCCCTCGTAAGGCTTCGCATTCGAGGTTTAATAAAAGGGGATTTAAAACCTGAAATTTAAATTATTGAGTCGAGAGATGATTAATTATTTTCAACTACTAATACGAAGCAAGAGTACCTAAATAAATGATAAACCATAAAAATATAAAAGGGTTTGACAAATATGTTATATTATAATTACCTCTTTATTTATTAATGCAAAACTTTATCGTACAATTTGACGACTTTATTACTAAGGGACAATCGCTTCCAACCAACCAGTATAATTGTTTAACAATTTTATTTCCAACATTGATGGCAAGATTTCCAAAGTTGATAGAAACATTTCCATTAGAGCTTTATACAATGAAAAATAATAAAAGAGAATTTTAAGACAAAAAGAAGATATCGTTCATTTGACAATTTAAATATAACAGATATAACAGTTTAACATTTGGCTAGGAGATAGAAGGAGATATTTGGCAAACCAGAAAGAAAGTTTCGTCACTTAAGGGAAATATAATACTTTTTGCGTCACTGTTGGAAACACCTACATATTTTATACTTTTTTATAGATAATTTAAGTAACTCTTATTTCAATATAACGTAGTATGTTTTATCTATTTTAAACAAATAAGCAAATACATCTTAAAATTTTAAAACTAAATTTCTCATGCGATTATAAATTACCACTACACTCCCCCTAAATACTAATGTATTAATTTTGCACATCGAAAAAGGTTTCTTTGCAGTTCATTTTCTCTCGGTAAGTATTCAGCAAAATGTTATCAAGTACGTTTTTTAACATAAACAGATATGAGTAAGTTCTTAATCTAAGAACTGAAGCCACCATTTTCCTTTTCTTACACTCAATTTGTTTATGTAATATTTTAAATCTGTCAATAATAGTGAGTTTGAGTGTGAACTTATATGTAAAGTATGGTGAAAAAGAGCACGTTGAAGTGCTTTTGCATCTTGAACGAATATGAACGAACGAATAAGTCAATATTTGTTTTAATTAATGATCGTAAGAAAAAAATACAATATATTTTAACGATAATAGTTTACAAGTCAGACGTTTTAATGATAATTGATGGATATTACGAGTATAATGATCTCCTTCGGATCATGAAAGAAGCGATACCTGATAATACAAACAGGCCCATTACTCCTAGACTGAAAAAATATTCCAACAATATAAACACATCACTTTAAGACTTGGGAGCGTGCCAGCTATTTTCTAGTTGGCGTTACCTCTTATATTCCTATTATTCTCGCATCACCACTAATTCTAGTTTTGATACTTCATTATACATTAAAATAATGTAATTGGGTTTGGTTACAACTAGCCAAGGGTTAGTCACAAACTACGAGTACTAACGAATGAAAATATTTGGAAAAGAGTTGGAATCTTTTACATAATACAGAAATATAAAATACTGAATCATATTTACTAAATTTTCAGATAAATAATTGTTAACTTTTTTTTAAAATAGACAATGCACCCAAATTATGATTTGTACCACCTAACTAAAGACATTATGAAATTATATAAGTCAATATAATAAAACCAATTTTAAAAAATGACGATTCTAGGTAATTCAAAGTTTCAAATTATTAAACTTCAAAAAATTAACAAACTATTTATAAATGGAAAAGTTCCTCGAAGAAAAATTGTTAACTTAATAAATTACAAAATTTTTACTTGTTTTTTATTTTATTTAATAAAGTAATTTATATTACAAACATTTTCCAAAGACTATTTTATACATGTATACAAAATTATATCTTAAAAAATAATATAATTTATATGTTATAACCACTAACTTAGTATTAATTTTCTAGATGTTATATTTTCAATAATTTTATCATTTAATTTCTTATAAATGGTTTACATCTTCTTACTTACTTATAACTAGATAATAATTCTTACAGCTAACTATTTTAATTATTATTATTTAACACGAACATATCCACTCTTTAAAGTTTCCTGCATTTCATCAGATTCACTGAGACCTTGGTCCTCCCTGCTAACACTTCATCCTAAGAACAACTTGAGTAATATGTAGTGATAACCATTAAGAGTAATATGTAGTGATAACCACTGAGACCTCGGTCCTCCCTGCTAACATTTCATCCTAAGAACAACTTGAGTAATATGTAGTGATAACCATTAAGAGTAACATGTAGTGATAACCACTGAGACCTCGGTCCTCCCTGCTAACATTTCATCCTAAGAACAACTTGAGTAATATGTAGTGATAACCATTAAGAGTAACATGTAGTGATAACCACTGAGACCTCGGTCCTCCCTGCTAACATTTCATCCTAAGAACAACTTGAGTAATATGTAGTGATAACCATTAAGAGTCTCGAGTTTCTAAAAAAATATTGAAAAAAAATTAAACTCGTGAAAGAAACGTTTAAAAAATAAATTATCGTATTGTATACGTTTAGTTACACACTGAAATAAAACTGACGTTTTAAAGATAACTCGTGTATATTTTCACCAATAATTTATTTATTTTACACTATCCCGGATAATTTATTTATTTAACACTTCATTGTGTATGAATCTGGCGAGTTTAATGATAGGTTGTAATTCCATTCAACCGATCAGACAATAGTAAATAAGGGAAGTTACATGGTTGCATTGTTCAGAGTCATTAATTCCTGGGTTTGGTATTGGTTTATTTAAAAATTATACAAAATTCACGAACATTATTAATAACAGCAATAAAAGTGACATATCATCAATCAAAGTAAATGTGAAGGGATGCTGGAGAAGAAAGGAAAAGGGGGGATGTAACACGTAACATTACTGACTTGAAATTAAAAGTTTTTCAATCGCTTTTTAAAACATGTCAGTGACAGAGTGTAACATTAATTGGCAATTAATTTCAGAGTCTCACTGCAAGGAAAGTAAAGGACGATGTAATAAAAGAAGAACGGTGAACTGTGAAAACCATTAAACAATCTCGCAAGTTCGTGATCGAAAATACGCTGAATATTTTCAGCGAGATAGGAGGGGGTGAGGGCAGTTAAGAATATTATACAAAAGTGGCATTACTTGAACTTGATACCTTTTTCTCATCAGCAATCAATTAAGTTAATTTTTATATGAAATGAAGTGATCGAAATTTCTCAGGTTAAAATGAACCACCTCATACGAACTTTTGAAGTCGTTGTTGTTTGTCAGACTGTTCATTTATTTAGTTTATATGACAAAGAAAGATACAATAATAACATAGCAGAAGTTTTAAGACAAACATTTCAATAATCATAAAAGTAACGTATTATTTTCCCCCATGTTTAATTACAATGCTCAGATACCGTAGACTTGGCTGGCTAACTACGAATTCCTGTTTTAAGTAAACCAGCTTATCACATGTGTTAATTTAATACTCTTACCACAAAAAGAACATAAAAAATCAATATCCTCATAAAGGTGAGATTTGCGCATTAATAATTAAAGGAACAAAATATCAAAATACTATAATAGCAAGATACCACAAACAGTAACTGGTACTACAAACAAATTGGTATATGATGTAAAATACTAAGAATTCTGCATTTTAACGCAACAACTCATGAACTGTTCCTCCGTTATATCAATATCTTTTTAAAAGATGCGAATGCGAGTGAGTTTAACATTAGTTGATAACTGGTAACATTCTCACTGCACGGACACTAAAGGGCAAATTAAAAGAAAATTCAAATAAGTTTGAGTTTCCTTCAACCTTGAACAATATTATTGAATTTCCGATTATTTTTATCATACAAAAATGTGAAAAGTTTTTCCATAAGTTGAAAATAAAAGCACTTAAATTTTAGTACCTCCCCGGAACACAGGTTAAATTAAAATGTTAGTTGAATATATTTTCGTACAAACGAAGCTCTTATATTTTATTTTAATAAAATTACATGGAATACCGTACAGCCAATAATATTCGTGACGAAAGTCGTAATTTTTAGAAGTTTTTCATATTTTTTCTTATTTGTACATAAATACATTGGTAAAATGTTTTATGTAAATATTATTTTCAAATATTATTCAAAGAGCGACTCTTCGTAAATATTATTCAAAGAGCGACTCAAAAAACATAATAATTCTCTTCAGTGACCTACCGGGTATCCTGATTCCGCCATAATCCTTATTTAATCAATTATTTCCTATCTCCTAGCCGTAGAAGAAATTGGTATGTTAAATCGTCTAATTAATGTCTTATTTTTATCTAACACTTATGCGTTTGTTCTCTTTGTATAAAACTTTTATGTAAATCTTTCGCCTGACACTAGAAGATAAATGATTAAACAATTTTCTTGTTAAATATTTTATTTTATTTATTTATTATTACACATGACAAGAAATATACACAATTTGCGAAAAAACAACAGGTAATTTGATTTGGACATACAATTTTAATGGATCTGGGTTTGTTGCCTTTCATTTGTCGTATTCCCAGTAAACTAGGCTTTTGCCTGTATCTCACTGAGGATAAATAAGATTGAATACATCGAAATTCATCATTTCCTAACTCCAACACAAACATGAAAACGGTTGGATGCTGTTCCAATAAACAATAGCACAGCTGAGCTTTTGTTTCATAGGATTTTTGTCATTTTCAATCTACGGATTATTCAAAAGGATGAAATGTTCTATTTAAAAAACGTATTAATATTAACTGAGACAGTTCCAGTTTATTTGAGCAAAACATAGCGAGTAAAATAAGGTCAGCAAAAAATTATGCTGAGTGTGGAATATACCATCCATTTATTTTCTTTTTATCTGTTTCAAATCCGTGCCCTCTTTTGGTTCATCACCCTAGAATAATGGAATATAAGGGTAAAAGGATAGTATTTTCGTACCGCTCCGATCGTGGCCATAATATTTCTACTAGTGTGAATTCAAGCACTAATTCGAATGACAAGCATAGTGTTAACTTCAAATGGGTCTTAAAAAATGCATAGAAAATCTAAAAAAATATATCTGAGGGCACTCATAGTGCGCCTCTGGTATTTCATATCGTTTAAAAATGATAATTTGAGTAGTCTTCTCAAGACCTGTAGTTTTCATAGAAAAATCTGTATAACTAAGTCTCATACCAACATTATATTTCAAAGTTTTTTTTAACTACGAAAATCCCAAATTAAGATAAAACGTTCTAAAATAAAAATATAAATAGCTTTTTTTATGGAATATTTAAAAAAATGTTGTAATTAATTTTGTATTTAACTTCAACCTAACAACACGATTTTTTACCTCCTATCTCGAGGCTCTCTTCAGATGGAATGATCTCAGTTAGTTACGAGAGCAATGAAAAGATTCAAATGGTTCATGTTTCATTGGAAGTATCAGTGGTATATAAACAAAAAGGTAAATTTTTAATGAGGGGTGCAATTACGTAGAAATACGTGCCGCGGGAATTAATATAATACGTGCAATAACAAAATAATCAATTATTAAATATTTAAATACAAAGTACCACAAAATTAAAGCCGAAACTTATAAGATTTTTTTATTATTTAGAAACAGATTTTAGAAAAGGCCTTCGTCTTCACTAATAAATATACTTTGAATCCATAATATTCTTTAAATTGTTTATAGATATATTTTCGCACGTTTTCCCACAGGTTATGCGGATTATGCAATCAATTTGCGTACTCGTATAAACAGATATGCTGGCGTAATGGCGTTATTAGACTCTCGCAAATTACACCAAACGTTCCGATGAAAAATCTATTTTCAAAGTCTTATTGTTTGTTGTTTTTATCGACGCATTTAAATTGATTTGGATCCAAAGAAAGCGAGGTAATTGTGGTCTATGGGGATTTTCCGGAAATATTTATGGAAGTCGGTTTTTGTTTCCACCCTGATTCAAATTTGTCGCCGAATGATTTCAAATTCACATAATATTTATTTTCTTAAATTAAATGGAAAATAATACAATATTGGCGGCGCCGATGAATTCTGTTTTATTTTAATTTAATATATTATATACGAGGGCGGTCCGATAAGTACTTAGCCTCACCGCCCGATGGCACCACTATCGCAACAGATTTTTTATCGCGTAGTACATTCTCGTTGACAGCTATTGTCAAAATTTCAGCCGAATCGGACGCGTAGTTTTGTTTTGACCGCGTGTGGAAGCGAGCGTATCCGCGAATTTGAGAAAAATGGAAAAAGAGCAATATCGGTCGGTGATTCGATTCTTATTTTTGAAAGGGAAATCGCGCAGCGAAATCAAAGAGCGCTTGGATGCTGTGTACGGTGACTCTTCTCCTTCGATGGCGACCACCAAAAATTGGTTTAACGAGTTTCAACGTGGTCGCACGTCGGTTTTTGATGAGCCACGCCCAGGTGCCCCGAAAACGGCTACCACGGAGGATAACGTGACAAAAATCCACGATCTCGTATTGGCAGACCGCCGATTGAAGATGCGCGAGATAGCTGAGACAGTAGGCATCTCAAAAGACCGCGTGGGTCATATCCTGCATGAAGTATTGGGCATGAGAAAGCTGTCGGCGCGATGGGTGCCGCGTTTGCTCACTCCGGACAACAAGCGCAACCGTGAGACCACTTCAGGGCAGTGTTTGACGATGTTTAAGCGCAATCCGAAGGAGTTTCTGCGTCGTTTCGTGACCGTCGACGAAACATGGATACACTGGTATACACCCGAGACCAAGGAACAGTCGAAACAGTGGACTTCACCCGGCGAACGTGCTCCGAAGAAGGCGAAGACTGTCTTATCGGACGGAAAGGTGATGGCCACCGTTTTCTGGGATTCCAAATGTGTGATCTACATCGACTTCCTGGAGAAGGGCAAACGGTCACAGGGCTCTACTATGCCGAATTATTGGGCCGAATTGCAGATTTGGTGATTTGGTGACCCATTTGGCGAAGAAAAAAGTGGTCTTCCATCATGACAACGCACCGGCTCACACCTCCGCTGTCGCCACGGCCAAATTGGTAGAATTAGGCTACGAACTGCTGCCCCATCCACCGTATTCTCCGGAGTATAGTTATTTCAATAATTAACAATAAATCAAAATATTACTTTTTTCTTTAATATATTATATTATATATGCAATCAAACCACCTTACTATGGTTTGTGCTGTCACTGTTCAAGTCAAAATATCCAATTATAAGGTCGACAATATAATAAATGAAATTTATGTGAAAAACATATTCACAACTATCTAAACTTTGGAAAATATTTCAGGCACCTTGGTTTGCATCTTCAGTAATGAAAAATATTGAATTGCTTTAACAAAAAAAAAGACAAATGTAGTGAAATGAAACCATGTCAAATTCAATCAACTGAAACTCAATAAAAAACAAAACTTCTAATAGCTTAGTTTTTTTCTGTATTTATAATCAACATTGTTTAAAAATATGTATCAATCGTTTCGCATTCATGTTTCCTGCTTTTTAAATTGTTAAAACTTAGATTTCGTTTTTTAATAAAAAAAAAATCTCAAGTATTTTGACGACGAATGAATTTGTTTTATCACATAAAATGGATAACTAACAAAAGAAGGATAGGCTATACACATTATCAAGTTGCCTCATTTTGCCCCCCTAAAAGTTCAAATAGCTTATTGAGAATTCGCCTGTGCGCTACTCGTACATTTTACACAAGAACCGAAATGAGATTGTTTGATTCTAGGGCCGATTCTACATTTTTTATAGAAACTCTAACGATAAACGAATGTATAATATTAACTAAGTTTAGAACAATGCATATCTGAATAGAGTAGTCCGTAACGGCAGGGCGTTTGTTTGCATGGAGAAAATATTACACGAAGTTGTTTTCTCGACAAAAAAAACACAATAATTTGTTACTCGAATGTTTCTGTTATTGTCTAATAATTATGTCAATATGTAACACAAACAAAAAAAAATACGACCAATATTGTTAGGACATGTGTATAATTAAAATTGTCGGGCTTAATCTTGTAGTAAGTAGACAGTCTGAAGAAGCTGCCGATAGTGGGCACAGTTGAGGAAACCAGGTGACATATCAATAGTTCTGTCAACGAGTTCTTTCCGAGAAAGCTTCCAACATGGTTCAGTATAACTCTGGATACACGACATTTGTCAATGAAAATTCTTTCCAACGCAACTTACACCTCATTCTACAAATCACGTTCAACGGTTAACTCGGCTTGATTTTAGAAAAATCTTCCTGGCTTAATCCGATGCGCTTTATCACTTTTCCGTATTTGAAAAAAACTAAAGAAACATAATTTATATCAAAGTATTCCTTATCTTTTACTTCAAATTTTCACCCTTTATTCCTTGAAATTTGAGAAAAAAACGCTTCTAAATGGAATTCTAAGTATCCAATTAGAGTAGAACTAAATTTTAAGTTTCCACTAAATGTATTTGCATGAAGGAGTTAAATAAAATAATCATATATATTAGAATAGATAAATAAAATTATATACAAACATACGGCAATTATTATACAATAACAGATGACGTTTATCATGAAACTAACTAAGAGAAAGAAGGAATGACAAAATAAAAAATGTCTTATTCCCCTTGAAAATTAAGCCATTGAAACACTTGGACTATCCAGGGGTGAGAAGGTTGACATTAGATGTGTCCCAATGAAAATATACACGTCTCCATACAATTATTTTCACAAAATTTATTTTTCATTCTGCTTTCCGGTGGTGGTCACATTTAGACTACCATTGCCAGTGGTTTGATGACATTACCCTATTTTCGGTACTGTTTTAAACAAGGAAACAACTGGGATTTACAGCATTTCATAGCTATAAATCATCACGCAATCACAGTTTTACCAAAAGAAAAGTTTTAGTCGCCGAATACATTAAAAGTTTAACCGACTCTAAGGCCATCTCAAATTCAAAGAAAATAAAGCATGGATATTTGTTTTCTAAAGTTAAAAGAATTAATTTGAAAACCTCTCACTGAAATAAAAGTGTTTTTTTTTCTTTTTCTTATTCATTCATTTTTCAAAAGAGATTTCATCAATCATAAAATACGCATTAAATGTGAAATCCATCCAAAAGAAACAAAATGAAAATGGACATAAAAATCATGAAACAAAGTTTTAAAATAAATAAAAATGTATTATTCAAGTGATTCTTTTTGTTTCGTAACTGTTATAAATTCGAAATCATTAAAATGTGATCGATCTCTATGCAATGTTTCTCAGTGTGTTTTATAGTTTTTCTCCAGTGTATGTTAACATGAACCCTTTTGAATTAATGTTTGTTTATTTTGTACATCCATATACTTTGAAATTAAGTATTATATATTTTCGTTGTTAAACAATATTCGCTAAATAATATATAAAATTTCACTTCACATTCAACCTTGATAATCCACGATCATCAATTTTAAGTAATTATTTTTCCTTGCATAATTATGCTTCATTTAAATTTTTGTCGTAGAGAATTTACAGTTCTTGGCATCGTCATTATTGAAATTTAAAAGTCGTAATATGTTTGTATTTTAATCGTGATATATATTAATATAATTTAAAAACTTCAACATTTAGTGACTGTGGCAAAACATTAAAGAACTTGCAAAATTCTGTCGTATTTTTGCACTATACTAAACAAAAAAACTATTTGATCGCCAAAATAAAGTGGACAATTTGAAGTCGTACCTCTTTTTATAAGCTGTTGAAAAAAATTTTTTTAGTGATAATTTAAAAAGATGCATCTTATCAAACTTCTACCCTAACTATTGTATTATACTTGTTCTAGTATTCACAAGACACGGCGCTATATTCCATAATATTCATATTTTGGAAAGGTTTAATCACATCATTTGGTTACATTTAAAAGTTGCTGGATATTATTTTGAAGACGACAACAATACTTTAAATAAATATTATCACGTTGCCTAAAAAATATACTTATTACTTGGAAAATTGCATGCGATTTTTGAATCGTCTCAAACAGCCTTCAGTGTATTATTCCATCTCAATGTTTTCTTTCGTTTATTTATTCAAATTAATCATTTCCTAAATATAAATATCTTACACACGTAATATTAATGGATTCGATACATAAAAAACATACTCGTATGTTACACATTCATCTTGGTTGTTCCTACTATAAAAATAAAACTCAAAGATTTTCATCCTCGAAAATTTCGTAGGATTTTAATTTTCGTCAATTTAAGGGAAGCTGTTTATTTATTTTATTTTTCATGGAATGGGATAAATCTTGCTAACATTATTTTACAAATATTTTTATTTATTCTCGCACTGCAGTGTCCGTTCAAATCATAAAACAAACAAAAACTAAAAGCAATTGCAATCTGTTGTACACAGTACAACCAGGTAGACTTATTACCACGTGTAAATTTCTTCCGACCGATCATAAAATCGTTTAAAGGCATGATATAATGAAAAAAATTTACTAATCCCCATTTTTTTTAAGTACCATCGGGAACTGAACCCAAATCACCAGGAGACGAAGACAAGCATTGTCCTAACTAGGGCATGAATGTTGTATAATCGTAATATTTTCTGTTTATCTATTTTGTAATCGTACACCATTGAAGCTATCATGACCAAACTTAGCAAGTGTGTTAGTTAAGTTTAGATATATTTTAGAAGTTTCATCTCGGCTGGGATCCAGAGGCGGAAAAAGAAGCAAAACTGGATTTTTGGTTTTCTCCCATCTCCAACATTTCGATCGTGATGGGCAATAATTTTCAAGCTGAGTGGCGGTTGAGTGGCGGTTCTCCATTCGAGGTGAAAAAAATATACTTTTGAGTGGCGGTTCTCCATTCGAGGTGAAAAAATTATACACCAAGTGCACAAAAACAAATAGACTATTTATTTATACCCCTATTCTAGCACCATTAGAGTATTACGATCATTCTTGATAGAATTGTTAGTCTAACCTAGAAAAATGTTCAATTGGCCTGTTCGGAGTCCAGAGGGGAAGCAGAAGAAGGAAAAGCTGAAGGTTAAATAATATTGACTATGATTCATAAGCCATCACAACCAATATGAAAGGGTTGTTAGTCAAGCTCAGAAAAATGTTCTTGTCGAGTTTGAGCCCAGTCGATATCCACATGTGGGCCAAATAGCAATGAAACATTGCTCTAGATTCGGACACAGGAAGAAATCATGGTAAATAAATACTCAAGGATCACACTGAGTGCCAAGCACCGCAGGATCGAAAGTACACCCTGGAGTCTCATCAACGTGGTGATGAGAAGAAGACCCTGAAACCGTTAGAACTTTCATGATCAAACTTTGGGAGATTTTCTAAGTCAAGTAAGATATTATTTAGGCCCGTTTTGGAAATTAAATTACCAACAAATTGGAATTTCATCCCTCTAATACAAATGTGTTACATAGGAAGACAAACAAACAAGTGACCAACTAAAAATATACAGTGCATTTGAGAATTCTTCTTTCGTATGGCACCGTTCAGCATATTTGGATAGATATTAGAACATATTGAAAAGCATGGCTGAGAGACTGAGTCTTCAGATCCTGTAATTGAGCCTTTCAGATTAGAACTTGCGGTTCATCAATGCACGTGTTGGAAACACTACCGCACATGAAGAGACAACAATACGCGTACACATACTCGGCGGGTGTGATTATTATTACTAGTTGAATTATTTTACCAGCCTGGGGCTTTATTTATTTGGGAACCATCGGGAATCGAACCCAAAACCCCCAAATGGAAACCATGCGTCTTACCAACTAGGCCACAGAGGTGGTCAACATAATATAAATTGGGAATAAATATATGGAAATGATCTCAGTATGATGAAAGAATCCTAATCCCAGTATTTGTTTTTTTTTCTTCAATGGATTTCTAAGAACAGTGAATATAAAAGATGACCACGTGTCAATAGTACATCTAAATTAGCGGTTCCTAACATATTTTAATCGCAAAATCCTTTTCATCTTGACAAAAAATTGTTGGAATCCTAACAATTTTTATTGATGAAATTAAAAATAACTTATTGCAAATTCAAAAAACTAACACTGAAAAAACAATGTTTTTTTTATTAAACTGGTTATTTACGTGAAGGTTTAAATTTCTTCTTTTCATAACATTTCGTTTGGATTAATTGTGAGCAGCCAAATTCTAGTAACAGAAGTGATAACCAACATACTCGTACTTCTTTATTTTATTTTTGTCACAGTGTAGTTCTAAAATTTGCTTTTACACAAATGTTTCACACATATTTTAAACCATTAAATAAAGCTCAAAAACTTTTTTATACGGAACCTAAAATTCAATCGGCAGAACCTTCGAATTCCGCGAAACACACGTTGGGAGCCCTTGAT
Source organism: Odontocerum albicorne (assembly GCA_949825065.1). NCBI lineage: Eukaryota > Metazoa > Arthropoda > Insecta > Trichoptera > Odontoceridae > Odontocerum > Odontocerum albicorne. Next base: position 28,474,586 of record OX463844.1, on the reverse strand, counting down.
CTAAATTAATCTAAATCGTTCGTCATTTCCACAACCAAATGTTTTAATTACAATGAATTAAAGTTATCGCTCTTCACCCATTTGCATCCTTAGAAACTAATAAGAGCTTTAAGACTAATTTTATTACGGAATTCCAAATATTATTAGCTGAACTCCAAGATTTCGCGAACCATAGTTCAGTTTGATCGCACCACCACACACGCTGTTATGGAGGACAAGATAAATCCCCATCCAGCGCTATCTATACAAGAAGATCAAAATCTTCTTTATTTTTTATGAGCGCGATGTCACCAAGTGACGAAAAAGGAACTGGCCAAAGTGATGCCTTCTCCGGTGGAAACACATCTGAATGTAAAAAGAATAGTAGCGACGACGAACTAAAAGTCCGACATGAGACCGACGGAGAAGAAAAAGTACTCGCAGCGTAGTAAATATACTTAGAAAGTGACTTAAGGCCCGGAGTTTAAATAGCCTAACAAGTTGCCAGTACTTTCACGGAAAATTTCGAAACTATTATTTGACGCCACTAAATCGGAGTAATCAATAGGTCTGAAGATGAACCGATGTAAGGCTTAGTTTCGTGAAACACAATTTGGAAACCCCTGAAATAAGTTTATCGTTATCTTTCGTCATTTCCACAACCAAATGTTCTGGTCACAGAGGATTAAATTTATCGCTCTTCACCTACTGCCTATCGACTGTTAATTAATATTTTGGCATCTATTCACGACCATTGTACGAGTATAATCAAGAGCATAAACAGAGGGAGCGAAGATAACCCGTTGGCATCCGATATGATATGAGGCTAATAATGACAGTGACTTATTCATTCCACGTGAAATCATACGTATTTACAAACATAACATCACGCCATTTCCCTGTCGAATAGGCAGAAAGGAAACAGTTCCAGACGTTCCTACCACGACATACATCTTTCTCCTCTTCTACATTGATACACCTTCTTACTCGACGCTTACTCTTTTCTGTTTTTACATTTCCATCTTTCAAAATATTATTCAACCATATTCGGCTTTTATCGTTTTTTTTTCATGTCTACGGTTTACTCCTAAATCATCTCCATTTAAATAAAAAATCTACCTTACCCCTGAAGATTATTTTGATTTACAGTTACGATTTTAATATTATGATCATTACATTGTGTTCGAAAGACACCCTAGCCTTCGTAGCCTAGTTGGTATGACGCTTGACTCCTACCCGTGAGTTCTGAGTTCGATTCCTTATGGTTCCCGGAAAAAAAAATTAAAAGATACCAGTCTATAGTTCGGAAATTCTAGGATGAGTCCTGTGACAGCTCACAAATTTGCCCCAATACAACCTTGTAACGATGTTCAGTAATTTTAATTATTTTATCAACTTTAATATAAGCCTCAATTCTAATAAATAGCAAGTTATTCAGGTAAATACATTACATAAGGTTGTATTGGGGCAAATTTGTGAGCTGTCACAGGACCAATCCTAGAATTTCCAAACTATAGTGAAAAACAGTTCGTCTGATATCAACTTTCGTACGCGGTAGACTTGTTGTACAAAAATATCTTACTAACATCTTACTTATTTTGAGATACGTACTTAAAGAAATACAATATACTATATTTAGTAGAATTAAATATTGAACTATAGTAGACTGAATTTAACCATTAAATACGCATTTAAATGTCATATTATTTCTTCAAATATAGGAGTATTTGTGGTATTCTTATTGAATAATTCAAGTGAATTCGATTAATAAACTCGTATTGCGTGGGTTGGATATTTTTCCGTAAAAAATGTTGATCAATTATGGTATACAAATTCGAAAAAAAAGTATTTTTAAATTCTGAGTTTGAAGAATATTTTTTTAAATATAGCGTACTAACATATATTATACATTATTATTTCCTTTAAACAGGTTTTGCTGTGAATATTGGATTAAGAAATAACCAATTTCCAAAAATATCTTCTATTTGTGCAGAAATATTTTCGGAGTGATTTCCATAAAAAAATGTCTTAAAAGCTGTGCGAGGTTTTGGAGGCGTTGAAGTATTCATCTTCAGAGTGGTGTAAAGTAAAAATTACATTATATTGTGTTTAATTACACTTTTGTTGTGTACAACACAACCTGGTGGGCTTATTGTCATGTGTCAATCTATATGCATACAAGGCAAAACTACTTCAGCAATATATAATATGTAAATAAAAGGGAACAATGATATTATAATTGACTATGAAGTCCCCTTTTCATGTCATCCGATTATATTTTATTGTAATACACTTTCGTTGTATACAGTATAGCCTGGTAGACTATTGCTATGTGGTAGTCCCTTCCAACCAATTATTTAGATGCTTAAGAGATATTTCTTGGAATACACACTGCAATCCTTTTTTCAATCTGGGATTTCTACGAGAATCGTGCCCGCAACATTCGGGCTGGAAGCCCTGTGTCTGATTAACTAGGTCACGGAATTCATCGTTACATTCATTTGGTTTTCATTTTTATAGACTTATGGATTATAATTAATTCTATAATTCTTCTAGACCTAAGTGTCTTTGAAATATTTCGAACATACAAATATTGTATAGGTTTTTTTACCTTGAGCTTCATCTTTAGATATAAATCAATTATTTGATGTCGTTTAGCTTATTTAAAAGATCTACAATGTTTGTCAATACACAATAAACTATCAAAATTCGATCAGACATTTTAATGAAATTTTTTTTTTCAAAAATAGCTTAAATAATATTTTTGGTCACAAAAATATGATGCCAATAGGTTAATTAAACCACACGTCTGTAAGCCACCGCTACTTGAATCTGGGCCAATCGTATGACCGCCCATTCATTATACTATTAATTCCCCGCAATAAAGCAGTTTTAGTTATTTTCATTTTAAAACGAGTAGTAAGAATGTTTTTTTTATTTCTACGACTTAGTCATCCTAAAAACCATTGCGTTTTCCAGTTCGTGTTTTTATCTTCGTCTTCTTCCTGGCACTGTCCCAACTCATTGCCTAGGTAGGCTGCTAGGGTCGGCTCTTCTCGTTCTCAGGCTGTATATTCTTCGGTTCTGGGTATCGCTTTCATCTAGGCTGTTTCTCTGCAAGATTTTGGAGCATTGAGTCATCCAGGAATTCTTCGGTCTTCCTCTGGACGGCTGTCGAGAAAGATTCACAGACATTGCCTGATTTACAATATGGTCTGGTGGTCTCCGTCTTATGCGCCCGCACCATCTCAGCTGTCGCTCTTCCCGCTTACTATTTATGTAAGTGACTCCCAGGCTACCGCGAATGCATGCGTAACAATCCGTAACAAGTCTTCTGTGGAATTTATCGCAAGATCTGGTATACCACAAGGATCCAATTTAGGTCCCCTACTATTCCTCATATTAATAGACGAAATTCAAAATTCCATAAGTCACTCGACATGTTTATTGTTCGCTGACGACTTGAAAATTTTCAAAAAGGATCAATTCACCTCACGACTGTGCACAGTTACAACAGGACCTAGACTCCCTAGTCTCCTGGAGTGAGCAAAATCATCTTCTGTTCAACATTATTAATGTGTCTGTGTATCTTATAGTCGATCGTTTTCACCAATCCACCATCAGTATACTATACAGGGAGTGACACTAAACAGAGTTTCTGAATTCAAGGATTTGGGCGTAACCTTCGATGTCGGACTCACGTTCGTTAACCATGTATCACGTTTGATATCGGACTGTTACAAACTACTCGGTTTTATAATGAGAATATCAAGAGAATTTAACAGCACCGATATCCTCCGAAACTTATATAATTATCGAATTAGAACCAAATTAGAATATGCATCTACGGTTTGGGCTCATCATCAGCTCAAATATAAAAACAATATAGAACAAATACAAAAAAAAAATCCTCAGATATCTATGGTACAGAACAAAGGGCGATTACCCAAAATATGCTCACCATGCCGAACTTCTCACGGTGTGTAACTATAGAAGCCTCGAAACAAGAAGGCAAGAATCCATTGCGATATTCCTAATAAAGGTTTTCCAAGGTTCCTTTAACTGTTCCGCGATTCTAGAAGCACTAAGTTTATATGTACCCAATAAATATAGCCGTGCAAGGAATCACCCTCTGTTCTACATACCAACTTACAGGACAAATATCATGGCTAAACACTCAGTCACGCGTGGTATAGAGATATTGAACCAACTGAATGACACGGTTGATATATTCTCGGTACCGACTAGCAGTATGAGAAGAATTCTGGCTGATATTATTCCTAACGAATAAGCTAACGCTAGAAGCAGACCCTCTTTGTGTAACAGGAGAAATCCGTGCAAAGTGGAAAAAAAGCTCTTCATTTTATATTTCAGTGATACTCCTGCTGACCACCTAAGTATTCGCATTTCTGCTGTTTCAAGTTGCCTAGATTAGGAGCTGTACATAGTCCAGCATTCTGATCCATACATATTTGCGGGTCTAACGATAGTCTTGAATACCTTTCCTTTCAGTTTTATTGGCATTTTTGAGTTACACAAGACTCCTGATACCGATCTGAATTTCATCCATCCCACACTAAGTCTTTGTGAATGAGTGAGCCCAGATACTTAAATGAGTCACAACCAGCTAATATTTCCCCATCCAGTTGCATTGAAGGAGTTGTGGCATTTGGGTCTTCAAATTTCAGGTACGGATATTCTGTCTTTTTCCTACTAATTTTTAAGCCGTTTTCCTCCAGGATCTTTCTCCATCTCTCCAGGCTGCTCTGCAAGGCATAATGGTTATCTGATATCAGTGCTACATCATCTGCAAAAAGCATAGTCTTAAGGATACCGTTCATCTCATGATTTGTTAAATAATTCATGACAATTATGAACAGCGGTGGACTGAGGACAGATCCTTGGTGCACCCTCACTTTAATTGAAAATTCATGTGATGTTCCCGACGTGCATCTTACTTGTGTTTTTCCATTGGTATACATATCTTGTATGGTAAGCACATATCCTTCCGGTACGTCATGAGATCTCAATGCTGCCCAAATCAGGCTTCGGGGTACCCTGTCGAATGCCTTTTCCAGGTCTATAAATACCATGTGTACGTCTTTTCGGCATCCCGATATTTTTCGACTATTTTGGTGTTTTTATCGACATCGAAATCAAGATTACTCGTAGATTATTTTTTTTGGGATATCCGTTTATTTAAAAAAAAATAATTCAAAATGTGAAGCTAGTGGCGTGAACTAAAGAGAATTAAGGAGAATGGATGACTAGAATGAGTGTTTTAATAAGGATCGCAATCGAGCTTCCACTAAGGCCTCTTCAACATTGTTTTGGTTCGTTGAAAGAGATTACCACATATAAATAAGCACACCAGGTTGTATTATATATCATACAACTAAAGTATAATACAATATGCGTATACGAGGAAAATGCCTATAAAAAAGGGGCAATTGGAACTTCATAGTAATGTATAATTTTACTCTTTCTTTTTCTTTATATATTGTATAGTGGAAATAGTTTGGCATAGTATGAGTATATTTTACGAATTAAAATTCTATCATTCATTTTTCCGATATATTTATCAACCTACCTAAATTATAAATAACGTAAAGTGGCGTGCTATAAAGTTTGAAACGTTCAGGTACAAATCACTGATCGGAGCGATGGAACTGATACGAATAATTCATTAGTTCAACACAAAGTTCCATGCCCAGAATTTCGTAAAAAAAATTCTATCGTTCGGTATTTTCACATAAAATCGATAAGTTGCGTTCAACCCCGAGATCAGTCTAGGCGCAGAAACAGATTTTACCGATTTTGATATTCCAAACTTAGACCCGTATTACAGAATCGTTCTCAAGGCTGAATAGAAGTAAGTTTTGGACGGTAGTTAGGAAAGCATCTGTCCCGGGACGCCCTGAGAGACTTGAAACAATGTGGAAAACTCTCACTAAAATTGTGACTTTGTGGGCACCATCTAGTCCATGGATATACTTGTATGCATGCATGCGTTTTATTTCCGTGATGGACCTCACCTACTTATTTATGTTTTAACTTACTCAACATACACTTTTTTATCGAAGGTTTCAGTTTTAGGTGTGAAATTACATATAAGGTGTGAAATTACATATTACCTGTGAAATTACATATTACCTGTGAAATTACATATTACCTGTGAAATTACATATTTTAAAAGAAATAACTTGATTACCCCAATAATTATATATATCATTGCTATTCGTGTTTCTTCCTCCTATGCAGAGACGTATTCCATATAAGGAGAGCCCATGGTAGGAGGTAGAAACACATAATTTCTTGTTGAATATAAGTTTTACTTTGGTCACTCTATTCAATACTAAATCTGTAAGTATTCTTTATTTTTTATCACAGCTAATAAAATGCCGCTAGAAATTGTCCCTGAAACTAATAAAAATGTCAATACAGATATAACATAACTTATCCAAATTGTTTGGGTAAAATATATACGAGTAAGTGACCTTTTTACAATTCAATTACAATTTACCTCAAATAACATTCTACTAAAACTATTTGCTTTTGTGCCCTTTTTTGTGTTATAAAATAAAATATCTGCATAAAAAGACAAAACTGGATCAAAAATGTATTTTCAAGGTCAGAATTTGTTTTATGCAATAAATTTTATACGATATTAATCTTCTTCTTTATCGCGTGGTCAATGCTGAATTTTGTGATTCTCTGTTATGTCGGGAACTTGGTGCACTATTTGTTCCCGGTTCTGGGCCACTTCCTTCCCTATCCTGGGTCATGTTGAATGCAGCGTTTAAAGATGATGATGTTAGCTATTTTATTTAGCCCGTTCTTGTAGGAAATCAATCCTTTGCTCATTTTTACGTAACTGTCTCCTTGACCACCAGCTTCTCAAGATGTTCGTTGATCTTTTTGACAACATAACTTAAGTAGTAGGATCCTTTTTATGCATGTTGTCGAAAGTGTTTCAGCAGTCGCTAATTATTGGATAATAGAGACGTTGATGCACCTTGCGGTTCATTGAATACAGAGCATCATCCTCCACCAAATTTCAAAGGCGTTTATCGTGTTTCTTTCTTTCTCATCGTCATTGTTTCCATTCCATACATTGCTATTGAGAATACTAAAAGAATCACTCCTAGACAGATTTTGAATGTACAGAGTAGACTGATTAATCCATTACTAACGCAGACCTGATTTTGCCATTCCAATTTATCTTTGAACAGAATTGTACAAAATTTCCGAAAAAAGATCCGACAAAATTAAATAACTCCAGGGAAATATTAAATTCTTATTGTCAATCAATAGAAATAAACTTAATAAAGCCATTATTTTAATTCATATGGACTAACGAATTAACCCAAGTGGATAATTTTATTATAAAAATATTAAATGGGTTAAAGTTAACCTTATTTCTTTTAACAAAGATTTTCCGCTTACTAGACCATAAACAAAACTCAACGCAGTCAACCAACCACCACGCACGACCGGGCTTCCCGGCAATTCTTCACTGCGGCCCTTCATCAGGAGTAGTACTCGTATAACCTCTTTGCGCGCCAAAGGAATAGTTCTCTTTGCGCCACTTTTTATTCAAATATAATTGTAATCAAATAAAAAAAATTACTTATTACGCTTAAATGTGTTTAAATTGAATATTCTAAAGGTGTTTGCTAAATAAAAATGTCTATTCTTTGTACATTTGGACGCATATTTGTCGAAAGGGTCCAACCGACAAGACACACATAATTGATTTTATTTAATATAACAAATAAAAAAACCTCCACAATGAACATATATAAAACCAAATCATTTAAATGTAACTTTCATAAATTGATTCCGTATTTAATAAAAAATCCAAAAAAGTCTATCTATTGTGTATCATATTTCCCTAATAATCTTTGAAGGTGGTTTAGCCCCTTTTTGTCATACATACACGCGTCTTTATTGTTTGATTTCTTTATCTCTGCAACAAGATGATACGGAAGGATTTTTAAATCTTTAATTAGATTGATGACGATATACAACCTTCGTGGCCTAGTTGTTATGACATCCGTATTTCAACCCAGGGTTGTGGATACGATGTCCGTTGGTACTCCATTTAAAAAAATAGTATTTCAGTCTGGTTTCACTTCAGGCCCCATTAATAATTTTCTGGATAGTTGAAAGAGATTGCCAAATGGCAATAAGTCAGTTAAGTTGTATTATACACGATGAAAGTGTAATACGAAATCACTTTTCTTTCAAATCTTTTATAGAATATGGAAATCAAATTTAGCTTGGGATGAATGGAATGATTTCCGACAGTAAGAATAGCAAGATTTTTGAAAATAAAATATTGTATTGTAGTTATACGGATTACCAACTAATTGCATATTACGAGTATATTTAGAACATTTCAAAATATTTCAATTTGATTATATTTATGAAACAATGAAAAATATTGTACCATATCACTTGTATTTTTTTATTATTTGAGGTGTGATTTTAACAAAGACTGAAATCTCGTATTCGTGTAGAGAATATATGATATACTGCAGCAACTTACTTCATGGTTATTTGAAATAAAAACATTATCATGTTAAGTGAAAAATGCTTTGTGTTCCTGGAACAAAATACCCTTGACAACAGTACGAGTATAAACTATCAAATATTATCGAAGTAAACACCTCGGCACAAACTGCAAGTCAAACTCCCATTTATCTCAAGTTAAAAGATAACAAGTTGACTAACGCTTGTATAAAAAATAACCAAAGGGAAGCTGATAGATCTTTCAGACAGTCAACTGGGTGTGGGCTGAAAGTTTTTGTTTTTCAGCCCACACAAGGCTGTGGGCTGAAAAACATCTGGTGTCCCCGTTGCTGGGTTCGCCCTATATTGGTGGGGTGTATCTTGGCCGAGAGGATGCTATTAGATGAGCCCAGACCTTTTGATAGCTTCTGTATTTAATGTATTATCTGCAATTTATGTGTTTTAGAAGTGTTATTTAAATATAATCTGTACATACTATGTTGCTATCAATAAACCTATTATTTATTTATTTATTAACTTTTAAAAAGATACAGCAAACAAAAAAATATAAATAAGAACCAAAATTTGATGTGCCTTAAACTAAAAATAACATAATATGCTGTTTTAACGCGGTTTGGGTTTAAAAATACACGTATTAAAAACTAAAATTATTAAGTACTCGTTTTTAAAAAAATATAAAAAACGGCTCGGGGTTAAAAACACATACAACGTATTAACTCCATTTATATAATGTATTTATGTAAACTCCATTTATATTTATTGTTCAGTCATTTGCACATTACAGTTTCCTTAATTCATGCAGTTAATAGCGAAAATATCTAGGAATAATAAAAATAACAATTTCAATAAATTTGATAAAAATGATTTCAAAGTTGGTATGAACAATATAAAAACGAATAATAGCAAGTCAAAAATTATATTAGATAATCATACAACTATACAATTCTATATAAGTTTACTCGTGAAGAAATTAAGCGACGTATGAAAATGCTTACGTAAGGACATATCTACACAGTTAAAAAGTGTGACTGTACAAACTGACATTTTCAATAGCAGGCTAGTCCTACCACACATACGCTATAGAACAACCAATGGGCTTGTTGCCGTAGATTATCCGGGACATACACAACAAAACTACCCAAGATGGATGGATTAACTACGAGTAAATTATCCCTAGGCAAACAATAAAATTGGACACACAATCGAAGAGATCTTCCACTCTCTAATAACAATTTAGAATATCCAGTAAGATGACATTAGGGTTAAGTCAGGGATAATATCCACATTCTCATATGGAGACAATAGAGGATTTTTTGTTAAATTCTCTCTAGCATGAATGTATATGCCTTCGTAACACACTAACAACAAAAATCGATAAATTAATCTAAAAATACGAGTACATAAAAAATGTAATTACAAGTTAAAGAAAAAACCTCCAAACAGGACAAATTGTTTTAAATATACAACATATATGTATGGAAACTAAAGCAGAATATGATTATTTCTAGGTTAAGTAAAGACGATTTTATTTAATGACGAGATACAAACTTACTTCCCCGCATTTATATAAAAGTATGCATATTATACAGATGCAGAGGGGAAGTACTCATTCTAATGACCGCACCTTCTTGTCCCTGCACTCGACTTATTTTAATCTTTGTATTTTTTTTGATCTGTGAAAAAGAGTGTTCGATTCCCGAATGAGAGCGCTGTCGAAGAGATTTTGCTATTTAAACGGTTCTATTTAAATTGTCTTTTATTATTACTTTATTATAAAAATATGCTAGTTCATTGAATTTTTTATACATATATTTAGATTTTAATGGTACTCATTTACGTTTATTTGCACAAATAATATGATCACATCCTTTTTTCGTGATAACTCAAGGACCTTTTCCTTTGTCCGAAGTATACAGGGACCGAACAAATTAGGAAGCCCGTGAGTGGAATTGTGAAAGAAATTATTCTTCATGAACACTACCCATTCTCGACATCTCGACGACAAAGTCGACACAATATGTCTTTCAACCCCACAGCTTCACAAAAGCGAGGCTAAGCAGGGATTTTTTCTGAAAAAACTTTTTTTTTCTTCTACTGCACATAAAATCGGCATTACTTAAAAATAATCTTAAATAATAAAATTTCTTAATTGTTATATAATTTAATGCTTTGATCGCCCGCACGATTAACTGATTATTTTAAACATTGTATCGCATTATGTATAAATAATTTGGTATATACATTATTTTAACTAAACAATTGTGAACTTTTAAAACGTTTTGTTTTCTAGTTCTTTACTTCATCAAGGTTAATATTTAAGTGCGTGGGTATGTTTAGTTTTTAATGGCATTCTCATTTAAATATTCAATAACTGAAGAGTTGTATACATACGATTTTTAAAGAAAACCTACACCTTACTTTATATTCGAGAGTTTCCTTAAATAGAGATGTTAATATTGATAATACATGTCTAAACTTTCGAAAAATTGCGAATTCGTTTGACAGGATAAGTCGAAATATCGAACTTACATTATTTATTGACATGGACTTGTACTCTTTTTGAAAGATGGTAACGCAAAAAGTCATTTTTTTCTTATTTATTTCAAAAACTATACGGTCACTTAATTTAATCTCTACATACATACTCGTATATATCGAATGACATATTGTATATTTTGATTGAAAGAGATAAGTGGATTAAGTTATATTTTTTAATCGAAGATTTTTTTCTGAAACTTTAATTTAAGTTAAAATTGTAAAATTAAGCTGCCATATTTTATCGTGATGCACTGAATTTATAGATACTTAATAATTGACTGTTTTTAGTAATTTTTAAAGAACCAAATCTTCAGCCGCTAAATGACAGCCACTAAATGACAAAAAAGAATTTATAGATTCTTAATCATTGACTGTTTTTGGTAATTTTTAAAGAACCAAATCTTCAGCCACTAAATGACAAAAGAAAATATTTTATTTTTATTCTGATCACAAAAATAATTTCCATTTGATTTAACTCTTATACAAAATAAAAAGACTCAAGTGCTTTCTACCTAATTTTTGCTGTTTTCAGATATTATCTTAAGTAGTAAAAATAAACTGAATTTCAGAGTCAAAAGAATACGAGACCTTGAAAAGCAAAAAAAATAATTTCAAATTCAACGAACCAAATATAAAGAAATCAAGATTCATGTGTAGAATTTGAAGATATACGTGTTGGTTCATCTTTATGGCAAATAAAAAGCTGAGGATGGTTGTATTGTTTCCCTAAGGGTTATTTATTAGGTGTGAAGATATATTGTGTAAAAGAAAAGGCGGAACGATATTCACTTCGTGTAATGATCTGACACGCATACCTTGTATCATAAAAGTAAAGGAAAATTGCCGCTTAATTTAGTATCTTATTCGATGAATTACTATTGCAGACAATGTGTCAATGTTGTGAAATAAACAGTTATAATTTATTTATTACCACAGGCTTTATTTTTATTGTTCAAATGTGATGTGGTTATTGTGCTGGTGTCCTGATTAAAAACAACACTAGAATCCGCAAAATAGAAAGATAGAGTAGCTAATAAGACCAAAAACATACTGATACCGAGTAAATTCATGAATAGATATTTTATTGATGAACATAAAAATATCCGACATAGAATGACACCGGTATATTATATAAAGTAATATGGATATAACATAAGTCTCGTATATTCATGAATTATCAAATGGTAATTTTGACAACCTCAGGATAAATTGATTTATTAAAAAATAAACAGACAAAAAATGAAGCGTACTTTGTATCAACTTTTTTACATGAAAATAACTCGATGATTAAGGGCGTCGAGATTAAACATTTGCCAGTTTTTAAGAATCGATATAAGTAGTTAGGTTCTCTAATAAAACTCCAAAAGTATGGTATGATTCCTCCAAGAGACTTTAAATTAGATATGTATATTTTATGACGTTTATCGGATCATACTGATTGGTTAATAAAAAAAATATTATAAAATTCACTTCATATTTGGCAAAAAAAATATCGAAATGAAATTAAAATACAATAATGATTTCATTTTCAAATTACATTTTTCTTGTGAAAACAAAAAAAATTGAAGAATCGTTATCGAATTCCGTTGATTTTATTCAGGAATTTTACAACAACAAAATTGATCATACACATTTAAATTATAGCCAATACGAGTGAAATGCTAATAATACTCTACCAGGGGAAACAACTTAACCTAGATCTGATCCAAAAACCTAAAATTACAGCAACAACACCCAAACAATAAAACCATTTTTTTTTCAGAATTGATCGTAGAGCACAGATTATCGTTTAAGTTTTACTAAACAAATACAGTGGAACCTCTCATAACGAGCACCTCTCATAACGAGTAATTCGCATAACGAGCTAAACAGATTGTGAAAAAAATGCTCCCTTAACGAGCGACATTTTGCATAACGAGTGACGCAGAAAGGGTAAGTCCCATCTTCACGTCACTCCCTTGTGAGCCGGGACTTCCGCGCCAGTGCATCAGTCTCTGGTTAGCACTCGTTCCGTTAGCACGTTAGTGTCACATGTGATCACACATTTTTCCAAACTTGTGTTCAGACATTATTTGTATTTTTTTTTGTGCAAAGTTTAATAACCCTTGCAAAAATGTCCCTGAAGAAAAAGCCACAAGAAGACAGCCATAAGAGAATAAAAGTAACTGTAGAAATGAAACGTAAAATCATTGAAAAGCGAGAACAAGGTGTGAGCATGGCTGATCTAGCGCGCACATACAATCGGTCTACATCAACGATTTGCTCTATCCTCAAGAACAAGGACAAAATTAAGAAGATATATACTTCAAAGGGAGTGTCAAGAATGTCTACGAAACGGTTACCTATTCTTGATAGTGGTGAAAGGTTGCTTCTCATATGGATAAACGAAAAGCAATTGCAAGGCGATACTATTAACGAAAACATCATTTGTGAGAAGGCGAAAGCTATTTTCGCCGACCTCATTAAGAAGACGCCAGGATCATCAACTGCCGAAAAAGAAGTACAATTTAAGGGAACTCATGAATGGTTCGAGAAATTTAAGAGAAGAACCGGCATCCACAGCGTTGTGAGGCACGGTGAAGCAGCAAGCTCTGGCACAAAGGTAGCAAAGAACTTCATCAGCGACTATAAGAGGCTCGTAGATTCTGAGGGTTACCGGATTTTACTTCTAGTAAAAAAGAATTAATTATTTGTCATAAATTCATAAATAATAAACTAGTTATTTCGATTGTTTTTTGCAAATCGAAATCGCATTCCGGGTTGTTACGCTCCTTAACAATTTATAAGTATGTAATTTTATTTGAATAAACGTTAAAAATAAAAAAATTAAGTATTTTTTTCGGCATGGAACGCATTATCGTATTTTACATTGATTTATATGGAAAAAAATGTTTCGCTTATCGAGTGTTTCACATAACGAGTAAGATTCTGGAACGAATTATTCTCGTTATGAGAGGTTCCACTGTAGATTACAAGTTTTCAAATCATGAAATTTATCTAAAAAATATAGCTTCCGTTATAGATGAAAACTCCGAATGAAAAATAGTTTTAGTGTCGGTTCAGGATTAGCGTAATCAGCAAATGTAAATTATATTTACTTATGCCTCGAGTAATTTAATAGTGTACTCTAATATGTTTTATGTGCATTTACTTGGTGCAAATGTCTTGATCTATGGAGATATTAATCTCTCTTCCACCCACGCTATTATGGGAGATAAAAATAAATCCCCATCCAGCACGATCTTATTTATTATAAGCGCGAAGTCACTTATACTCGTAGATCACTCAGATATAGACATATTACATCTATCCACGAATACTTGAAATTTAATCAAAAAGTATAAAGTGCCATGTTTTACTAGCTTGAAAAATATCCGATTCTTCGAAGACATTACAACCTTTATTCTCACAAAAGCATTATACAATTTACCTATTTTGAACTAATCGACAATACCTTGATTAGATCTCTAGCTCAACATTATCTCCATAACCTATCTTTCTATATTCATTAAATTGTTCAATTGTTTCATTTCATAACACAAGCGGTTTTCTTGATATCAAAATATATATCAATATTTTAGAACAGATGATATGGGCCTCAAAGAAAATCATTTTTGTGACATATATTACAATAAAATACCCTCTACTAAAAACGAATTATTAAGAACTGTCGTGGAATACTTATTAATGTAATAAAAAAGCATTTAAATGTACAAATAATCTTGAGTTTTCAAAAATAAAACAAATAAGATTTCATACTAGTCCCATTCCTATTTTGTTGATTATCGACTGAATTTAGTCAATTTACTTAAAATATTAATTCATATTAATAATATTTTTAGTTGAAATTCATGAAATAGCAAAACATTTTTAATTATCACACTTTCGTTGTATACCGTACAACCTATCGAATTTATCGTTATATGGCAATCTCTTCTAACCCACTAGAATGATGTTTAAACAAGCTTTAAGTGAAAAACAGACTGAAACCCTTTATAAAAAATCTGGGTTCTAACGAGAATCGTATCAGTAACCAACGGGCTGGAAGAAAGGCGTGTAGCCTACTAGGCCAAGGTATTGTGATTTAGAGCTTATTTTCAACAAAAGTCTGTAAAATAAAATACTTAATAGATATGACATGGCTTCAAAAATATAATTAAATAAAAAACCAGCATAAACTCGGCAACGTTCCTGACTGAACAAAAATAGTTTTCCATGAAAGGAAGGATTCGAAGGACAAACCAGCTTAGGTCGTAAAATCACGAAAGGCGAGGTGATACTTTTTAAATATTAACTCACTGACACCGTGTAAACTGTTCCGTTACCCCGAAGCTTGCCAGCAAACACCTTAAAAATTAAGCAGCGATCTTCAAGTCAACGATTTTGTAGCGTCAGGATTCTTGACACAACAGATCATACCGTAGTGTGGTTTGAATAAATCAATTCACCTAGAAGCAGCTTAACTGTTCCAAACTTTGACAACTAATATGGCAATTCTGTTTTTATTTACAGAACTTTTGATTTATTCATTCGAATGGTACCCGTCAAAATGTATAACTGATAATTCGGACATATAGATCCTTGAAAAAAAGACCAATGTCATAGGAATCAGGCTACGGAGGACATTTATGAAAAGTTCGATAGAACGGCAATTCAACAAGTCTCTCAGATTTCAAAAACATTTCTTTCCTATTCTTCAATCTTACTTTCCTCTTCTCTAGGAATCTCAGCTGAAATTTGGTAAATTATCATTTAGCATAATATGATTGAGGTATATGTAATGTATTGCTTTTATAATCTCCCTATTACAATCAATTTACGATATGCTCTGTACTTGTGCTGACGCTTACTTTTTTTTTTAAATATCAATATTTTTTTATATATAAATATAAAATCAAAAATGGTTTCAGGTCTGCTTTCGAAACGACTCTATATAAATTATCCTTTTTGTAATTTATTTTTATCAAACACTGTTTATTCCTTTTTTTATGACGGTATAACCCTACCGGTTTCACGGCTTTCACCTCATCTTCAGGGGAGCGCAAACAAGTCTTGTTTGCGCTCCCCTGAAGATGAGGCGAAAGCCTTGAAACCGGTAGGGTTATACCGTCATAAAAAAGTGGAATAAACAGTGTTTGATAAAAATAAATTACAATGTCTTTAAACCTCGACAATGTTAATGCCTTAACTATAAACAACAATTATCCTTTTATTGTTCTTATTATTATATATTCACATTCCAAATGCAAAAATTATGTAGTACTCCTAATAATTCTAAGATTTAAAAAGCTTCTAAGATTAAAAAAGCATTTTTTCTTTCAGCTTACTCGTAATATAAAATTTCGTGTAGTATAAAATACCCCGGAATTATGAGCGTAATATTTTGCTCATAATCCAACAATATTTTTCACAACACACAGCTTGCATGAAATATTTATCTAACTTTCTCTAATGTTCCAGGACTCCGAAGTGTTGAATATATTTTTATCTCTTTTCTCGTTATTGTTTTGAACTTTAAACATGATAATCGAAATTATTATGTGAATGATTATTTTATTGCAATAAATATCCAAAATAACGAAAGAACAATTAATATTTTTGTAAAAAAACAAGTGAATACATAATTATTTCAAAGGTTTTGATTTGACTTTGTGGAACTCCGTTTAATTTTTTTAAATTGTAAATTATTTTGATATTCCACCAATTACATTAATCTCTGCAACACGCATACCTACATCCTAGCTCGAGGCTTTCTTCAGGCAAAATGATCTCGGTTTGTTACGATAGCAATGCTTAGGTCTAACTGGTGGCATGTATCATCGGAAGTGTATGTGGTATATTAACACAAGGGAAAAAATAATGTGGTGATTTTTTTGCATTTTTTGTTTGTTTATAACTTTTTTTTTTTTTAATGAAATATGAACGTAATATTGTTGTTGAATGCAATATTGTTTTAAAATCGTTCAAGATTCGAATCTATCAAATTCTAAATACATATGGTTTAAACTTAGTTTTTATAAAATATTTAATTATTTATATATTTAGTTTCACATCAATAAAAATTAGAACTCGTTTGACGTGAAGATGAATGTTCTCTCCTTTTTTCCACCCTCAGTGCCGGATCGATGCGCTGATCTATCATAAAAACACTGACCTTTCAAGAGAAATTAATTGTTAAAAAAATCACATATATTGGGTTGATGCAAAAGTAATGATCGTTTTTTATGATCCCAGGTAAAAAAAATCCCAGGTAAGAAATGATGAATAGTATCTTCTTTTAAATGATTCCATTGTATAAAGGATGCTTTCCCCCTACTTTCTATTTAGTTTTGGCCTGGCCAGAGTATAGTGAAAAGCCCTTGTATTTTTTCAAAATGTCGGTCGATAAAGTGCATTTACGTCATTGTTTACTTTATGAATTCCGTAAAGACAATACCGCGAGTGTGGCAACCAAAAACATTTGCGACGTGTATGGAGCAGATGTCATCAAAGTTCGACAGGTACGAAGATGGTTTACAAAATTCCGATCTGAGGATTTTTCACTATTTGATAAACCACGTACCGGGCGGCCATTGAAGTCTGATGACGACAAGTTAAAAGTCATAATTGACACAAATCCATGTCTAACCACCAGGGAGATGGCGTCGATGATGGGAGTCAACCAAACAACCGTATTAAAACATTTGAAGCGTATGGGGATGGTTTCGCGGTACAACGTTTGGATACCTCATCAATTGTCGGCTGCCAATTTATTGGATCATGTTTCAACGTGCTTTGCTTTGAGTGCGAGACAAAAACATGAACCTTTTTTGCATCGTTTGGTAACAGGAGATGAGAAATGGGTCGTGTACAACAACGTGACAAGAAAAAGACATTGGGCTATACCTGGACAAGCCCCATTAACAACTTCGAAGGCCGAAATCCATCAAAAAAAGTAATGCTTTGTGTTTGGTGGAATTGTAAGGGTATTGTGTATTTTGAACTCTTGGAACGCAATCAGACAATTACAACAGAACGATATTGTCAGCAATTATCCAAATTGAACATCGCCCTTCAAAAGGATAGACCAGAATTGGTAAACAGAAAAGGGGTAGTGTTTCATCCCGACAACGCGCGACCACATGTGGCTTTGATGACCCAATACAAGCTAAATGAGTTGAATTGGGATGTTATCAAGCATCCACCGTATTGTCCAGATCTTGCTCCTTCCGATTTTCATTTATTACGATCGCTGCAAAAAATTTTAAATGATAAAAAATTTGATACAATAGAGCAGGTAAAAACATCCCTTACTAAATTTTTCGCATCAAAATCCACGAAATTTTACACTCATGGTATTAATAAGTTGATAGAAAGATGGGAGAAGGTTATAAGAACTGATGGAAATTATAAAATTGATTGAATAAATATTACAAATCTAAAAAAAAAATGTTTAATTGTATATGTAAAAAACGATCATTACTTTTGCATCAACCCAATATTATCGCAAAAACTGTCAAATATGTGATTCGCTGAGGCTGATAAAATATCCTATTTGAAGAAACTCTTGACGTATCACGAGAAACTTGTCACTTGCTAGCACGTGAAGGTTTCATAAATGTTGAGGAAAGAAAAATCAAATAAAAAAAACTTAAAATCGAATTCAGAAAATATTTCTATGAAATACTTAAGCAATAATAATGTTATTTTACTTGTATACGTACAGGACTTATTCAACAACAAAAATATTTCTATGAAATACTAAAGCAATAATAATGTTATTTTACTTGTATACGTACAGGACTTATTCAACAACAAAAATATTTCTATGAAATACTAAAGCAATAATAATGTTATTTTACTTGTATACGTACAGGACTTATTCAACAACAAAAATATTTCTATGAAATACTAAAGCAATAATAATGTTATTTTACTTGTATACGTACAGGACTTATTCAACAACAAAAATATTTCTATGAAATACTAAAGCAATAATAATGTTATTTTACTTGTATACGTACAGGACTTATTCAACAACAAAAATATCTGACGAATGGTTGAGATCAACATTCACAACCATTCCCAAAAAGATGAGCGATTAAATATAAATGAATGATTGACAAAATATCTGACGAATGGTTGAAATCGACATTCCTAACCATTCCCAAAAAGAGAAGTGCTAAAATATAAATCACTGAAAAAATATCTGACGAATGGTTAAAATCAACATTCATAACTATTCCCAAAAAGACAAGCGCCAAAATATAAATAACTCACAAAATATCTGATGAATGGTTAAGATTACATACATAACCATTCCAAAAAAAAAAAACAAGCGCTAAATGTTATAAATAGTAAACCATAAGTTTTGAGAGCAACTTATCCATAATATAATATTTAGGAAATGTGAAACAGACACGAGTAACGCATATAGTAATATGATTTTCGTGATGGTTTGAGCACACGATTAGGTTTTAGTCTAAATGTCGTAGTGCAAAGATGCTAGAATGTTAATGTGGATACCGGTGGTGAAAAGTTTTTCGATAAAGTGCAACATTCGAAACATTAAATCCTTTGAAAACAATGGTCGAACAAATATTTTATAATTTGTGGTCATATTTTTAATAAATTAATAAAGAAACAGTATTAAAAATAGTCTTACAATCGTACTACGAAAAGATTGAAACAATTAAATAAACAGTTGTCCCTATCCAGTAAATGACCACTTTGAAATTATCGCAACTATTTGGCCATTGACTACGAGGTCGTGAGGTTTCTAAACAATCGAAAAAAAATGGAAATATAGTAAGCATCCTGCGTCAGTAATTGATCAAAAAATGTTTGATATTAGTCCAAATATTAGAGGCGATGTCATCAATGCTAATGATCTAAATGATAGTGGGTCAACTTGTTATTTTGGATTTTATGTTTTGAATGACTGTACACGTTTACCACCTGAATTTATTTATTAGCGTTTCTGAGCTGCCTTTTATAAATAAAAAAAAGAGCATCCTTTTGTAATATTTTACGAACGAAAAAGTGCAATTAAAGTCATTTATTTCTATAATTCTATTAAAGTATTTTTATATATTTCCCCTCTTTTCATAACAAAGGTAAATAAAGTGTTTTTAAATATTTAGGATAATCAAAAAAATGTTCTCTATGGGAAATTTAAAAAAATCAGCTTAGATTTTAACGTGATGACTGAAAAACACTTACAAAACTGATATTATTTTATGAATTACGTTATATTATAAAGATCCAAATAGATTATTATAAATTTAAATTACCTTCTTGCTACTTAAAACATACGATATCCGTAGCCTTGTTGGTAAGACGCTTGCTATTCGACCTAAGGGTTGCGGGTTCAACCCCCGTTGGAACCCAGATTTTATATACAAGTATTATATTTTAATTTGGTTTTCACTTAAGACCTCTTTTACCTATTTTTGATCAGTTACAAGAGATTCCCGTATGACAATAAACCCTCCGAGTTGTACTTTATACAACGAAAGAATAAGTCAATAAATACCCGTTTAGTTTATAATGCGTTTTATTCGTCCATATAATTTAAGATACATTTTAGTATTTTTTTCAATTCTTATTGAACTATCAGTGGCAATAACGCCACATAAAATATAATAATTCTTCCTTTCCATGACATCTCACAATTTTCCATCGGAACTAGAAACCACACGGAAGTGCTTTAAGCATTTGCTTTAATCTCATTATGTAACACGCAACCTCGGGCAGCGAGAGCTAGGGACAGCAAAAGTCGATAAAGTGGTTTAGCAAAAGAAACATATTACATTACAAGGTTCACCAATTTAAATTTAAAACAGATATTTTATTTTCGTCTATATTTTAAATTATATGTGTGTAGTCTTTTTACGCAAAGACTTATGTTGAAGTTGAAGGTAAATTTGGGGATTAGACGCAAATGAACATATGTTAGGTCCACTTTTTTTTTAATTTTAAGTATCAGTTTTCAAGTGTAATTAATACATACTTTGCTATATACTAGAGAAAATAAAAAAATTAAACATTGATTCAAAGAGATTCGCATGTTACGAATCATTTTCCAAAAATATTGCTCTCATGGCTTTCCTCCCACTTTTTTACTTGTATTATTTAATATCTTATTAAAAGTTAAGAGCCTGTATATGATGTGTTATATGGGTTATTCAGTAAAAGTTAAGAGCCTCTATATGATATGTTATATGGGTTATTCAGTAAAAGTTAAGAGCCTATATATGATATGTTATATGGGTTATTCAGTAAAAATTTAACACTTTTAACTGAAGTGAGTCACAATTAAAAAAACTCTTTTCTTTAAACTTTAAAACGTGATGATAACCAGGATGTTTTGAAAAACTTTCATATAAAGATTTTTTTAAATTAGCTTAAATAAAACAATGCTGAAATTTCTTCCAAAATATGTCTTAAAGAAAAAATATGGTGAAAAAATGTCGTATTACAATTTTTCAACGAATCGGGACACAAAAAGATTTTTTCCGGAAAGGCGTGGGAAAGTTTCTCAGCTGTCAGGCTAAATTTGAATGTATACATTGCCTCGGAAACTTATTTATGTAAAATGTAAATGCTAATCGGTGACGAGAATTGAAAACGAATATTTTTGCGGACTTCTGTAGGCAGGCGTGAATTACTTTTCCGTTTTCTTTTGCAATCGCTTACAATTTATAATATTTGTTAGAGATAATAATAAATCTTTTTGGTTTAAAGATTCTCCCTTAACGCCTTGAAATAAAAAAAATTCATCTTCGCTACAGAAAAGTTTTCTAAATCGTACATTATTATTTTCTATTTACTTTTTATAATAGTTTTCATTCTTTAACAATAAATCGATAACGATATTTATGTTAATATTGAAAGACCCTTCTACTAAAAAAAAAAATGTTTTAAGGCAGTGATTGTCAACTTTTATCATTTTACGGCGCCTTTATAATTTTTTTTACAGCGCCTTTAAACAAGTTACTAATTAGTGGGAGTTGTTCACTTAAAAAAATCTCAAATATTGGAATCAAACTAGATATAGCTTCTCTCATTTCTTATTTCGCATAAAATTTTGAGCTATATTTGTTTATTATTACAGGCTACCGCAAAAACTTAGATTTACAGAGGTGTCGTTGAAAATCGAAACAGGATTCGCTGAGATTTAACACCCAGAAAAAAATATTCATATTTACAGATTTCTAAAACTCAACCCCAGTTTCACACGGCAAATTTTATTTTTAATGTACTGAGATTGCCTGGAATTATAAAAAAATCGAAAAAATGCCCCGGCATCCCAGGGAATTGATCACTGTTCCCCATGGTACCGATAAGAACACTATTAAAACCTGTTGTATGGTTTTTACAGTCTAGGAACCAAAGTGTGATATCACCAAACGAAAGAAGAAAATTTTACTTTGTGGAACTTTGCGTTTCAGTGCGTTAACTTGAATAATGCTCAATGGTACTTAAAACACATTTAATTTAAAAAATCTAAGATGAAACATGATATAATATAGCAGCGATGGCAAGTACATGACACGTATGCCAAACTTGACACGCTAGAGATTTTTGAATGCACGTCGAGGAACTCAATATATCTAAAAAAAAACATTATTTTTTTTACTATTTGAAAATATTCTTTGAAATGCAGGTATTCTTACTTTTCAAACACAATATTCAATTCAATTTCGTAAGAGGAAGCCTTCTGGTAATATGTCGCTATGCTATAATACAGTGTGGCCAGTGTGGTATGTGGCTAACTTCAGGTGATTACGAACTCACAAATTAGTTGTCATACATTGACGGTCTGTAGAGAGGTACTGGCCAGTGATCTTTTTCAAATTTTATTTTGGCACGTTGATTAAATCCTATTTGCCATCCCTGTGTTTTTCATTGATATCATGTGTCACAAAACATTTTACTTATTATATAATTCCAACTGGTTTCCAAGGAGAACGCCAAACTGAATGTGCTGTCCTGAATATTGTCTCAGAATACTAACAGCTCTAAGACGATATCGTCTTAGGTTTCCGTCCGATGGAAATTGAGTGAAGTGCTTCTCGGAACTCCTTTCTTCCCGCCACGAGCTGATAATTTAATAGGAAATCAAAGGCTGATTCCATTCTCTACACGTGAAAAGCCCTGCCCTGCCTTCTTCTCACAATTGACTTTTGCTTTGTCGATTCTTCTCTTTTGAAAACTCAAACGTCTTATTAAATTAAGATTATTGGAAAAAATAAATAGAATTTTTTATTTGTTCTTGCTTAATTTCCACAGGAATATACATAAATTAGTAAATTTTATAAAAACCAATATATTTATTCTACTCGGTACTTGAAAAACAAGCACAATAAACGTATGTTAGAAAATGTTAAGTATTGATTAATTATTAAATGGAATATTATTCAAAATATGCTCATTTCATTTTCTTAAAACCATTATTAAATATAAAAGGTCTGTTTGTCTGACCTGTAAATTATTTTAAGTAAAATCATAGCAATATTTTTCTCTGCTAAGATAAAGAATGAGGTAACATAGGTTTCTGGTAATATAACATACTTACAGTCGTGCTCCTGATGAAGTATTGTACTCGTACTTGCAGAGGAAAAGTGAGTCGTGCTCCTGATGAAGTATTGTACTTGCAGAGGAAAAGTGAGTCGTGCTCCTGATGGAGTATTGTACTTGCATAGGAAAAGTTAGTCGTGCTACTAACTAAGTCAGCTGTAACCAGATGAAACTGACACAACCGTAGTATTCGAAAAAAACTTAATTTCATGTTTTTTAACATCCACAATACTTAATTCACAATTGATTTCCACTACAATGAAATGTTAAGTTAATGAGTGCAGATATACAGTGTGTACTAACAATATACTCGTACATCTACTATTTTACGAATAAAGAGAACAATGTCACTAAAGAGGCGTGCGACGAATCGATCTTATTCCGATTAAATTCAAATAACTTTTGTGTTTTATTTTTCGTTTTAATTCGTTTAATTAGTACGGGTTCCATCATAACAACTTACTTAAATTGCAACTCAATATTAATAACACGTTACTCGAACAAAAAGTAGATATGAATACTAAAATATAAGGTTCATATAAAGTTCTTCGGAAGAAAAAGCATACTTCATAAATCCAACAACCACGTCCCTCCCTCGAAATAATTCCGTTCTGATCGAGCAACCTTCAGTGCAGATGTAATCATTTTCTTCAGAAGAAAAAGCATACTTCATAAATCCAACAACCACGTCCCTCCCTCGAAATAATTCCGTCCTGATCGAGCAGCCTTCAGTGCAGATGTAATAATTGAATCTAAATTGAAACTTCCCTCGCTCACTGATGCAGACACGCTCCGATGCACTTATTCAGCTTCTAAACGGCAACCCTACATCGCTGCATGTGACATACTCGTTAATGCGTTTTTTGCTAAAGAAATAACCTTTTAGTGGAAAGTACTTTCGTATTTCTCGGATAGATGTCGTTAGGACATAATATTCGTTGCTAACTTAATTTCAAACGTGATGACTGTATATTATCAAAAAAATTGTTTATCGAATTTTCGGTCATTGTTTACCAAAAATGTTTCAGCATTTTTTAGTGTCGGTTTGAAGATGGAACATAATTATTTACTTTTTAGTGGTTGATGCTTTTTTACTATCGCATAGAAAAAGTGCGATACAAACCAAAAAAATATATTTGTTCAGTGTATGGCGACGATGCAGTAAACGATCGAGTGTGTCAAATGTGGTTTTAAAAAATCCGTAATATATGTATAGTCACCTCGAAAATAGCATCCGCTCTGGAAAGTCGATTACCACTGATGACAACCGAATCAAGTATTTGATCGATAGTAAATAGCGTTATACGAACGATATGAGACATTGCTGAAATATATAAATACATAGGAAATATCGAAAACCACCGACCACGGGCAAATTACATCTAAATCTAAAAACTTGCGTTTTATTTTGATCTAAAAATACGAAATTATTTTCCTGACAACCTATTAAAACGAGATTATTCTTGGAATGAAAGATTGTGCTTCACAAATATTGTACAACGCATACGTATACAACATATTTCCGTTCTAATCGAGCAGCCTTCAGTGCAGATGCAATAATTGAATCTAAATTGGAACTTCACTCACTGGTGCAGACACGCTCCGATGCACTTATCCCGCTTATAAACTGCGGCCCCACATCACTGCACATGACATAAATGCACTTTTTGCAACACATATTTTTTTTTTTTCATTCAAGTTCACAAACTTAGTCATTTAACACTATTTTGCAGTTAAAATATGAAGAGATTTTTTTTAAATCGCATGTTTCTTATGAACTCTTTGAATATTGGGTTGTCCGGAAAGTTATTCCTTCTTTTTAGGTCAAACTCAAATGCATTTTTTATATATTTAGATTTAACTTACTCCTAGACGGTGGTTATTGACATTTTCAGTTTTCAGCAATCTCTCGTGACGAAGAACGCTCGATCAAAGCCTTCATTTGGTCGTCAACTTCGAATTTCATATCACTATTGCGTTTTTTTACAACACATTTGACACACAAGATCGTTAACTGCGTCGTTGCCATACACTGCATATTAATTTTTTTTTGGTTTGAGTCACATTTTTCTCTTTGCGGTAGTAAAAAATGTCAGGCAGTGAAAAAACAACTTATTGTGTTCCATGTTCAAACTTAGTATAAAAGAAACGCTCAATCAATTTGGGTAAACAACGTCCGAAAAAATGAGCTTAGCTATTACCTTTCGTAATGGTATACATTCAAAACGTTTGGAATGAAGTTAGCATTGAACATTTTTCCTAACTATATCAATCCAAGAAATATGAAACAACTTTCCGAATAACTTATACAGTATTACATTTTTATTGTATATATTACAATCTTGCCGGTTTATTGCCGCGTGATATTATCTTTAAACTAACGTAAAAAGATAACGATTCCGTGAGTGAAGGCAAAACAGGAACCCTTGTTGAAAATATTGCGTACCAACGGGTATGGAACTCGCAGTCTAGTAGTCAACTAGGCCATAGACTTCGGTCAGTCTATGACCGAACTCTGTAGCCTAGCTGGTAAAACACCTGACAAAGCCCACAGAGTTCGATTTTTTTCTAAAATAATTTGGTTGTATAAGTCAATTATATTTGTAATAGAATTATGATTCTAATAATTGTCATAACGGGATATGCATTTACATAAGATCATATTAATTACACTTTCATTCTATACGGCACCCGTGCTCTAATTGGTAACCGGTCTCCAATTCCAGTTTCTTCCAATTTCATTTTTGTAAATCTTTCATTATTCATTAATTCTACGTGTTCGAAACATCTAATTTTCCTTTCTTCATGTTAAGCACTTTTTTCGATCCGCACACTTTCCTAATTTCCCCATTCTTTATTATAGCATTCATTATTTTACATTTTTAGCAAAGCTCTAATTTTCACCACATTTATATTACTTTCATCTCAAAGTTTGCTCGAGTCAAATTCGTCTTTATACGAGTATAAAATGTAGTTATTTTAAAAATGGCCATTTCTTCGTTATGTATAACGCGAACCGGGATGTAACATAGTTATTAGCCTTGCGTCATGCTATAAGTAATATTTAATTTATTTCCCCAGAGTAGGAGGATCTTCAAATATTGATTCAAGCCGAAAATAATATTCAAAATTCGAATTTACTTAAAAAATATTCATTTTCCCGGTGGAGAGAAAACCCTCGAATCAGATTTATTTCCTCAGAGGGCGAAGGATTAAATTAATTATATTGGAACCTCAAAAATGTTTCCAAAAATAACATAGGAAAGGGGAAAGAATTTGATAACCTACAAAAAAGCCCTAAAATTTTAATTATCTCATTATTGATGTTATTCCTAATACATGTATAATATGTATCACAATTACGTGATAAAATAAATAATCTATAATATTTAAAAATAAAAGTACAATATACTCGTACATTTTAATCGAGTTACTTTTTCTCAATGATTGTCAGTATACAGATCGCGTTTTATCAAAGAGGTAAATTAACTAATCCATCAATAAGGACAAACGAACTTTTTTAATTTTCTTGAGTTTTCTGTTTGAATGTTTCGTATATTTATTATAATTTAAATCAAATTGAACCGCAGTTCACTTTCAGGAAGTTTAATGTTTCTTCTGTCTTTTAACATTTTATTTCTAACTAATTCTTTTATGAATATCACTTATTAATCTTTCATGAAAATGTTTTCTCAATTCAAAGATCTACAGGCTATTCAGCAAATATGTGTTAAGCTCAGTTTAGTTGGGATAAGCTAAAGTAAAATGCTAGCGACGAGTACCTTTCGTTAGGCCTTCAATTTGTGCATGTTAAATTTGTTAAACCTATGGAAATGTCAAATTTTTAACACGTTCAAATAAAAAATATATACATAAAGTTTTGCTCAAGAAATATTATATGAACCCAAAATTCATCAAATTAAAAAAATTATCTATTATGAACGTTCATTTAACCTGAGATGTAAATAGAACGATCGTAGACATAAAAACATTTACCGAGTAATGAACGTTCATTTAACCTGAGATGTAAATAGAACGAACATACACATAAAAACATTTACCGAATTATGAACGTTCATTTAACCTGAGATGTAAATATAACGAACATATACATAAAAACATTTACCGAATTATGAACGTTCATTTAACCTGAGATGTAAATAGAACGAACATATACATAAAAACATTTACCGAATTATGAACGTTCATTTAACCTGAGATGTAAATAGAACGGACATAGACATAAAAACATTTATCGAGTTATAAATTTTCATTTAACCTGAGATGTAAATAGAACGAACATACACATAAAAACATTTACCGAATTATGAACGTTCATTTAACCTGAGATGTAAATAGAACGAACATATACATAAAAACATTTACCGAGTTATGAATTTTCATTTAACCTGAGATGTAAATAGAACGAACATACACATAAAAACATTTACCGAATTATGAACGTTCATTTAACCTGAGATGTAAATAGAAGGAACATATACATAAAAACATTTACCGAATTATGAACGTTCATTTAACCTGAGATGTAAATAGAATGAACATATACATAAAAACATTTACCGAATTATGAACGTTCATTTAACCTGAGATGTAAATAGAACGGACATAGACATAAAAACATTTACCGAATTATGAACGTTCATTTAACCTGAGATGTAAATAGAACGGACATAGACATAAAAACATTTACCGAGTTATGAATTTTCATTTAACCTGAGATGTAAATAGAATGAACATACACATAAAAAAGTCATGTTTGGTTATTATCTATACAATCGCCAAATATAATACAAATAAAGTGAATTCGTAATGTACTCGTTCGTCAGATTCGCTGAACTGAAACGGATGGCATTATTTTATCATAGGCGCTATTCTTTGTGAGTTTTGTAACCTGATTATTGTTACATTTGACAGTGGTTGACACTTACTGGTTCCAACATTAAATACAACAATACTATTTGTTTGGAAATCTCAATACTCTTTTGTGCACTCAGAAAATAATACAAGTGAGGTCAATTATATTTTTTTTAAATTTGCGGGTACATATTAAATAGTACTTTCCGATAAATTTTTCCATTCCTCCCAACTTCTATTCGATTTTTTTAAACGATGAGCAGAATTTTAATGTTATCCATAATACACAACCAGAAAAATGGAAGGAAACCCATGATTTAAATATTCATGAATTCGTAGGAAATCATTAATCTTGATTATTTTAATTTGTTTAAGCTTTTATGGAAATGGCTACAGATATATGTCAGGCAAGTTTATTGCTAACACATTTTTTTAAATATTTTTTTTGTCCATATCAGATTCGAAATAAAAATAGTGAAACTTTAAAAAATAAATAAGACTATGTGAAGTGTTTAAAAATAAACGAATTTAAATAAAATAAAAACCTACCAGGAGTGTTTAAAAAACAATGACGAAGTGTTGTGAAATACAATATAACAAATAACCTCAATTATAATATTGTACATTCAGTGTTTGAATGCATTAACTATTAAAATATTTTTATTTATCACTTCGAATTTTTATTTTGCTAAATATTTTAAACTTACATGAAATCGTAAACTATTAAAATATTTTTATTTATCACTTCGAATTTTTATTTTGCTAAATATTTTAAACTTACATGAAATCGTAAATAAAGAGTTATTTGTGGGTATATTTCTAGTTAACAGTTTGAAATGTCTCAATATAAAAGTAAAATAGTGATAGCAATGTACAATATTAAATATTGTAGATACTTTTTGTTGATTCTCAACCTTCATATGAAGGAAAATTAAAAAGAATCACAATATAAAATATTATTCGAATTTAAAAAAAATACCTTTTTCAAAAAACAACAATTCACTTGTATATATACGAGTAGTATGTTACAATATGAGGTAAATCAACACTTCACTTGTATATATGTTACAATATGAGGTAAATCAACACTTCACTTGTATATATGTTACAATATGAGGTAAATCAACACTTCACTTGTATATACGAGTATGTTACAATATGAGGTAAATCAAATAAATGTTCTGTTAGTCGTACTACTAAATACACAAAATGTATAATTGTAACAAAATCCGGCACAATTCGAGATATGCGTGGAAAACATGAGCATGACCTACAAATTATATTATAATAGGAAGTTGACGCAGTGATAAATATGACTTCTAAGTAAGGAAAATCTACTAGACCATTATGAAACAATATCCTCTTGAATTGTCCTCTAGAAATCCATAATAATACATATTTTATTACACTTCCGTTGAATAAAGTACAACCAGCGAGTTTATTGTCATATAAAATGTCAATCTCTTTCAATGTACTCGTACAATATGTCAAAAAGGAAATGTTTTTAAAATATACTAAGTTCCAATGGGAATCAAACTCATTACCAATGGGTTGAAAGACAGGCGTCTCACTAACTATGCTACAGAGATCAATGTAGCATAGTTAGTGAGACGTATGAGTACATTTAGGTTTATATGAAATGTTTCATAAAATAGTTGAATTAGCATTTTAGTGACGTTTTATAATAAACAAATTTAAATAGATACATCCTGATAACTGATAAAACTTTTTACCAAGAAATGAAATGACCATAACGGTCAATCATTAGAATAAATAGTTTTCTATAGGCTTGGGCATACCTAATGCTGTTGTCCGACTATCGAACATGGGCTACTACTACACTCTTATTAGAATATATCTAATAGAGATGTAACGTTGTCTGTCCAAACCTCTGAACACTTCAATCACTGTAAACGTCTTCTCCAAAGACTCTCAATTCTCCCCAATTTTGTCAAAATAATAAGATCACGTTTAGGGCTTTTTTTCGGAATGGTGTATTCAAGATTTCAGATAGTGGAATATCAATGAGTTTTTTCTACTTGAAGAGTTCTGCGGAATCACTATTTCTCATTTACCCACCTTTTCTGTGTATAAAACTATCAAACATTAATTTAAAAAACGGCTAGTCTTACTAAACTGTGTATATTTAATTTGTATTTACATTGAACACGAGGATATGCTGAATATTTTTATGTTATTGGAGTTTCACAACAACACAACGTACTTAAAACTCATTCTCACTATTTTATATATTCAAAAATATTTCTGAGATAATCAAATTAACTCCAGCGTCAATAAAGGGGTGTTACAATTTTAAGCGGAATCGGCATCTAAGGGTTCAAGACAGGGCCCTTTTAAGTTCTTCATTAACCCATGAAATATATTTTTTCTGCACGTTTATTATTATTGCGCATATTTTGCTTGCGTGACCTTTAAAACAGTGATGGATTGGTTTACAGACTTTGATCTTAGCAATTTGCTGCGTGATAAATTTAGGTAGTCGACTAACAATTATTTAGAAGTTAGTACGAAAGAAAAATATAACTTTTACATTTCTAAGGTAGTTTTTTGTAATCAAAAAATTACAACTAAATTTACGTTGTAGCGAAAAATACATTTGTTTTTTTTTATATTTCGGAAATTCAAATGTTTATCTCTAATTGCGCATCATTTCAATTTATTATAAAGAAAACAAAATGTTTCTGAATATACTTGATACATTTGAATTATTTTCAATTGAACTCCACAGTCATTATTTCCACAACATTGTTAATTGCGTTTTAAATATACGACACTATGTTTGAATGTGGGTGAGGCAAAGCTGTATGTGTGAATAGAAAGGTGAAGATCTGTCATTTTTGCCTACCTCAAAAGTAACAAATAATTATGGTTTCTATGTATGTATCATATATATGTGTATGTTGCAATTTTTCTTACTTTCAAATGAAATAGTTTACAAATTAAAATAACAACCAAGAATGGTCTCACAAGAGAGAAGTACTTATCCGTCAATAGCAATTATCTGTCAATAGTGAATGGAAGAAGACCAAAAACTTAAATATGTTTTGATGATATTTTTTTAAATTCAATTAAAAAATTCTTTGATGATAATTTTTTTGTGGCAGTTCGTGGATTTTTTTTCAAAAAATATTCCTTGACAAAAAGTGTCAGTATCATTACCATATCAAGTGATAGTTGTCAAATCATATTGGTAAAATAAAAATGTTTTTAATACACAATTCATTGCATTACCAATTATCAATACAATTAAGTACCACAACCAATAATGGTCTATCAAAAATATAAAAAAAATATATTCAAATAATTTTTCAGAGCATTTTTATTTTTCTGATTTGACAGTTGGCACTTCTTGATTAAATTAAATTTTTTGGTTTCTATGGTTTTTGTACTGTTAACCAATTGTTTATTTCAAATCTATTTAAGTCATATTTTAATCGATCATTTTTTCATCAAATAATGAATTGTTTATTTAATAATATAAAATTTGTTATCCGGAAAGAAGTATCGTATTTTTTTCGGAAAGATGTAGTAAGGACCAAATTGTCCTTCCTTACTTCATCCCAAAGGTGCTGAATGGATATTATTATGAAAGGTTATGCGCATTTTTCGGTCATTATTAAATCAAATTGTTTTTTGTCATAATTTTGAAGATGAAACAAAATAAGTTGATTTTTAGGTGCTTGATACTTTTTACTAGCGCAAAAGAAAAACGAGTCACAAACAAAAAAGATATTTACAATAAAGTCAACGATGTAGTTCGGGATTATTTATGTAATGGTAATATGACACTGGAACATGGTGTCTGCTCTGGAAGGTCGATTACCACTGATGACGACCAAAGGCTTTGATTCAGAATAACCAGCATCGTACAACGAAAAAGGTGAACGGAGAATATCGAAAACTATAGTTCAGGGGCATTTGGTGCAATTTTGTTTTAGAATTTGACCTAAAAATACGAAATTACGTTCCGGAAAACACAATACTTCTGTCCATTATTTGATGTAAACGCACTTTTAGAGAATTACATTTTCTTCAATTTCCTTTGATAAATAAACGAAATTTGCTACGAATAAATTCCAGCCTGTTGGCGTTTATTTTTTCAAAACGAATATTTTATAAATATTGCTGATTTTTTTCATATAAATTGATTTCTTTATTTTTATTTCGTGATGTTATACTTTCTGCAAGGCCTGTGAAAATAAACGGATCTGGTTTCTGAATAAAACCTTAACTACTTCAGCAGTCGAATTCAATGTAACACATTAGATACTTTCAACATTTAAACAACACAGAAAGTGTTTTGGCGATAACGTTATAAGTAACTATTTATACGTCTAACTATTGCAAAATTTCTGTAACCATACCGAAAACGATTAAAATAACAAAAGTTCCAAAATTGTGGTTTTTGTTTATTACAGAAACTGACACTTAGAGACAAAATTAAACAATCGTAAGGAAATGATGCCCAGATTGAATTACTTTTAGTTGTAAATAAGTACCGTCATTTTAGACATTGGAAATTTAATTGAAATTTCATCAGTTTTTCAAAAAAACATTGAAACCTTTTACGAACGAATTTCGATAAACATTGCGTTGACAACAAGCTTGTTTCTATTTTTACTATATTCTTAATTCATATTTGACATTTGTTGATATGTGTAAAAATGCTTACCTTACGAAGAATATCTGGTGTGAGAATGTGTTTAGTTATATAGAGTATGGAATAATCGGATAAAAGATAACTGTTTGTTAGATACGAGTGTTATATTTAGAGTTAAGAAAAGGATCTTGAAATGGTTTCCTCTGATTGAGAGAAAAGTTGTGAAGGATTTGTTGTGACAAATAACATCTGAAATACGAAATAAATGAACAGCGAGGAAAAGACAACCAAGAAAAGAATGAGAAAAAATTGTATTTTTTACCGAGGGAAAAAGTATGAAATCTCGAATAATATTTAATATGAAGTACATATATGCGTGGGTATAAATAAGCCTTGGAGATCTATCTTCTCAGCCTACCCCAAAATGGCATGATATGATGTCAGAAAGTGGTATGTTTGTATATGTATGCGGTATGCATGTATAGTGGTATGTATCATATATATAGTCCCGAAAGTGGTATGTATGTATGTTTAATGCACCATGAACTTTTAGAATTATGTTCCTGAAAGAAAGATAATCTACGCGGCATTGTTAATATGTTAAAGCATTCGCATTCCAAAACGTGGTTGGCGCGTTCAATCCCTGTTAGTACTCTGATTTTCTCAAAAAAAGTTTCTGGTCTGGTTTTCACTTACGGCATGTTTAACACCTTTCTCATTAGTTGGAATTTATTGTATCATGACAATGCACCCACGAAGTTTTACTATATACAACGAAAGTGTAATTAAATTTAAAGGTTTACCGAGAAATCTCTGTTTTTCCTTAATACAAACTTAAATATTTTATAACGTGTTTGTTTTAAAAAAAAAAGGAATATTTATTTCTTTGGTTATTTGATCGAAATTCGAACCATCTTTCCTCACCCATATTGATGTGTTTTACTCAAATATTTCACGATTACTGAACTATCCACATATATACGAGAGTAACACTACATATACGTATACATAGAATCATATATTATCGGATGGTGTTAAAAACATTAAATTTCATTCAAATATCATAGTAAATTCTTACAATCGATTTTTTTCGGATACGTCAGTCAATTTTCTTCGCATTAATAATAATTAACATGAATGTATAAGCTACATTCGTATTCATGTGAAGCAAAACCGTAAACATATGACATAACTTTATAGTAAAATATTTCAGAAGTGTATGCCTACGTATGTACCTCGTGATTTTGAAGCTCTGTGATAGTTAGTTTAAAAATAAAATGTATGACGAAAACTCCCACGTAGGTCCACGTGTGCTTAGTCGTATATTTCACCGCTATATAGGTACATACGAGTATGACGAGCGCCGAAATTTAAACATCGACATTTTGACTATGTTACGAATACTTCCATATTAAAAAATAGAATAGCCTGAAAAAGGATTCGTGAATATTTCTGACTCTGAAGAAAGATTTTTAAGGTTTCTGACAGTGAATAAGGACTTATGAATGTTTCTGACTGTTAAGAAGGACTCATGAATGCTTCTGACCATGAAGAAGGTATCTTGAATGTTTTTGACTTTGAAGAAGGACTCGTGAATGTTTCTGATTATGAAGATGTTATCTTGAATATTTTTAACTCTGAAGGACTCGTGAATATTTCTGATTCTGAAAAAGGACTCATGAATGTTTATAGCACTGTAAAAAGACTCATAAATGTTTCTGACTCTGAAGAAAGACTCGTGAATATTTCTGACTTTGAAAGAGTCATGTTTCAACAGTTCACATTTCCGTTTCTTTTTATCTCCCTTCAAGCAAGGTAATGGTTAAAATGTTATCAATAATTGTTACAGTTGAAATGTACTAGGTGTATAACCGTGCATTTCACGTCCTGGTGCAGATCACCGGTTAGAATATCACGCTTTATTATTCTCCTCGAATGGTAAAAACTATTCTGCCAATTAAGCGATAAAAAACAATAAACTCTTAAAAAAATACCATCCCTGATACAGCCTTTATTGATCAGCCATGTATAAACCTTAGGGTTGATCGACTCAGTGCCTCCAATTGAATTAATAGTACATGCACAGCACATAGAACTTTGTGAGAATGTGACAGATATATGTCTCTACAGAACACGATGTACGTTGTATAACACATTATATTATCTAAATCAACGGCTCTCAACCTTTTCATAAACGTGTACCACCAAAACCAAAATTCTAAAATATCAGTATCACCAGCAAAATATGTATTGTATACAAATGGGAAGTTAAGATTATACACTTAATTAAATTATTGTCTCATATTCTTATTCTTTTTTAAACATAAATAATAAATATTATCAAATACACTCATATCATACGAGTACCTCCCTTTACGTAAGAGATACTCTGAAAAAAATGTTCGTAGATCGAAATTATGTATATCAATTTTTTTTCATACAAAATGTAGTACATATTAAATTATCTTCACGTGTTCCATAAAGAAAAAAAAACAATGAAATATTTCAGTAAATTCTAGAATGTATTCTGTAATATGTAGAATAGAGAAAACATATACATACATACGAGTATGTAATACAAATACACACAATAAAATATATTTATCTTCTATTGTTATATTTAGACAAATATTTTTCCATGCACGATTCATCATTCAATAAGTTGATGGAAAGTTCTTTGTGAATAATATGCTTTAAATGTAGTTATCACGCCTTGATCCATTAGCTGAATTACCTTTGTGTCGGTCCCAACCATCAATTTTAAAATACTCCGTATATCGATTTTTTCGTAAAACAAATTTGTTGGTTATTTTTTTAATTCCGCTAAAGTTAAATTCCGTTGAAAGAGGGTCCGTAAAGCGATGCGTGGGTGTTAGATTAACAATATAATTATCGATTAACAAAAGGATTTATTAATCCAAGACTTTTACTAGTTGAGGTAACCATGCATGCTAACGTTGAAAATAAATATTATTGAATACAAGTACTACTTTTGGATAGTGAAATTTGTATGCTATATTATATATTGAACAAATTATCCATGTATCATCGGTCATCTCTAGCATACCATTTATAATATGTATACACATAGAATCAAAGACTCAATTCACATTTTACCAATTTTGAGATATAAAGGGAAAGAAATGCTGGAAAAATCGCAGTGTTATAATGGTCTTGAAGCTGGATGCACTTTTACATCTTCCACATTCGGCTGAATTGCCGTCTTCAACATTCTGTCTTCAACGTTTAAACTCGGTTGCCCAATTTTTAATCAATGCATATGACGGAGCAGGCTCCGACAATATGTCTGACAACCCTCCAAAGATGTAGTTCAACCTTTGATGAAAAACTGTTCTGTAGCTGAATATTATACAATTTCACAAAAATGTCAAACACGCTAAATTCAAACGACTATCAAAAGAGGACGTGATACCAGATGTTGCCAGTAGTAATAAAAAGGTTCACATTATCGATAACAATAATAAATTGAGTATGGTACTTATTTTGCCAGGACTGCGAATTTTTCAGATTTCCCTCATATGTGGGATAAAATAAAATTAAGACGGAATATTTCCACTACATTGACATGTGACTGATAGGAATATGATGATTCAATATTTTACATTAATTTAAAAATGGGAATTGAAAACGTTTTATATGTATACATTCAATTCTTCACAACCGGTTATATTCCATTCCTCATTGTTTATGTTTCCAATACATCGAAAATATTTTAAACGTTTTTTACAACCAAAGTATTCAACCAAATCAATTGATAGATTTTGAATCAGTAAGTCACTTTATGTACAATTTTCTAACGGGTCTGCAAAAGCTGGGGTAGCATGGAATTGGAAACAGCGAAAATTAAAATAAAATGGAACAAGATCATTGTGGAGGTTCAAATTAGCCAAGAGCTGAATATACATGTACACACAAGGGTTAAAAAAGTAGTTTTTTTCTTATAATACGTGGTTTAGCAACATACTACATGGAGTGCAGTTTTTCTTAAGAGCCACTGTATTTTACTTGCCTGCCTTTGTAAAGTGAGAAATTATGAGAATCAACCCTGGCAGAAAATTCGATGGGAAAAACTGCAAGTAGCTTGATGGACATACGAGTATAATGCTTTCTAATTGGCAGCTTCTCCAACTGAACTCATTTCAGACATAATAACGTACGTTGTTTCTCTGAATTGCAGTGAGGGAGGTCGAGAAAATGGTTCAGATGATGGGCACGTGTGTCTCTATAACCATCCCCAGACGATACAGTATATTTTATAAGTCACTGCATAGCCATCGTCATTATATGGACAGGGGCCAAGAAACAAACAAAGACTTAAGTTTAAAAAATAGTCTTAACAGTGTTTTTTTTAAGTAGCTTTTACAAAAAATGCCTTTATTTTATAAAATTATGATATATTCTTTCTTATAAAGAATTAACCATCATAATAAAAATGTATTAATTGAATACCTGTCGTAAAAACGTAAGGTACGGTTTTTGCCAATTTTTTTTTGAAAAAGCGGACAAAATATTCTTTCTCGTTATTTTCCAGATAAAACCTTTGTATAGTTGGCTTTCTACGCCCCTCGTTTACGTAATAGCACAAATTGGTAGCTAGGAAAAAATAATTCTCAGTGAAGAATTATAACAGCCCTTTGTTAGCGGCAGGGGGAAATATTGATTAACAAATAGGGGTGTCGACACCCCATCCCTCCGTATCTGGTATACTTGTGTAAGGCCTTCAACCCCATTTTTCAAACACACTATAACTTCGATAAATAAATATTTATATACAAAATAATCAACGAAAGTTTATGGTTATAAATAAATTATAATATTTTGAAAAGAAAAAAGGATGAATGTGACATCGTGTAGATTTTAAGAGCTTCATAAGAACAAAAAAATGTTTCCGCCAAGACAAAAAATAAGCTTACAAATCTTGTGCTACAATTTGAAACAATTATTAATGCATTACTTGTTTTAATCATTTACTTGTTTTAAAAGATAAAATACTTTCAGGCTCGCTACCTAAATTTTGAGAAAAAATAAAATGAGTGGTCAAGGCCTTTTAAGCTGATCCGCTGTCACTTAATGATGTCAAATAATTAATTATCAACATCATCGCTCTCTGGAACTTTCCTCCTGTAAACTGACAGTATTAATCGATATTTTAGAAAAATATAAATATTATTTCTCTTTGTTTCTCTTTTTGTAAATTATCTTGGTTGAATATTTGATTTTTATATCAAATCGCATGAAATGTCTTTGCAATGTACGTATGTCTCTGTAATAATTCAAAAAGGAAATATTTTTGACCAATCATTTTAATGAAATAAAAAAAATGCAACTCGTGATCCGAACGTGCGTAATCATTTAAATTAACTTCAGAAATATATTACAGCATTCATGTACCATAAAGAATGTGAACTGAAAAATATCTGGCGTCCACGGCAAGGCTCGCCCTTCTATTGATAGGGGTGTATATCGATTGTGAGACTGTTATTTACTTATTTATAATTTTATGTTCATGGTTATACATGATATATCTGGTGGGCTTATTGCTTTACAACTATTTCTTCCAACCCACCAGCTTATTTTAGATACGTTAAGTTGTTTGTATTTATTACAAAATTTACAAAAAAACTATTCAAATGTTATAAGATTAGCCCGGATCTTTGGATTGCTAATCTTGATCAGATATATTTTTCCACTACCTTAAAACATGTGTATAATTTACATTTACATACTACATCGTAATCAATAAACTTGTTATTTATTTCCTTACAATACCGTCGCTTTTGATAAAAATTTACTAGTATGTGCGGCTTACTAAACGTACACCTGATTGGTGTATCAAATCATTTAAAACTTTTAACATTTCTAATTCTGTATTTCAGTTAACAGATAATTGGTCCAAGTCAATTTTTAATTCTTCCCAGTAAACTTTAATATTAGAGTACACTAATCCCGCAACCCACGTGATTTATTACGTTTGAAACTAGAGGAACGAAATATAACAGTGAAGATACAGATTTTAGATATATTATTTGTGGCATCAACATCGACAATTGAAACAGCTACAACTATAAGAGTGACAACAGTTAATATGGAAGATGCATCCTACGAGAGTAATTTTAAATGAATAAATATAGCAAATTGTAAGTTCTGGATTTTTTTTCATACAAATAAATTGCATAACTCTCAATAAAATAGGTTTTATTACTTAGTGACCACTTATATCAACTTGTTAAAAAAATACCAAAGCTTTTTTAACTAAGTAAGAATGAAATATTGTAAAATATTTGAAATATCATCTATTATATTTTACATAACATTAAACAACTCTATTTATGCGGTTTTAATATACGTTCTGTTTTCCTAAAACCAATTAGCCGCGTAAACGGAAGAATTACTAAATACACAAACCAGAGATTGCATAACAACAGTTATCAATTCATGTACAAGAATTTATATTCTGTAATGGGATAATTATAATTTTTGTAAAAAATATAATGTTTATGAATTTCGTTTGTAAAATGAACATTTGCTGTACCGGGAAAACTGCCTTGAAGCTCGAAAACATACGAGTATAACCTGCAGTGGTATCAAACGTATTGTTGTATTTAAATTTACACAGTAATTATTTCGTCGTTGCTGGGCCTCGTAGTCAAGGATCCCCTCGCCATTCTAACATCGATTCAGTTGAAAAGCGAACCTGTGCCGTAGAGTTTATGTTTCTTTCTCCATTTTTCCTCTTTAAATG
Organism: Odontocerum albicorne; assembly: GCA_949825065.1. Classification (NCBI taxonomy): domain Eukaryota; kingdom Metazoa; phylum Arthropoda; class Insecta; order Trichoptera; family Odontoceridae; genus Odontocerum; species Odontocerum albicorne. The sequence goes on along the minus strand of OX463844.1, from coordinate 28,434,714 downwards.
AGTGAACCATTGCACACCAGTAAACTCACCGGCCACACCTCTGCACTGGATCCAATGGCGCACCGGTAAACGACTTTAACTTAAGGTAAACGACCATAAACAACGCCGTGTGTTCGCTGATTGGGCTCTGGAGCAGTTGGAAGTTGACCCAAATTTCGCCAAAAAAATCATCTTTAGCGACAAGGCCCATTTTTGGATGAATGGATGTATGAACAAGCAAAATTATCAGATTTGGGACGATACCAATCCACACGAGATACACCAGTACCAAATGCATCCCAAGAAAGTCACTGTTTGGTGCGGATTTTTCTGTCGGAATCATCGGTCCGTACTTCTTCCAAAACGAAACTGGCATTGCCATAACCGTCAACGGCGAGCACTACAGATCGATGATAAGCAGCTTCTTGTGGCCTAAACTGGATGTTATGGATAATGACGACATGTGGTTCCAACAGGACGGCGCTACGTGCCACACAGCGCATGCCACGATGGGCATTATGCACGAGCGATTTGAGGGCATGGTTATCTCGCGCGGCGACGACGTGAACTGGCCACCGAGCTCGTACGATTTAACGCCTTTAGACTTCTTTCTTTGGTGTTATCTTAAATTGCAGGACTATGCGTATAAACTGCAAACAATTGATGCCCTCAAAGTCAACATAACGAACGCCATCCAGCAAATTCAGCCAGATTTATGCGACAAAGTCATCGAAAATTGGACCTCCCGAATACGTGCCACCAAGTAAAGCCGCGACAAATATTTGAACAACGTTATATTCCATACTTAATGCCATAAAATATTATTTCAAATAAAAAAAATGAGCTGATGTCTCACCCACAACTTGTTTCATTTACATTTCAAAATTGAGCGTCCTTATTGAAAGACCCTGTATTAATGTTCGAATAAAACAAAAAAATATGTGAACTTTCGTTGCAATATTATGTTTTTAATTATTGGTCAAAATCTACATGGGGTGGAAAAATAGGCTTGGGTGTCGAATGAGGTGGTCCGACCATCAGTTTGACCCCACTGGCATACAACTTGCTCATATCTATAAATACTCACAACACACATATTAGGCCGCGTCTGTACCTATCCGATACTTTAAATATGACAAACACACAAGTTAATTTTACTATCAATTTTCTGAATAAATAAAACAAGTAAAATATATAAAATTTTATTTCTTTTTAATTTTTCTTCAGTTTATTTTACGTTCCGTAAAATTTTACATTACACACGTTAGAATGTATTTTTTATCGATTATTTTTTGGTTCAGTAAAATTTTTTATGAGGTAGATCAGCGGTTGTCAACATATTTTAATCAGGGAACCCTTTTCAAGTTGATCAAACCTTTTTTGGAACCCTGTCAATTCTCAATAATCATAAAAAAAACAAAAAAAATATTGAAAATACAAAAGACACATACTTGCTCGGTCGTCAACTTCCACGATTCCCACTTATACTAGCTTTATACGTGAAAAAATACACGTTTCAGCCTTAATCAACTTTCACATCTATGTTACGAGTATGTTTTGACCTATTTAAATATTTCTCGTGTGTTACTGGACTCTGTTATGACAAAATAATAATTTTACGTAAATTCCATATGTGTTCTGAAGTTATAAAAAAAAATTAGTTTTTGGCAATTATCGTTTTCAAAATAATCTCAAATCATTCGGCAGGTGAAAGCGTTCGATGTCAAGTGATTGAGGAAAGATTTTAAAATCAAACAATCAAATATCTCGCGTGTTGGTGACCATGGTCTAACAATTGGTATTCACGCTTAGCAATCGGGTGCCCCAGATTCGATTACTGGTCGATTCATTTCCAGACAAATTATACTCTTAAGCCATTTGATATCAGAATGTATGTTTTTTCTGTATTTTAAATGTTGCTTATCATAAATTCTTATAATGCTATTAAGTAAATAAAATTAACACCTTCAATACTACTTAACGAAAGGCTACAGCAAAGTAAATCTACCAATCGTCTTGGAAGTTAAATCTACTTACCATCGGAACTGCGGGTTTGATTTCTCAAGAATGTGTTCTTGCTGAAGTGAAACAGTATGAACTCTAGCAAGCACACACGATGTATTCGTATATTGTTTTCTTTTAACTACAATTAAAACGTTTTATCGATACGGCTGTAGACTCTAAAAAAATATGTAAACCCCTTTCTTAATTAGCAGAAAAAGCTCAATCATACAAATAATACTACACCATTTTCTTCTTAGATAGGCAGAGAAGACAGATCTCCTGACCCATATATTCACGTACACAGCCTTTGTCTTTTTCACATACATAAATCATAAACGCCCTTCTGTTTCTCAAATTAATTATGTTTAACTCGGTTAAGTCTCATTTCATAAATATAATTGCTATCTAGACAAAAAAAATGTGAATTGAAGACGTGTATTTATTTTCAGGTTGTCTAAATACTATCTCTGTTCTAGCTGGTAAGACGCCTGTTTTTCTACCTTAGGGATATAATAAGTTCGATTCCTATTCGTACCCAATTTAAAAAAGTGTTCTAGTCTAGTTTTCACTTAAAACTTCTAACGTCAATCTGGTTGGTTAGAAAAGATTACCACATGGCAAGTAGCCCACTAGGTTGCAATTTACAAAACGAAAGTCTAATAGATTCATACAAAAAATTGTCGAATTATTTTGAAACTCTCGACCGCATTAATCTTATCTTACTAATATTTTCTTCTTTTTTATAATTAAATTGTATAGTTGTTTTGTGTTGTATAAAACATCCGTGTATACATCACAACCAGGTGAACTTACTGTCGTTTTATAATATCTTCTAGCCAACCCGAAAGATATTATATTGATAAGCCTTTCATTCCAATTCATCGCAAGCTAATATTTTTGTAAAATGAAATAAAAATAATTCCAAACGAAGAGAATGAATTTATTTTTTTAAATGTTTAAACTCAACTAGTAAGTAAAATACAATAACGAAAAAAATCACTCAATAAATCCCAAGAATTATGTTTTTTGAATGCACAATTCTTATAATTTGTTTTTTAATGTTCTAGTAACTAAATGTTTCCGGACCCTAGTTTGAATAGTACTAGCCTAAGTTTCTATGATATACATATACATATGTTACTCAATGAAACGATATACTGTTGAATAATCAATATCATCCTTCCCAATTCAAGGCATCCTCATCTTATTTTCATTGACACCGATTTTTTTCTTAAGTCGCCAATACTTAAATCCCGCCTACACCTTTGTTGTAATGTTATTAATAACGGAGACTAAGTATTGGCACTTGTGAAAATGTAAGCAGCCCGAGAACAATATGAGGAAATAACGCCAGCTGCCGAGACAGACGGAAATAAACGCTTCAATATCTCAGCTGCCCGACGGGCAAAATCACATCTCGGGATTAGATACTTTTTACCAGAGCCGTCTACAACCAGATACGAACTATGTAAATACGAGTAGTATTATACTATATAATACCACATTATAAAAAAAAGCAACAACTTTTTATTTAGTTCGTAAACTCTGTCATGATTTCCTTAGTCTTATTTTGTTTTTTGATATGTATGACAGATTTAACACAATTACATAAAATAAAATGCAATGTCGAAGGATGAATTAAAAATATAACAAATTATTACATGGCTTAGTTACGTCTACAATGTCTTTTAATAATCTCAATTCTCACTTCATTAATTTATTTCCGTGTCTGGACCATCAATAATGCCATGTACAATATTTCCAGTAGGAAGTAATAGAGATCAACCTATCGTTAATATCAAACAGGTCTTGCTCTGAGTATGTAGTCCCAATATTCGGGCAAAATAGCATGTGGTGTGAGTCCTGTATATCCCCACGATAACATTCATTACTTTCAATTAAAAAACCCCATCTCTGCATGTTCCCATCGCATCTAGTCACCCCTACTCGGAGTATATTCATAGATAATAAAGATAGTAAAGTTAACCTATTTAACACGTTTTTGCTAAAGCTCTGCGACCAACACGCTCCACTTAAACTTACTTACTTAACGCGTGGACCTGCCCCGTGGCTGACTGACGACATTAAAAAAAACATGGCAAGACGTGACAAAGAGAAAAAAAACTTGAAGTCTAATCCCAATGATCAACTGTGGGAGATTTTTCGACGACTTCACAATAAATGTACACAATTATGTCGGAATGCAAAAAGAAAACACTATTTTAACACCCTTCAAAACTGTAAGCCTGCAAAATGGTGGAAAACCCTGAACTCGATGGGTGTCAACTCCTCGGACAACTCAGGTAACTTCACATTAGATGTTAATAATCTTAACAGACATTTTGCAACACCATCACTCAGTTTAGACACTAAGACAAAGGAGAACACTCTCCGAAAAATGCATGTAATGCCTCGACCCAATGTTCCTGAGCTCCACTTTTCGGAGGTTGATGTAGGTGAGGTTCGTCGTATTATTTTGACTATATCCTCAAAAGCGATGGGTGACGACAATATTTCGATTGTATTCATCTCCTTCATTATCAATGCTATTCTTCCTATCATAACACATATTATAAATTTTTCTTTGTCTACTAGCAGCTTTCCTAGTGTATGGAAGAAGGCTCGAATCATTCCGATTATCTAAAGTTATTGAAAAAATTGTTCATATACAAATTGACTCCCATCTTAATCAATTTGAATTGTTTAATCCGTTGCAGTCAGGATTTCGTCCGGGACATAGTACCACTACCGCACTGGTCAAGATTACGGATGATGTGAGACGTGGAATGAGCTTTAGGCAGCTGACATTGTTATGTCTATTGGATTTTAGCAATGCATTCAATACTGTAGACTTTGATCTGCTTATGGCTCGAATGCGTTCATTACGATTCTCTGAATCGGTCATTGTCTGGTTTTCGAGCTATTTAAAGTGAAGACAACAATCCTGTAAATACCAGGAGCGTATATCTGAATGGACTGATCTCTCTGCAGGCGTTCCCCAAGGTGGAATTCTCTCTCCACTCCTTTTTTCTATATTCATCAACCCAATAACATCGTCTGTTAAATGTTCTTATCATCTGTATGCGGATGACCTGCAGATATATATTCATTTTGATCCAAATTTCTTTCACGCGGCTTTGAACAATTTAAATGCGGACCTTCAATCGATCTCGGAGTGGACTGGGGAGCATGGCTTACTCATAAATCCTAAGAAGTCTCGAGCGATCCTCATTGGCAGCCCTCAGCTTCTCGGTAAATTCAACACTGACTTACTTCCACCAATATTACTTGATGGCTCTATCATACCATTACATAAAACTGTTAAAAACCTAGGAGTGCTAATAGATAACACTCTCTCATGGCGAGATCAAATAAATGAGGTAAGCCGAAGGATCTTTTTCAGTCTTCATTCCCTTAAAGTGTTGCAAAGATTCCTTCCAACCAAAACCAAAATTTTACTCGTACAATCTCTGCTCTTTCCGATTCTGGACTATGCGGACGTATGTTACTTGGATGTTACAGAGAAATAGCTGGACAAATTACAGCGTCTTCAAAATTTGTGCCTAAGATTCATTTTCAACCTACGTAAGTACGATCATATAACTTCATACCAGAAGGCATTGAACAGGTTGAATGTGAGAAATAGACGCCAAATTCACATACTGTCTCTATTGTATAATATCCTTAACTGTCCCGCCACCCCCTCTTATCTCGCCGAAATTTTTCAGCGTCTTTCCAATCATGGATTAGCTCTACGCTCAAACAGAGATTGTTTATTGGCCTATCCAGTTCACCCCTCCTCTTTCTTTACGTCGTCCTTTACTGTCCATGCAGTGAGACTCTGGAATCAGTTACAAACCAATATAAGACTCGCTCCGTCCTTGGCATGCTTTAAGAAGCGACTGAAAAACCTCTTAATTTCTAGTCAGTAAAATAACGTGTTTCATTCCTAATTTTTCTTTTCCTTTCCTCTCCACCATCCCTTCCTTTCCTTTTGATTGATGATATCTCACTTTATATGAAAAAGAATGTTCGGGTGACTGTCCGTCCTTTTTTGGGGTTTGTGGGTATGTGCTCACGTATATGTTTATGGATTTCGTGGGGATGGATAGTAATTTGAACGATTTATGCGACCACGTAACTTGCTTCATTTACTTTTGTATGGTTGGTTGGAAGAGATTGCCACCTGGCAATAAGCTCTCCAGATTGTATTTGCAATAAAAGTGTTAAATAAATAAATATATTAAGTAATCTCCAAAAGTCAAGGAAATTGGTCTCCTGGTACCATCTTTTCCGAGAGCTCCATCCAGTCGTCAAGTGGTTTTTCTTTCCATTTCATAAAACATACTCTATCCTGAGGAATCGTCATTTTTTGCGTTCTAATCTAATAGAATCTTGCTATTGCCAGTTGGTGACCACTTGTTTTGTTCTTTCAATTCATCTACCGAGATATGAAAGATATCAAAATCGTAAAATTCATTCAATAAGCTAATTCCGTGTGTGAGTGTAATACTCTTAAAAGTTCAGTTCGGGAATACGGCACGAAAACTTAAAATAACAAATCTTAATTCACTACAATTGTCAAATACATTAAACAAAATTTTGTCAATGAACTCGCTCGGAGTTCGCTATTATCCTATTAATAATTTGTATCTGCAAAAGGAGCATCAAGTTGAAGAGTTAAATAAGAATAAAGAAACAGGTTCGATCAGGATTTAATGACGAATTTCTACTGCCTATTGTTTTTTGTTACTATGTTTTTAGTTACAAACTTAATGAACTCACAATTTTCCATCATCAACATCACCATGTCTCTTTTGGGGAAGCCAGAACATATCTCCCCTTGTTTCTACCTTGATGCATATATTTAGCTTCTACCACGCCCATATACCTCGTCATGCATACTCTCCTATTATAAAAGCTGTTCGCTATTTATTTTTCAGAACTTTATCTATTTGGCTGTGCGACATTTTTCTCGACATCTCTTTACTTCTCTTAACTTCTATACTATGTGTATAGACAATTTTTGTCAATCTTTCATCATTCATTCTTTCTACGCCATTGAACCACCTCAATCCTATTTCTTCATCTTAAGCACCATTATTTCAATTCAACTGTTTTGAAACCTCGACTACCATACATACTTCACGTGATATTGTATAATGAATTTCTTTGCTTTTAATTCGAACTTTTTTTTAATGTATATTTTATAATATTCATTTTCATGTATGTTATAATTTGGTTAGTAATAAAAAGATAATTTATATAGCGCCGTATAGAGAGCAGATTATCGTCATGGACGCTCAAAATATTTCTCATGAGGCATTGATATGGTCATATTGAGAACTGGGTAGTAGAGATGTATTTCCTTGAACTTTATTCATTGGATCTGTTAAGTTATTATATTTTATTTTTTTACATGCTTTTTTAAAACCAATTTTAAAAAATATGCTAAATTTACTTTATGTAAATAATTTGTACAAAATATAGAGATCGGATAGTTTTCTTTGTAATCAACTGTGGAGTTGAATACCTATTCAAAAATTCCAATGTTCATCTCTAACACATTTTAAGTGCAAAATATTCGGAAATATATGGAAATTGTAAGTTATTTTATCAAACACTGTTTATTCCACTTTATATAATCACCACTATTTTTTTTAATCACCACTATTTTTTTTTTGTTTTATTCTGCTAACTTTGATATTATATACTTTTCTTCCTAGTTTATCCAACCTGTATATCATATTATATCATTTACTCATATATCGATTTGTAAAAACAGGAATTGTCTTTAAAATCCATTTTTTTGACTTAACATTCCAAATTAAGTAAAATTTTAAGCAGAAACATTAAGATACCACTCGTTGTTAGAATTTCGTTAGATAATTTTACCTCTGGTAATATAAAAACTAGCAGCAAGGTTTATTACCCATGTTACGTTAATTTCCATCACATTAACAAAGATATATTGGAAAACTACGCCAATTTACGGTATTTCGTAATGTACAATTCCGTTCGCTGAAACAAATTTCCCAACTCTGTACTTTTCGATTGAAACACGGTCTTCCGAAAGTTCAAACTATTTTTGTTATTTGTCTTACTAGTTTTGTGGTGAAGTATAATATTTAAGTAGTGATGACTCAAAATGATTCATTCGTTTAGAGGGTTCATTCTACATACAAATACTTTTATTTATTAGAAGTATTGTATTACGGTATTTTAAGTATGTTATTGTATTATTTTAAGTATTTAGGTAAATCTCTCGTTACGTGCGAATGTGGCCAAATATTCGCACTTCCATTATATTTAAAAAACGTATGACGTAAATAAAATCTCATGGCATGTCAAACTCTATAAGTTAAATGGAATATAATTTAAATAATAAATGGTAATTTATATTGTAAAAATCCTTTTTATTAAGAAATTATTTTGATAAAACGAAGAAAATATATTATATTCTCAGCGAAGATTAAACAAACATTTTTGAAAACGTTTTACTATAGCGATTAATGTTATTAATGGTAAGTAATTTGATCCTTGATCTGATCATCACAATCAATTTTATTAATGGTAAGTAATTTGATCTTGATCTGATCATCACAATTAATGTTATTAATTGTAAGTTATTTGATCCTTGATCTGATCATCACAAAGTACCTGAAAATGTCTACCCAAACAATGACAATGAACCATAAACGAATTTAAGACGCTGATAAGAGACAGATCTCCTAAAAAATTGCTTGTAGGTTTCATAAATTATTTGGTCGCAACATTCATGATATCTACCCAAACGTTCAAGTCTGAGGTGTATATTGTACTTGTTGTTCGTCATTGATATTGTATCTTGGTTATAATCTATCTTTCAGACCTCATTCACCTATAAGCTGAATTTTATAAATTTGAGTAAAGCAGTGGCGTACAAGTCATTACATTGTTATTAATAATAACTATTGTACAAAAATGTATATGAAACAGTTTATGAAATATAGAAGATGAAATCGATTATTTAATTAATTACATAAAATGGTTCTGACTAGAAATAAATAAAATATTTTAAATTTTTATACCTCATGACATATTTTTTCATAAGAAAATTAAACGTTCTTAATATCCACATTAATACAGTGTTAATATACAGCTCTTGTGAAATTTATAACAAAATTGGGGAAAAGTTTAAAATTAAGTTTACATTATCAATAAATGATATATTTTAATTTTGTATCGATAAATAAACTAAATAGCCAAAACATGAGATACGAGAAGTATCCAGGAATAAAGCGAGCAAAATGAAGATGTGTTATGAGCTGGACGGATTAAATTAAGTTTACAGGATTATCTTTAAGCGGTGCATTCAACATGGTCCAGGACCGGGAGGCATGGAGACAAGTGGTGCGACTTCGAGACATAGCAGAGGACCACAATGCTCAGTTTTGAGCACACGATGAAGAAGAGAGAAAAGATAAGAGTTTATAACGCTATCGCCACGCATCAAATTCATTTTAACGTAAAAACATCTAACATTTGGAGCATTTTAATTTCGGTAATTTTTAAGAATTTTATTTACGACATACTCGTATTTACAAATTACACTTACAAAAAACTATTTAATGTAATTTTTATAAAACCAACATATCAGTATTTTATTTTTGCATCGTAAAGAGTTTTATTACATTTCTTACTTTTTAAAATAATATTTTTGTTAGTAATACTTTTTTTTTTTGACTTTTCAATTTTTCACGGGTTTATGTTAAAAGTGGTGAAACCTAATATTGAAAAGAAAATATTTTTAGAGGTATTCAATTTAGCGACATGAGAAACATTTCAATTGTGATAGAGGAACAATCAACCATTTTAAAATCAACATCCTCTTAAAAATTCAGTGGAGCAAGGAAGTAAAAAGATTACGGTATTAAAGAGCATCATAACCTTTTAACGACATTGTGCTGCGCCATATTTGTTTAGTATTCAGAATTAGAGAGTATTGTTTAAGACAATTAGTTTTTTAGACCTTATAAAATATGTTTGAAATTATGTTTAGCAGTGGCTAACCAGAATACTGCTTGGTTTAAAGAAATTACTCTATAACTCTAAACCCAACAGATGTACAATGCTACAAATCGATGTACAAAAAATAATAAATAAATAAACAATTAAAGACAGAAGACCAGTGGGTCAAAATGGTTGAAGAAATCAGATTTTGGTTAGATAGTGGTTGTTCTTTTCTCTAATGTGGTTGAAGTTTCTGATTCATGATACAGGCTCAAGAGTAGCCCATGGATCTTTTTCAGTCGTCCCGGGAATGAATATATTAGAAACTCTTTCAAGATATGGCTGAACTATTTCACACGACCACAACGGTAAATAAATTAAATCTCGCCTTTGCAAGGCATTTGAACTGCGACCATGGCCACATCTAAGACGATACACTATGATGTTCGTAGCAGATGAAATCCTTAAAAAAGCACGCAAGAATCACTCTTAGGTGGGAATTTCCGACCGAGAACCGATTCCATTGTTATCGCCAGTTATCCGATGGGTTCACATTCATATCAGCTAGTCGTTCTTCCTCGATCCAGAAAGGTCTTCGGAATCTAATGCAAGTTGGTGGAGAGTAGGAATCATCCACGTGCATTGATTGCGTGTCTAAGACACACCTTCTGGTACACCCTCAGTTAGGTGTCTTCATATTGTAGATTAGGAGGCAGCAGATTTGCAAGAACCGGAAGCTATGCCTAAGGAGTTCATTTTAGTACCACTGAATATCCACATTGCCTCATTGAACTAGGTGTCAATAAGATTTGTGTGGGTTTCCGAGTGGTCGTGGACTATGTACAAATAGAAACATTGGTGAGATATCGAAATAAATGGATAACTGCGCTGACGAGACTGCAACCGCCACCTAAAAGGGAAAAGGGAGGACAATAACAAACCAAAGAAAACGATGGATAATATACATCTCACTGAGTTTTAAGACCTCATTCTGGATTAGGTTACTTAATTATTTACTATTATCCTTTCTCTTCTCCATAACAATTTTCATTAAGTCTCGGTATTTTTTTAGGTTTATTTAATTTGTACTCGGATATTGGCCATCTTGTTTTTCTAGTCGCGGATTGGTAGAATATCACCCTAAATAATATTTTTCTTCTCAAAATGCCGTCTCCTGTTGAAAACCGACCACTATCATGGCAATCCTGGTCCTGTTCACTACAGCCTGGAATAACTCAGTAGAAAACAATTCCGCACCCAAACCATTTCTACCTCGTTTACCATTTATTTTTCCCTGGATAATCAGTTGTGTCACAATGTATATTGTATATGTGACAGAGATATTGCATGTTGCGAACCTTTGCAGCTATGAGCAGTTCTCGGTCCTTATACATGCGAGCGAATTCTTCCACATTTGTATTGTAGCACATTCGTCCAGGGAATCTTGAGTATAAGTCATAATTTGTAAATAATTTGTAAATAATGTTAGAATTTTATGAGAAAAAATGTTTTTTTTTTGTTGCGATATTGCGAAACACGTTGTGTAACCATTAAATGTTACTATAAAGACGCTTGGGAATGGGTAATAAAGTTTATTTATAAAATAAATCGGAAAAAAAGAATCTGAGAGCAGCGCTCAACGGTATTTTATATTCTCAAAAAAAGGCTGTACTGATTTACACGGTATAGTTCAATTGGCAATTTTACGTTAAAATAATGATCCAAGGTTGCCTTTTAAATGAATTGGCTTTGATGTTCTGATCGAATATCAAAGCCAATTCATTTAAAAGGCAAACTTGGAATTTATTCGAAAAGACTAAACCAAAACAAAAAAAATAACAAACAGGGAAAATGCAACGAGAACTGAAGCCCAATACTACTAGATGGATAAATCTGATACGCTGAAGGTATTGCAATGAATAACTCGAGTATTTTCCATTAAATATTTAAGATAAATAGAGCGTTCATAGTTTAATAACAATTAGGTATAATAAAAGCCTTCATGGTAAATTTTTAGTTTTAAAAGAGAGAACTCAAAGAAACAATAAAGTTAATTAATAAGTCCCATTAAAACAATCACGAGCTAAATCAATCACGTTCATGTTGAATAAAAGCCTTGTATTTTTTATAACCAAATTTCTCATACAAATGTGATGCTACATCGGAAAATAGGGAGAACTAGTTATTTATTTTGTCGTAAGGAAAAAAATACCCCTTTTGTACTTTGAAAACAGTGGTATCGTGCAATTAATTATACCAGAGATTTTCAAAGTGTACCCCTCAGTGCCCTTTCAAAGTATGCGCATCGCGATTAATTCCCATGCAGACCGCTGGGTATTTAAAAAAAATCCTATATTTATTATGTCGTGTAGCTCATGAATGAACATCGAGAATCCCTTGATAGCTCTTAACGACTCCTCTCCATTCAACCCTGCACTCCACAGTTTGAAGAGCAGCAGTCAAGGGTAGTCCTGTTGCGTCCCTTAATAATAATTTCAGGCAATCTTAATTCAATGCACTTGTTCACAGTCACAATGAAAGAAAACGACATCTATTTGACACATCACGAATCACTCCATCCTTATAGTATTGAACTTGTTTATAAAGAACACCTATCTCAGCTTAGCTTTCAAGACGATAATATGGAAAAGTTCATATATTCAAGACCCATTTAGACCTCAACCTCCATCAGACTTTACGTCGGTAGAGTAAAAAAGTTTAGTTGAGTGTCTTGCGATGGTATCATATATTCAAAACCAAATTCATCTATACGGAACTGGTTGAGTTTTGGATATTTGTAAAGGATGAATATCCTTTGCTAATATCCAGCTCAACAAATGCTGATTCCATTTGTAACGACTAACCTCAGGAAACTCCATTTATTTATTATATTATATTTCACAATCCTTTTCGCGTTAAAAGTTTTCCTTATTCGTACAGTGAGCAAATGTACTCGTATCAACATGTACAAAAAAATCAAAAAAATATGCATAAAACGAATAAAAAAATTAAGACATTTGATAAAAATGTACATGAATAATATAAAAACAAATTATAACATGTCATAAATAGCATAAAAATAAAATTATTTAAAGGATAACGCCAAATTTATGAGTTTTATTCCGAAGAAGTTGAGCGACACGTGAAAACCGTTTATCATATATGAGGATACACACGGTCCAAAAGTATAATTGCAATACCTATCGGCGTTTCCAGAGGCCGGTTGTTCGATATAGCTTAATAGAACAATCTATGGGTGCAATGTCTTAGATCAGGGGTCTCCAAACTACGGCCCGCGTGCCAACACCGGCCCGCGAGCACCACCAATCCGGCCCGTCATAGTTTATTTTGATTACATTGTAAAATTTCCAATGTAAGTAATCATCCAAAATAATAATCAGATGTTTTTATTTAACGACCAATTAAGAAACATAATAACTGACACACATAATGAAATTGAACATTTTAACTGGAATTACTGATATGAGATTTATTCTAAAAACTTACAATAAGTAAGTACCAACCAAAATTGCGAACGGAACGGAGTGCACCCTCGGAACCCTGCGCCATAGATATCTCACTCGCCGGCTAGTCCCAATACGAAAATTTGCGCGTAATTCAAAACTATAGTATGTTGGTATGAGCTAGCTAGGTCTTGGCCCTTGGGACTTAGTGGAGGAGTCTTAGGCTAAAAAGTTTGGAGACCCCTGTCTTAGATAATTATCCAGAACATACAAACCAAGAATGTTCAGGATGGATGGATTAACTTCATAGATTAAATTAGGTTAAAAAAATGGGCACCCAATCGAAAAGATCTTCCTCTCTCTCTAATGATTTATAATTAGGCATCCCCTATAGAAGATACTTGTATAACGCCAGGGATGAAACCGTACTCTGTCATATAAAGATAACGGAGAAATATAAGTTGTCCGGACGAAAATGTCGTTTTTTTAATGAAAGAGGTAGATCGATTTTTTTTCTTATTACATCGATACAATATATTCTCCTTTGGTAGACACAACCTTCTTCTATCTATTGAACAAATTTTTAATACCGTCAGAATAAAATTTAGTAGATTTGGATTTAAAATATTCCTCGATGCCTTTTTGCGAAAACAAATCAGCTAAATAGTGCTGCATAGATCTAAATAAATGATAATCTAAAGGAGCCAAATCGGGACTATATGGTGGGTGAAGAATAGTTTTCCATCCAAGCTCCTTTATTTTATTTTTAGTCATCTTCGGTCTATGGGGTCGGGCGTTGTCGTGTTGCAATAAAATTTAATGCCGATTGAAAAAACCAGGTATCTTTAGTATTCAAATTTTCGAGTTGAGCACAGTATACTTCACTTGTAATTGTTTTACCGTAAGGAAGGACTTCGTGATAAATTATGCCTTTTGCATCCCACCATACACTCAAAAGCACTTTTTTTACAGTTAGACCCGGTCGAAGGGTTGATCGGTTTTGCTACCTTCCTCTTTGAAAGCCATCGGCGTTTACGTCATTGGTTCGAATATGGCACCCACTTTTTGCCTCCGGCCACTAAATGGTGTAAAAACTTAGTGTTTTTTCTCTTTTTTTATTAAATCTTCACATATGCGCTTGCGTGCCGCTTTGATCTCATCCATTAGATCATGCGGTATCCATAAGCCGTTAGATCATGCGGTATCCATGCTTCACAATCTTGACAATTTTTTTCATCTCATCCGTTAGATCATGCGGTATCCATGCTTCACAATCTTGACAATTTTTTTCAGTTGTTCTTGCGCATTAGATTTTGAATATCCAAGCTTGTCAGCTAATTGTAGTATAGTCAGTGTTAGATTTAATTATATTTTGGTACGCAATACGTCATCATCATTCAGTTTCACAACTTTTTGCCCTTCGAGGATTGTTTTTTAGATTAAAAGCACCACTTTTAAATTGTTTAAACCACCTTTGGCATTGCCGAACAGTTAAACATTCTCCAAATGTGTCGCAAATGTGTTTAGTTCAAGTTGTTGTCATATATTGTTTGTCAAGTATACATAAAACTCTCCATCTTAACCCACGTTCGAAAAAAAATTCACTAAAATAACGTTATCCAGATGTCAACTGATGAATAAAACACAAAACACGTCTTCCAAAGACTGGAACACAACTGATAGTCAAAAATGACAATGCAAAATACGTCATTTTCGTCCGGACAATAAATAATTTCTGAACACTTTCTAGCATGAGTGAATGCGTAATCCCTGCTGGCGTCCATATTATAGAGCAATATTCCGAATCACTTATTATCAAAGAGTTGTATAATATTCTGAGGACGTAGATATCGGTGAATAATTTGGTGGTACGAATTGCAAACTCAAGCATTTTATATTTGCTTTATTGCAGACTGGTTTGCTTTGTAAGTCGAATGAAACATCAATTTCAAATAAAACACCATTCATAAGATAACGAAACTAAGTAGCTGTTCATGCTCTTGCAAATCATATAACGACATATTTTGATGCGTTAAAGACGAATTTGTTACGGATGTTCTATTTATATATACTAGTATGTTTGATATCATCCTCAAGTTTTATAGTCACCAACGCTTGATATTTCTAGAAACAATTTAAGATCATCCGCAAATAGTAAAACATTTGAGTGTGTTTTTACATCGTTAATTAAAATAAAACATTGGACCTAGGTTTGATCCCTGGGGAACATCTGAGTTGACATGGAATTGATCAGTCGTAAATAACTCATATAAAACATATTGTTTTCGATTTCGATGATACTCGTAGTCAGCGAAAATCTTGAAAAAATGTAAGTCACAGCCAAACTTGGTTAATTTTCGAAGTACTATAATATCATGATAAACATTATAAAATGCCTTTGCATAGACGATATATGCACAGTTTATTTTTGTGTTTTTATCTATTGCTTTAGCTACATAGTTGGTGAATGTCTCTGTTTAACGTTTAGCTCTGAATCCATGTTGCTCATCAATTATTAATGCATCAATTTGTGAGGAAATATAGCCGTATATAATCGATTCTAATACTCTTGTAGGAAAACAAAGAACTGCTAGTGGTCGGTAATTCTCGACACCTGACCTCTGTCCCAATTTGTGATTGGGTGATATTTTATAGATTTTCCAGAGATCTGGAAAGATGCCTTTTGAAAAAATGTTGAAAAGTGAATTTAATGGCTTTTGTTGTATATTTATGCATCCTTTCAATGTGAAAGTTGAAATAATGTCTGGTCCGAGCGCATCAGAGTTTTTCAATCGTCTGACATATTTGCAAACTTCATTTTCATTAATATTTTTTTATGAAAATTCTACTACCACCATCAAACGAATGTTAAAAGCATTGTTTGCACTAAGAGATAAACAAGCGTCATCATATACTGATTGAAAAATCCTCAAAAGCATTATCCACTTCACATTGATGCCCCGCTTGTCCATTCAATCCCATTAAGTCAATAATTCAATTTTGAATCAATTAATTTTCAAAATGTTTTTGTATCTTGTTGATATTGCTTTCTGTGTTCTAAAGAAACATGTGAAAGCAGTATCTACTTGACATTTGAAATTTGCGCGAAATTGACAGAAAATTATTCAATCATTCAAATCTGTGGAGGACTTCCATTTAGTATGGCGGTCATGTTTATCTTGTATGTCCCGTATTATATCGCAAGTAAAACACTTTAAATATTACCTATAAAATGCTACGTATAAACATGTACGATTATAAAAATATTGTACCACATCATTTACATCTACTATGTCATGAATCATGCTCCAATCAATTTAATAGAGGTCTTGGTATAGTTTTTGAAAATCCGCCTTCTGTGCAGTTAAGTGCCATTGGATGGAATTGGAGTGCATTCAGGACTTGCAAGCTGGATGATACGCCTCCTCTGGCTTAAGAGGTGACTCGCTTCGGCTAACGAATATTTCCCTGTTAGTAAATATAAGGTCTAATGTTATGGCACTGGTATACAAAACCCGTCTTGGCCGTTCAAGTCCAAGAGCCACACACAAAAAAGTACATTTTTGGTTAACTTTTTCGATTTGAAGTAGAGTGTAAATTGTAATCCTCAATTAACCCTTTTAATACCACGGGGCCGATTATCTGCCCCAACTGGTGTATGCGAAAAATCCCACGTGGACGATCATCGGCCTCAAAGGTTTCATACAAGTTTTTATGTTGAATGAAAAAAAATAAAAATATTTTTTTATGAAATATGAAAATTATTTATTATTTTACATTCTACAGGGAGGTCTCCACAAAAAATAGGTTTTAAAACTAAATATTAACCGAGATAAAAAATAAAATATAAACTACTGTTTTTTTGCCAAAAAATGCTTGGGATTTTTGGCACATTTTATGTAAAATATGCTAGGGTTACGAGTAAAAGGGTTAAAATTAAAGATTTATTTTTAAACTTATGTATGTTACAGATAATTTTGTTCCAAAATTCACTGTGAACATGAAAACCCTTGGGGGGTGCAACAAATAAACGTCACAATATCATAATATGGAATCTTTATCCAAGGTCTTCATTCGACGCTGCTGGACATGTAGCCCTCTCTCGCTCTGACTGCCGACAGTCATAGTTTAGCCGTTAAAATCGCTCCCGAAAAGTTCCGCTTTGTCTATTCGCCACTGAATACACCTTCATTAAATAATAAAGCATCTGTATCTGAAGAAGATGTTTTGTTTAAGAACATCAAAGTTTATAGTTTCAGACCCCTAATATATTTTGACAGAAAAAGTTTACGTGATCATATTTTATTCTCCTTTTCAGAATCAATACAGTACATTACTCCGAATGTGTCGTACGAGGGGAGAGTCTTCTATCAATCCGAGGGAGTTTGGGTATTTCCCGATGATCCATCCATCTTCTCAAGTAAGAGTTCATGAGCCAGCGGTCAAGTTTCCCGGTGATCCATCCATCCTCTCAAGTAAGAGTTCATGAGCCAGCGGTCAAGTTTCCCGGTGATCCATCCATCCTCTCAAGTAAGAGTTCATGAGCCAGCGGTCAAGTTTCCCGGTGATCCATCCATCCTCTCAAGTAAGAGTTCATGAGCCAGCGGTCAAGTTTACCGGTGATACATCCATCCTCTCAAGTAAGAGTTCATAAGCCAGCGGTCAAGTTTTAAAGCCTCAAATAGCACATTTTCCAAGAGGCCAATTTCAAGTAAAACATATTCTCCTTTCAGTTTAAGGAAGCTGAGTTTTCGGTTGTAGCTGTAATAAAAACTAAATATCGCTAAAATCTCAACTCGAAATAGGAAATGAGGTAAATGTGTCTAGTTTAATTCCACAATTTTAGAAATTATTCGGTGAACAATACGCTCACCCATCCCACTAATAAGTAAATTTTTTGAAGGCGCCTTAAATCGAAAAAGTTTGAAAACCATTGTATTTTACGATTCATTGAGTTTAAGAAATATAAATGAAAATAATTCCCGAATAAGTAAACATATTAATTCATATTAAAAACAATAGTGTAGATTTTTGTTTTACATAAAAAAAAAAAAACAAATAGAGATAAATAGACAATTCTTCAGTTACTCTAGTCTGGTTGGTTGTAGCACAAGACAATAAACTTACAATTTGCATATAATTCAAAACATTGGTATCTAATCAGTAAATATCGTTTTTATTCCCAAAATATTTTATAAATTGATCAATTTTCTTGCAGAAAAAATAAAGGCCGTATATAAATAATTAAATAACTCTGATAGTTAATTATTTTTTTAATATAGTTTTGACGACGTCCGCGGCCTAATTAATAAGAGCTTATCTACCAACACGAGAGGTTGCATGTTCAATTCTCGTTGGAACTAAAAAAAATTAAATCCAGTCTGCTTTAACTAAAGGCGTCTTGAACATATTTCTGGTTGATTGGAAGAGATTGAAACATGGTAATAAACCCTCCAGGTTATAATGTATACAACGAAAGTATAACACAATACAATACAGTTTTTAAGAAGTGTAAAAAATGCTAGCATATATCTAACAATTGCGTTATGTTCACACTATAATATTGGAGTGAGCTGGTCGTTGCAGTTTTCATCAGTCCTGACAATATTTTTGACGAGGTACCTACCACGTAATCGATGCTCTTTTATTTAACTTAATATTTTATTTGAAATACGTTAAGAAATTTAATTTCCTATGTTATTGTTTTTTATTGAAATTCATTTTGATACTAATCAAATTATTTATATTTTCCTACTGCATTTAAATTGTCCTAAAAACGTTTACGAAAAGTAAAATAAACCCTATTTTTAAATTTTTTTATAAAAAACATAAAGTACAGTAATGGGTTAAGAAAAAATAAATATACAGAATGAATCGAAATGGATCCGTCTTCGAAAGTAGCACCAACTTAAAACCATCACAATACGGATGAAATCCTGGAGATGGTTGGGTCACATAAGAAGAATGTCGCCTGATAACTACCTAAAAGTTGCCCAATATGAACTTGTCGAATCACCCAATATGAACTTGTCGAATCACCTAATATGAACTTGTCGAATCACCCAATATGAACTTGTCGAATCACCCAATATGAACTTGTCGAATTACCCAATTTGAACTTGTTGAATCACCCAATATGAACTTGTCGAATCGGATACCTATCTTACACTATGTTATTAAACACTGTTATAAAAGGGAGAATTGTGGTCATGGCCTAACGCAAACGTAGTACATATGCTGGGCTGTGAACGGATCTGCACAGTGGCGTTTTGTGGCATATCTGTGCTTCTGGCCTGTAGATGTAAAATACCATAGATAGATTAAACTTACCCAGTAGCGCCTGAAAGAGTCTGGACTTGAATATCCGGATAACCCTCTCGATGGCTATCCTCAGTTGCCGGTCCTGCGTCTTGGTGAGCTTGGAGTGGTAGTCCTCCAACAATTCTAGCGCACGGTGCGCTTCTGGAACGTTAAACGTATCCATATTACTTAACAAGTCATGTTAAAAAGTTTAAAAAATCAACACCTAGATGAAAATATATTTTATCAGCCCGTCTACACATCAAATCGGGTTATAAGGCAACTCCTATTTTTTTAAATATGTTTTTTGAAAATAAAATCTACTACTTTTTTATCAATTGATTCAAAATGTCGTTTCTGAGGTTTTCCGAATACCTTTTTTGTAAAATATGCATTCATTAGGAATTGTTTCTGCGATCGCCAACATGTAACATTGTCTTCAGTTATACCAAATTTTCTGGCAGCCGCACTGTTATTCATAGCTTCTACAGCACGCACTACCATAATCTTGAAATTAGAATTGTATCCTTGATTATATTGATATATCGAGCTTCTCGCATTTCAATTTGGTCATTAGTTATATTATCTAGGGTGTAAAAATGTGAAAAACGTAGCACAAAAAAGAAAATAAAAAACAACAGCAGCAGCACGCTGTTTGTAAACAATGTTGTCTGTTGGAACGAGTTTTTTTAATAATATTGTGAGATATAAACAGAAGTATTTGAGGCAATATAGCCATCGGGTGACAGTGAATTTATTATTAATTTGCTTGAGACTCGAATATAAGGCGAACCCACATTTTTTACTTTTAAATAAAAACCTCGCCTTGTAATCGAGCAAATACAGTTTATTAATAGTGTTGCAAATTAAGGACTCCAAATTTAAAAGAAAAACTCGTATGAAAAAGACATATAAAACAATAGGAATATTAGTTTCGGGAGCAAAAAAAAGAGCATCATGTCCCAAAGATATTTTCCATGCTACAGTTGTCAATTAGGCGTGTTAATCTGGACAGAATCCGAAACTGGCAGAATAAGTAAATAATCAAGATGATGATGTCCTAAAAAAAACTTTCGACGAGAAAGTGGACAAAGACTACCTTCGGGAGGAAGATAATATAGAAAATTCAAAATAGCCGACCCAAGTATTGTAGGTATGCTTAAGAAAAGATGTCAAATGTTGTTTATGCACATAAAATGTGTATATACATATATTCCCTAAAATAAAAAAATAAAATTAAACACAAGAATACCGCCCCGACACAAACTAAAAATCTTTACTCAAGAATATTATTTCTTCATCACTACTACATCAGGACGAGCATAAAAAGAAATGGTTTCTATTTGTAATTGAATTGTTACAACGTGCACCTCATTTTATTTACAAAATGCGACACCTGTTATCATCTATCTAAATTATTTTCGACACTAATGTGCTATTTAGGGGGCATCTATTTTTACATTTTTTATTTTTTTCACTTCTGGTGAACTTCAGAGCGTTCCGAATCTAGGTAATTATTGTTATAATGAAACGTTAAAAAAATATTTTCGTACAGTTTAGTAAAGCAAACAATGCTTTGTAATCTTTACTTTTCGCTGTCGTATTTATTTTATGACAGATAATAAATAAGTGTTTGACATCTAAAATGATCTGTTCACGGCCAACGGCAATGGCATTGTAGGGCATTCTTGGCAGTGGGGGAGACAATGGCGGACAATCGAGCTCTTATTGCAAAACACGCACTTGCCAAAATCAATGGAAATTAAAAAGACAATATATCCACATTTACGCGTTCTAAAGCCAAATGTGATACTTAACACATCGGAAGTTCTTCAATGGTTTCTTAGCAGTTCGTCTTCCTTTAATAAGTTTTCAGCGGTGTTCATACCAAATATGCGGGAAATTGCGTAAACTAATGGTCTCAACCACCACCTTCCTATCCTTACACTCAATGTATACATATTTAATTTGTAATATTTTTAATATGTCTATAAAAGTGGGTTCGAATTCCAAGATGCGTCCTTGAGGAAAGGCTGCTCTCAAAACGGCGCTATAAAAACTGACTTTATATTATTATTATATATTTCGGAACATTTTGACTTACTTCTCAGTATTTTTCCAATCACAACCTCTGTAGCATACTATGTAAGATGCCTGCAATGACAACCTGCGTGATCTTTTCGATAGTAATTATAAAATAGCAATTTATACAGCGCCATTAACAGAGGAGACACTTCCAGGGCACTCGGACTCGGGACTCTAAACCCAATATTATTGACATATTCAAAATATTACGAAAATATATATTAAAAATATTGTTGAGTGTAAGGATAGGGAGGTGGGGGGTGCGGGTATTAGATAAGAAGTTTCCATCGTCTGCACATGTGTACCATATGTTATGTTTAGAAAAACATATTTTGTTAAGAAAACTTACAGAGAGGATACAAACTACAAAGAAACTTTTGTAGATCTGTGATTGTGAAGACGTTTGACTCTCGCCCGGGGCTTCCCGGTACGATTATCGGAGTCCCCGAAAACAAATGTCGTTGACTAGTAACAACATTGACATGAGCTAGACGTGTGCAAATGTTATTACCTCTTCATGTATAGAAGTATTGATAGTTCGTGCGATGATGAACTACAAATTCCGTGTATACTCTAATGGTTCCTAGCCCGGAGACTCAAATAATGGGGGCGAAGACACGGCTGCTGTCTCCCGGCCACGACCTTTTATATGCCCGATTCACCAATTTGGATATATTATGGAGTTTGCGGGTTGAACTTTCGTTAGTAACATTTTTTAAGTTGTAATCTGTTTTTCATTTAAGTCCAGTAACAATTTACTGATAAGTTGGAAAAGATTGTCACCTGGCAATAAACGTGCTCGTCGTTGTCGATGATCTTATCGCCATTCCAACGTCAATTGAGTTGGAAAGCGGCGCTGTGCCGTGGAGTTTGTTTTAAGTGAGTGAGCCGTTGCACACCAGCAAACTCACCAACCACACTGCTGTACTGGATCCGATGGCACACCTGAAGTGAGACGATCGGAGCACACCGGCATCTTCTTTTTTTTTCTTTTTCTTTTTTAAAGAATAAAAATGAGCGAAAGTATAGATATCCTTATACCCCCGAATACTAGGCGGAAAAATGTCATTCGAGGGGCATACCGCAGGGTTCAAACTGGCGACCTTCCGCACGAATGCACCTCACTGATAAAAAATAACATGCAAGGTGACGTATACGAGTACCAAAAATGTAATACGATAGTTTTAACTGTCGTGAGAAGACGTGAGTGACTGTTTATTCTACAAATGCGATTTTATCATCCTGATTCGAGTGTTGAGCTCTGTCAAGCAAATTTTACATTAAATACTAAATCTTCAACTTTAACATTAAATACTAAATCTTCAATCTAAACATTAAATACAAAATCTTCAACCTAAGCATTGAATACTAAATCTTCAACCTAAACATTAATTACTAAATCTTCAACCTAAACATTAATATATTAAATCTTCAACCTAAACATTAAATACTAAATATTTAACCTAAACCTTAAATTCTACATCTTCAACCTAAACATTAAATGCTAAATCTTCAACCTAAACATTAAATCTTCAACATAAACATTAAATGCTAAATCTTCAACCTAAACATTAAATACTAAATCTTCAACCTAAATATTAAATACTAAATCTAGAATTCAAAGTTAAACTTCATACAAATTTGTCGTAGCTTCTTTAAAAAACGCAGTTCTGTAGTTTCATTACCTCGCTTTCAAGCAGGCATATTACGCGACTCGCCAACAATAAATCTGCGTCTTGTTTAGACATATTGAGAATAATATGTTTTTAATTACAACATATTAAAAAAAAGTAAGACAAAAATATGTAATTTCCTTTATTTACTCTTGTCTGGTTGGTTGGAAGAGATTGCCGCCTGGCCTGAGGTAGTTGAAAATATTATCAACAATAAAATAGTGTCCGACTCTGGGTTATCACACTTAATATAGTATATGTATTAAATTATAAATTAAAATATTTAGTAAGTGAATTAATTATATAACTAAAAACGTTACATTTCATAAAAACTTTTTGAAATTATATTTTTTTGTATGCTACCAAGTGATTATGATACCAAGTGTATATATTTTTGGTATAACTGGGTACGTTGATATATTCCAATGTGAAGCGCAAAGCCCTTTAATCTTGTTTTTCAAGCTATTCTTCCGCACAAAAACCCAATTCTTAAGCCCTATAATCAACGCCGTTAATCTGATTACACTCAAGAATATAAAGCTTGTCACACCCGGTACACACAGGGTGACGTAAAAAATATAAAAGCATGAGTTTAATAATGTATTCTCCTTTTTACATATGAATATAAACTTGTAATTACTTGGAGATTAATAAATGATACTTTATAACATATTGCCGCTCTTTCAAGAGAAAAAAAACAATAATCAGTTTCAAATACGTATGTATTTGAAACTGATTATTGTTTTTTTTGCTACTATTTTTCTACTACTATTCCCTCAAGGCTACAAATTCGCTCCACCTGCTCGATCAACCCCAAGCAGTCTTGTCTACTCCCTACTAAG
Organism: Odontocerum albicorne; assembly: GCA_949825065.1. Lineage (NCBI taxonomy): Eukaryota > Metazoa > Arthropoda > Insecta > Trichoptera > Odontoceridae > Odontocerum > Odontocerum albicorne. The sequence continues at coordinate 28,410,375 of OX463844.1, read as the reverse complement.
TAATAACGGCCGTCAGCGGTCTACCAGGCGGTTTTATATTATGATATTCGATTATTAATGTTAGCATCAAAGCAAAAATCCGCCTTTTTCAAGGATACTCAAATATATTCACTAAGCTATATCAACGGTCATGGATATGTATGTCGACAATTACTAAGATACCAATTGTTTGATTGGAATACCATTGTTTGATTGGAAGTAATTGATTTCTTCTTCATCGTATGTTCAATGTTAAGCGTCGTGGTCCGTTGCTATGTCTCGTACTCAGCGTACCACCTGTCTCCATCCCTTCCGATCCTGTGCCATGTAGAATGCATCGCTTAGAGAGGATCCTGTTAACTCCTCTATTTATTATGTCCATTTCATAGAACAACTTTATCTTACTTGCCTTCCCTCAACTGTCTCCGTGATCACCAGCTTCTCATTTATTTTTTTCTAGCAACATGCCCAAAATACGTTATAATTCTTTTTCTGGATTGTTTCAAAAATCTTTCGATAATCTCCAATTCTTGGATGATAGAGACGTTTTTACGCCTTGCGGTCCATGGGATACAGAAACCGCCTTCAACACCATATATCAAAGGCATCTGTTATTTTTGTTTCCTTCTTTCTCATTGTCCATGTTTCCACTTCATACAGCGCTATGGAGAATACTAGAGACTTATCCAGATGGATTTTGGTTATTTTCAGTATACGAGTATGATAGACCTGTTAGTCCATATCTTTGTCATGCTTGATTTTCCATTAAATTCAAATTCGTATTTGGATCTCAGCTTCACATCCTCCATTCCTTAAAGTAAGAGCACTAAGGTAAATAAACTCGTTGACCCCTTCGTAATCCCTTAGCGAGTCACTTCTTATCAAAGTTTTAAATCGGTCCACAATAAAGATTTTTTTTATTTCTAGCCCTAGTTGGCGGCTCTCTATTTCAATTATATGAAGAAACTCGGTCATTTCATCTTCGTCGTTGACTATAAACGCTGTATCGTCTGCGAGTCGACGAGTTAACGATGCAGGAAATATATTGTACTTTTTAGTGTTTTTTTCACTTTTCTCAGTGTTTTACGAATTTCTTAACATACGAGTATATTATATTATTTCGTTCTTTCGTATCCTTCGAGTATGTTATATTGCATGATTTCGTTGTAACTCTTTCGTTGCATATAGTACAACTTGGCGAGGTTATTGCACTTTTCATCAATTAGATTAATTCAGTTTTCCTTTAATAGCGAATTATTTACGATATATTTTTTCATAGCATGAAAGCTAATAAATAAATATCCGTGAATATATTTTTGTACTGTCAACATTTTAAAAATGGACAATACATCGAAAACGCTGGATAGTGGCAAAAATAAAATATCTTTATAATATTTTTCAGCATTTTAACATTACTGTATCATATGTTTAAGCATATATTTTTAGCGAATGAAATAATATCACACGAATAAAACAAAAATGAAACATTTGTTGATAAGTTAATTAATTCTATTTTGATAATGTAGGACCTTGGGCACTTGGCTCCCCCTCAGAATAGCCTGCTGGTAATGTTGCTTGTAGCTCTAAAATAAAGTTAATAGTGTTGGAAATTTTGGATAACGGAGATATTATGTCATTAAAATGCTGAAGGAGACTGATCGGAATTTGTTATACGCCAGTGGAAACTCATTCTTCACGTCGGAAAACTTTAGAATGTGTGTACGTATTTTGATGGCATTCGCTGAAGAAATTTCCAAAGAGTGGAATATTTGTTGACAATATATCGTCATGCGAAAACTGGAATTTATAAAGCAAAACAATTATTAAGAATGTGGTTTTTTAGTTATTTTTGTAATTGATAACTTATAGAAATGGCGAAAGCTCTTTGAGAATCGTTTATTCCGATAGTTATTTTATAAAGCATTTTAATTTAAATTCTTGACGAAAAGCACTTAAAATATATTAAATCATCTTAGAATTTATTCAATATTGTTGAAAATTTTCAAACTACCGCATTTTTATAAGGAAGATGGCATTTTTCTCTAATATTTGTTGCTAGATACGATCCAAAAAATCTATGCTATTTTAAAAGAATTCATATAATTTTAGAAGACATCTATAGATTTGCAGCCCGAACGTTGCGGATTCGGTTCCCAGTACATATTTTTTCAAGAGGGTATTAGGATTTTCAGTAAAGAACATATTTCTGATTGGTTGGAATTAATTACCCCACAACAATAAGCCCACTAGGCACCATACACAATGATCGTAGAATAAAGTGCAATGCATTTTTGGCGAGCACGCACTAGTATAAATAGATGTATGTCATCCACGGTGGACGCTGTTTTTTTTATTCTACTCCTATATTTTTATTCTACTCCTATATTTTTATTCTACTCCTATATTTTTTAAACAATCAACAAAAGAAATTAAAGCTAAATCATTTTATCCATTTTGTAAAAAAGTTTCATATAATGTAAAATTTGAAGATAAATATTTGAATTTTAAACGAATCTTCAATATAGTCACGTATGTACAATTATGTAATTATAATTGTGAAAAATGGTGTTGAAAATTCGCATCTTTTGTTTTTGTACTCATCTAAAGGAATTAATTAATTCAGACATATCGTGACCCTTCTCAATCCCTTCCCGAAGATTAAATTTCAGCTCTAATTGCTGTAATTAGGCTTTCATTCGTATTGCCTCTTCTTTGAAACTTTTGGAAGATTTATTCAAAGCAATTTTTAAATACGACTTCCGTCGTGATACTGTTCTATTTGGGAGATCAATATTCGGAATCACGCAAATCAAATACAACTGATACAGGTGAAGTTTTATTTTAAGGCTACCATTGGTAATTTTCTGTGGATGAGTAAATGTCGACAAACTGTCAAAATAAATTAATTAATTTACTCCACACAAAATGTATAATAGATTTTATCGTTATAATTTTACGACTTTTCACAAATATTATGGCGCGGAAATTATGGCACTCAACCAGCAGACCTCCCATAAACTCCAAGTTGCACAACAATGCATAGAAAAGTTGGCATAACAGATATATTATAAAGAGACAAAAGACAGATACAAAAATGTATATATAGCCAATTTAAATTATGGGATGAAGTGGGCCACAAAACATGGGAAAACTAGCATAACAAAAAGATAAATACAAACTAAGTGTTATATTATAAGGCTACAAACTATCAACAGGCTGTAGAGACGTCCTACAATAAGGTGGTTGGACGGCATGAAACGTTTTCCGGTGCTAAGAGACGAAGAGACGGTGCTAAGAGAGAAGTTCGGTGGATAAGAGACGCAGAGCATCAGAAAGAATTGATAAAAAGGGATGCTCACATCCTTTTGGACTGCTACAGTCCGGTTTTTTCTTTGTGTTTGCTCGACAGATCGGACACCATCTTCGAGTATTTATCACCATCATGTTTTTTTTTAAATAACATTTGACACACATGATCGCTTACTACATCGTCGCCATACACTGTACAAATCATTAATTGTTTGTGATAAAAAAAGTGGGCACCGAAAAAACAACTTATTTTGTTCTATCTTCAAAATGACGCCAAAAACCTCTCGAGCATTTTGGATAAACATTAACCATTTTTTTTTATTAAATGCGAGACTATGAATTATGTTCTCAGACACAGAATAAATTCACTCCCTACGAGTATTAAGTGAAATCGCCCAATGTAATCGAAATTGTGGGAAAAGAGAAGAAATATTATAATATATTTAGCATTAAATAGATATTACAAAATATTGACATTAATTTATCGTTATATTATTTGAAAGTCCCAATAGTTATATTTTATGTTAATTGAGTTTGTTCAAACAATTCCATTCGCTGGCATAAATTTACCTTACGTTTTAAGTTAACACACAAGTCAGATCAAAGATTGTAAATATAATTGTCCTCAGTGAGATACAGGCAAAAGCCTAGTTTACTGGGGATACGACAAATGAAAGGCAACAAACCCAGAGCCATTAAAATTGTGTGTCCAAATTAAATTACCTGCTGTTTTTTCGCAAAATATGTATATTTCTTGTCATATGTAAAATAAATTAAAATAAATCAAAATAAATAAAATACGAGTGTATGCAACGTATAATTAAATGTTATCTCACAAGCACCGCTAAATTGAGTTAAAATAATGTCATCAATTATGATTCAAAACGAAATTTTAATAAAACGACAATTCACTAGACTATTGTCACCGATAAAACAAACGTAAAAGATTATTATGACTTTATAATGACTAAAGACGATTATCCCCCTCAAAGCAATTTATTGAGACATTTGCCTCTGGTTAACGGCCAAAGATGTTATGTGAATATTTCGTTGCTAAATTAGACTTTTTTCAGTATTTTCTAACTTTGTTGATATTCGATATTATATTCAAACGATTTTTTCTTTGGATTGATCATCTATCATATACAACTTACTGCATTATCAGTCCCCCTGTAATTCTAAGTTTAATAATGAACAATATAATACCTGGCATAAAATATAAATCAAATGATTACTTTATTTATGTTTGTGTCAATAAACGATCACGCGCCTTTTTGTGAAATAATACTACTAAAACAATTCAATTAATTGAACAATATATACTAAATTCATCAAAAAAAATTGTTAAAATTTTGTATTTAGTGTTAAGATTGAACTGTTTTAATTACTATGTATATAATGATTTGATAAAATGCAGAATTTTTAATATTTGTACATTATATACGGATTTGAGTGTGGTGTTTTGTTGATGTTTTTTATTTTATTTTGTTCCTTGAAATATAAAAGTATAATATACGTCTTACCTACATAACTACATTTTGTCTTTTTATGTCATTTTCAGTGATGAGAGTATTTAATTGACACGTGTGATAACTTAAAACAGGAATTCCTAGTTAGTCAGTCAGCAGGTATACGGTATCTAAGCATAGTAATTAAAAATAATGGGGAAATGGAATATAGTATGTTATTTTTTTTAATGCATATATAATATTTTAACTCCTGCTATATCATTTTTGTATCTTTCTTTGTCATGTAAAATAAAGAAATAGATAAAATGTATTATTTTATAAAAACAAATTAATTCAAACTTTTTCAGAGTACGTGTACACTAACAAATTTTACGCATTATTTTTAGAATTTTCTATATTACTAGAATATATTAGATATTATGAGGCATCAAATCCGGGCACGAAAGTCGTTGCGTGAGCGCGGGTCAGTTGTCAAAGAGACGATACGCCATACGAGAGACGTTGGTTCGATTCTAATGACATCTCTAAACGTTTCAAATGTTTCGTCTGCTTAAAAGTTTTGTTTACTTTGAAGTTTGATATTTTAAGTAGACAGGTTTTATGTTTCTTCACAAGCTCCATAAATAATAACAGTATGATAGGTAGTCCCCCCCCCCCTCTCCCACCCTATCGAGGTTGATTCTCAGACATCTTACGGATGGATGATGCCTGTGCATTGATTTATAGCAGTGTTTCTGAGCTTTTTTTCTTAGCCCTAGATTAGAGTATAAGTTTTGGTTTCGCAACCCAAATAAAGATAATAAAATAACATACGAGTACATATAACAATTAAACATATTTTGTATTTCAATAATACAAAATATATTAATTATATTGGTAATGATATAATATCTTATTGATGTGAACCTTTGCATTGAATACGTTTTGAAAACTCACAAATCTCGTGTTATGTAAAATAGACTGCACCTTAAATCATCTTCAGACTGTCTGTTTCGCAATTTGGTTTTTGTTGAAACCTCTTATGAATTACGAATGCCGAGAAGCTGTTACTGTAGTGAATTGGATAGTTATTAAAATGATCGTAAGTTATTGTGGTATAATATTATAATATTGTACTTATTGAAAATATTTCGTAACCCCGTTCGAAATGCCAACCGACTCAATACTTTGTCGAGGTTAAAATCCATGATTTATGGTGTGCAAATGTAGCAAACAAAATTCCAGGACTTTCGAGAAGTTAAATCTACAGAAGCCTATATATTGGTCTTTTTTCAAATGTCTTTGTATTTTGTAATGTATTTCGTTGTTTACAGTACAACCTGGGAGATTTATAGCCATTTAGCAATATCTTCCATCTAATCAGAACGATGTTAAAGAGGACGAAATTCAAATTGATACCCTTTATAAAAAAATCCGTGTCGAAGACAGATATCTAACCAACTAGACCACGGAGGGAGTCTTCTTTTAAAGTCTGTTTTCGAATATGGTTTGACATATCGAGAACTATAGCTACATTCGTAGGATGTTTTTGTGATGTTTTCACTTGTTGAAAGGCCGGGTTGTAATTAATTGTCTGCAGGAACGTTGTTGATTAGCACAGCTTTCTGTCAGATGAAGTTCACGGGTTTGTATACCATAAGAAAAAAATGTAAATGTTGTATTTACAAAGCGTGGCGCAACCTTTTCTTTGTTACAATATTTTGTATTATAGCTACGGTTATGGCTTAGAAAAATGTACTCCTGATGAATTAATAAATTTCGTGTACAAACTATAATTTTGTGAGCACGGTTCAAAAAACCTATGAATAAAACCTTTTAAAAGTTGCACTTTCTAATTAAATATGTTATTATTGATGACCTCTGTGGCCCAGTTGGCAAGACTCTTGGCTTTCATCAAGGGGATTCAGATTATATTCCTGATACGAAAAGAAATGGTCACACTCTAATGAAATAATTCATATGGTAACGATATACGCTAATGTGCGAGTTTCTTGCCTCTTAACGTGCGGTAGTAATGCTAACACGTGCGATTACGAACGAATTCCTTACCCGCTTAAGAGGCTCTTAACCCGAAGGTTCGATTAGTGGGACCAAAAACAATATTATATCCCAGCTACGTTCTTCAATATAACTGAATCATCATATCGGATAATTTTAAGGGTGCCATAAAAAATCTGTTATTACCACTTAGGCCTTAAAGATTCCGGCCTTAACATGTTAGAACGCATATGGACAGATCGTAAGTCACGACCTGGGATGATCAGGCGATGTTAAAGATATAATTTGATACCTCCACCCTCAGTAGTATGTCAACTAGAGCCGATAGAAGACGTGTTGTTGCGTTACATTCTGAAATGTTAAATATTAAATACCATGCAATTATCAAGTTTTTTTTCAAAAAAGGGAAAAGCCCGCCAAAAATTAGAGGATTTTTAAATACTAACGTCATATAATTTCTAACGGGCTTTTCCCTTTTTTTGACAGAAACTTGATAACCGTGCGATATTCAATTTTTAACATTTCAAAACGTAACGAAACAACACGTTTTCTGTCGGCTCTTGTTGACATACTACTGAGAGTAGAGTTATCAAACTTTAACTGTAACATCGTCTGACCATGCGATGGACGTGCTTTTATCCATAAATACTCAAACTTGTTCAGGCCGGAAGCTTTTGAACCTTAGTGTTATATATTAATTTGTTTTTCTCCTTAACAATAATTCTAGATTGTCATTAGACTCATGCATTAGTCTCTGATGGAAAAACCAGCCGAGTTTTGACACTTAAGTGTTTTGTTTCAGCGCACACGCCGCGCCAACGTCCCGTTGCCCATTGGCCTTGCGACAATTTAAACCACACAACTTACATAATTGGCAGTAGTAGTTATATATAGTGGCTCGCCAACGCTTCAGTGTGGCGCTGGCGCGACAATCGCTGCCTGAAATACTTTCTGGTCCAAACAAAACTCTGTCGCAGACTTGCGAACTCTTGACTTCATGTAAAATCGTTTTTAAATACCAAACAACACGTGAAAATATATTAATGTAATGTACAGCTACTTTATGTCTACTCAACACACATTTTCCACCTTATTCCACCAACTTCATCCTTTTAGATTGTTGTTTTACCTATGGAATACACAAAAAATTAAGTTTTTTTTGCAAGTGGTCAATTTTTATGGCTTTTAAATTGTAAACTTGTATCAAGTTACATGTTATTTGAAAAACAATTTTAACTTTAGAACTTTGATCTCCTTAGCATAGTTTTGATTTTTTATTTTTTATTTTTCCAATTTGATTCCCATAGTTTTGACAAATCAAACCAAAACTTTTGGTTTGATTTGTCAAAACTTTGGGCTTGCTGAAGTGCAACAAATATCACACAATAAACAATACACACGCAGACATCTTCCATTCACAAGATGTCTGATAATCATACTCGGCCACAAGCTTATCATGTTGGACTTAGCGGAAGCAAAATAAGTATCTTGACCGTAATCGAGACAGAGTGTGAAAGTGATGAAGATGATCGTATTACAAAGTCAATTTGCATCCGAAATATTTTGATGACATTCAGTTTAATTATCTCTGGTCCTTAATTTACTCCATCATTACATCAATGGTTTTCTTTATTGCATAACCAATACTGACCATCGTAATCCTCTACTATGTATGGAACTTGGCGCGCCACCTGTTCTTATCACTCTCAGCCCTGGGCCATGTTGAATGCAGCGCTTAAAGAGGATACTGTTGACTCCTTTATTTGATCTGTCCATCTTATATAACATCTTCCTCTTGCTCTCCTATCGTAACATGACCCTGTGATCACCAGTTTCTCCAGACTTTCATCATTCTTTCTAGCAACATACCAAAAGTGTGAAGGGTTTCTTTTCAATCTTCAACTTTTAGATGATAGAGACGTTGATGCGCCCTGTAATCTATGGGATACAAATATCCACCTCCAGCATCAAATGATAAATAAAGGTCTGCTAAACCATGAATAATATACATGCTACTCCAAAAAATCTATAACGTTCAAAGCTACATTTTTAATTAAGAATATCAAGGTTATCACTTTGGCACGAATTCTAATTAAAATTTCTTATCATTTAAGGAAAATAATTGCTAATTGCATATGTATCACGAGTATCAATCATTTAATAAAAAAATAACCGTAAAAGGAAACAAAGCACGAAGAAAAATCTTCTGGCTTCAAGTTCAATTCACGTTAGAAGACAATATTTTTTTTAAATGGTTCTTTAACGCCTTTCTGTTTATTTGGAAGGGATTGCCACATGGCAATAAACTCACCACTTTTTAATGTATTCTAACAAAAATGTTATATAACATAATGTATAAAACCTAGCTGAAATTATTTTCACATATTTGTATTATATTTTTACTCAAGTTCTATTAAAATTATTTCTACTCAATTTAAAAATCTTAGTAATTTATGTAAGTTAATATTAGCTAAGCTACGTTAACAAAACTTTATCTTAAAGCTCTAAACATCTCTCATAACATAGCTATTGACATCATCACCATCACGCCAAGTTCCTATTGGGGTAGACAGAGAAAACAGACATCCACCTCATTAGATCTTGGCACATATCTTTCGCTTCTGCCCCGTCCTTACAACTCGTCATGCACACTTTCTTAATATAAAGGTTTTTGAATCTTTCTTCTTTTAAAGTTTATTTCATTTGGTTATGCTACGTTCTCCTTCATCTTTCTAAACTTCCCTACCATTGTACATATAACTGTATTACACTTTCGTTGTACACAATACAGCCTAGCGGATTTATTACTGCATATTTCAGAATATACTCAAAACTGCTCGAATATTTCATTCATATTTTTTCTTCATGAAACATGCCGTGCACATTTTGTACGTATTTATATGGCAAAAATTTATTTATTATACAGAATTTCGATGAATGGAAAACTTTTCAGGAACGTATCTCTTCCGTGAAGTGAGGTATGGATTTAATACATAACTAAAACAAATAAGTAATCAGGTTAACAATAGATAAAAAAGAAACATCATTCAGTTTTTTTATTTAAATTTATTATGAATGTTTTGTAAAAACCCGTACCAGTAATTTAAAAAATATTTTTGTCTTATTCTCCAAGTCATTGTTTTTAATGTATTTGTTCAGCAGTGATCAGTTAACTATTTTTATTGATGTTTAAAACGTCAATTAACTATCCATATTTTAATGTAAATGAGTTATAATTACTTATTTGTTAAATCAGTGCACGTGAGTATTTATTATTACAAATTGAAATTTATCAATTCGATTACAACTATTACAACTCAACATAAATAAATAAAACTTTCAAATCAATCTCTCTCGTAAATACGCTTAAACTGAGATGGCCTAGTTTGTGTTTAACACGACGAAATTTGGATATATTTATGAATTACAGTGATATATGTATACATACTCATATATATCTTCCCGCCCTCTGCTACTCGCATATAAAAACTGTTGTTCGTTTACATCCATATATCTAGCCATATTATTTATGTATAAAATTCTCACCTTTCTCTTTTCAAAAATTTCTTCAACAATATATTTCCGTTTTTTTCGGCCTCTCTCTTCCTTATTTCCCATTAATTTCAGACATATTCGTACATTTATTTCTTATACCTTTACAATTCATAAATGAAGTATTATATTTATCTTTCGGTGATGTAGCATGTTTCCTGGTTCCCCCATTATCCTTCTTCCCAATAACCCTTCCTATCTCCTAGCTGAAATTACTATATTTATGATATTTTAATCGTCTAATGATTCCTGGTTTCTTTCACCTTCAAAATTGTCTCTTTTATCGAATGGATTATACATATTTCACCAAACTATGAAAATTTAATTATCAAAGAGAATTTCATTTAGGCACAAACCCAACGAATTGTGCAATGAAGCATTTTAATTTAAAAAAAGTGATAATAAATTTATTTTCTTGTATTTATGTACACTCAATTGAGCTTTTTCTAAATTTCAAATAATCTTAATTCGTAGAAAAATTCAAAGACGTTAATAAAAAAACATGTGTCTGAAGACTATATATAGTATGTAAAACAATGATGTTAGTGCTACAATTATGTTAGATCCATACTATTTTATTTAACACATCTAGTTTTTAGAAGAACCATTAGATTTCATAGGAAAAATAAAATATATTTATTTATTAATTGACAAAATAACGACATTTATGTGTCCTTACATATCACAGTAACAATCATAAAACAAATGATAAGTATACGAGTACATACCTTCCAAAAAAACTAAAGATTTAGGATACATAACATATATCTTTCAAAATATGCTAGATGAAAATATATCTCACAACATGGAGAGTAAAAATAAATTAAATTCAATCAACAATACAAGACTCAAGTGAGAAAAAATAAATCTCAACGCTCAAGAGAAGATTAAAAATAAAATAATTAAGATTTAATTAATTGATAACCGGTCTCTGTCTCTGCAAAACCTAAGAAAATGACAATATAAAATATACACTAGAAAAATGTATGTTTTTAGATATAAGAGAAAAGAAAATTTTAAAATCTACGTATTAAAAAAACAAGTACGAGTACATTATACCTCAAACCTTCAGTAAAAAAAATCTAAACTGAATAGGCATCTTGGAGAACAAAATTAAGAATTATGAAGTATGTTAAAGAACATGAATTATAAACAACCCGCATTCAATGGAATTGCCCTACTTTGTCTGATTGTGCCTTAATATTATATAACTTTCCTTTGTCTTAGGTAATAAATAGGTGTGGCACGCTAGCAAACGACATATTTATACATTTTTCTCGGTATATGTTAATGCTTAAAAATGCAGTTTATTTTTTAAAAAGAATAAATTTACGAAGATACTTTTTTACTGAGCAAACTAATTTACTTAATACTCAAGGAATCGTCATACTCTAGAAACAAAATCTGAGAGAAGGAAAAATGAAAAGCCTCTACAATATGGGCGCATGCATGATGAGGGAAAAGCGAAAGATGTGAGCCAGGAAAGAATGAAGTGGATATCTGTTGTCTCTGTCTACCGCGATAGAGATATGGCGTGATGGTGATGATATGATCAACGTGTCATTTTTGACAGATTCCAGAATAAATTATTATAACTTTGAATAGATACAGTTTGAAATTTTCCAAATAATGGACAATGATTGAAAAGGTGTGTTGTGTTGACCGTATAAACTCCGTCCTAATAAATTTTTAAATAAGGTGAATAAAAGTACCTACTTTCACACGAACGATATATAAAATACATTTTCACTAGGTGTACATTTTGCTTATTATGGTATATGTGTATATACATACTATACATATTATACTCCATAATGCCATTACTATGTTACGGTCCGCAAAGAAGACAGAGCGTCAATCCTTCCTATCACGCCATACTTTCTTTGCTTCCTCCACATTCATACAACTTCTTCTTACTCTCACTCCTTTCCTTTCCTTCTTTCAAAAAATTCTCGGTTATCCTCTACCACGACACTCACTTATGATTGATTTGTGAATTTATTTAGTCAGTCTTTCGTCACCTATCCGTTCAATATGTTTTTTGCACATTACTTACACACCAGTTTTCAGCTCACATTAATACATTTTTAATGTGTAAAAAATACAAAAACACAAATTTCTCATTTTGTCATATGAATGGTTGAAGTAAAATAGACACTAAGTACCAAAAAAAAAAACAAAAAATTAAATATGCAGTTTCGTTCTATATGACATATAGAACGAAACTGCATACTTAGTTTTTTTTTGTTTTTTGTTTTTGGTACTTAGTGCCTATTTTACTTCAACCATTCATATATTGACGCACTACACATTGTTCTCAATGCATACATTCCCACCATGTTAACTTGACTCTTCTAATTCAATTTTTATCATCCATGTTTCCCTCCCGTACATAAATGTTGCGAACCATCATTTTAACAGATCGTGATACTGCATGGTTTGATTTCTTCGTATGGGGCCGTTTTTTTGCAATTTCTGCCTTCAAACGCTCCAATAACGCTATGTAATATTCGCTATTGATGGTTTTTCCCTTTTCAAGGTGATTGATAAATATTATACAAAGCGCATCCCAAAATACGGAGGCCATAACCTTCCCGGCCGACTGTTGAGTTTTTGGTCGCTTCGGACGACTTTCACCGGCTGCTCTCCACTCAGCTGACTGCCGATTTGATTCCGGAGTATAGTGGTGGATCCAAATTTCATCCATTGTCACATACCGACGCAAAAAATCCTGTTTATTCGCGTAAACAGTGCCAAACAGCGCTCTGAATCATCGATGCGTTGTTGTTTCTGTTCCATTGTGAGCAAACGCGGCACCCATTTTGAAAAAAGGTTTTTCATGACCATATGTTCATGCAAAATAGTGTAAACACTACCAAATGATATCTTTAGGATGTCAGCTATCCCACGCAACTTTGCGATTTTTCATCACGATTTTGAGGGGGTTTTATTTATGTTTTCTGGTGTAACAGCCTCATTTGGACGACCAGAGCGTTCAGGATCATTTGTGCCTGTACGACCGCGTTTGAAATCAGTATACCACCGACAAATGGTTGTTTTCGACGGAGCAGAGCCCGGATAACACTTTTCAAGGCATTGCTGAGTTTGTACGGTATTTTTTCACATTAAAAAGCAATGTTTTATCAACACACGAAATTCGATTTTTTTCATTGTTTTGAAAATAGCAAAAGTAGCGTCACTAAAACCACTGTAACTCCATAACACAATGTCGGAATGTTATGAAAGTTTGACACGTAACTTCTAAAGGTTGGTACTAACTGAGAATGGTATGGATTTGTTATTAGAGGCGCCATCTGTTGGTTATTCCCGGGAATTGTTGATTGATACGTTATGTGTCAAAATATAAACATTAACATGACTCATGCAAACCTTAAATTAGAAGAAATACATTCATACATAAACACTACTACATACATAAACACACAACAATCCAAGGCTCAGAATGCTAAAGGCCAAATCCCGCGCATGAAAGGATTCTCGAAAAATAATTACATACATACAAAAATAAATATTCACCCACTCAATACACATATATTTAGTGGGTGAGTCACCAATATCCAATAAATGTATTATTGTCTTACACTTTCATTATATACGAGTACAATTCGTGTTTTATTGTCATTTTAGAATCTCTTTCAAGCAACTAAAATATGTCAAAGAAGCCTTAAAGCGTAACCAAACTGGAACTCTTTTTAAAATAAAATGTGTTCAAACGAGAATCGAATCCGTAGGATCGAGCTAGAAAATATATATCTTACCAAATAGGTCATTGAGTTTGTATTTCATATTTATAAACAAAATATAAATACTTACGACTTTTATCGCAGGCGAAACCTTTTTGTCATTTTCTGTAAGTAACGTTTTCAGTAAGTAACGTAATACGAACTTTAAAAAATGTCCGATGTTTAAAGAATAACAATAATATGGCACAACTACTCCGGAGGTCAATTTGTATTTTGTAACATTGCTGGAATCCACCGCTTCTTCCAATTTTCTAAATCTCAATAAAGCGGACGTGATCAGCTTTGAATATTCTACCAGTCGTGTTTCTCTGTAGCATTTTCGGTGAGTGGAAATGAAATGGGGATCTCACTAATATTTTATAGAAGGCATTATTCTTTCCGAACAGCTCTAAAAAGAATGTAATAAATCGATGAATAAACAAAATAAGTCTGACTGACGCAGAATTTTTACTTTTTGTGTTATTTAACAGTTTGATTTATTTTATTTTATCATTTCGACGGTTTTTATTTCGTTGTAAAACTTACTTTATATTTTCCTTTACACGTACGTTTTCATGTTTCTCTTTTCTTACCTGTTAAATATATTTGAAATAGCTTATTTTCCATAAATCAGAGTTATTTTGAATAATTTAAATCAATTAAAAATCACTTGTTTTTTTTTACAATGTATGAAAAACGTTTAATAATCATTTTAAATTAACACATTAAGTATATTTAAAGAAAATTATCATGAAACCCTTAACGTTAGAAGGAACAAGCGAGTTGGAGCGCCCTTAAGGAGAATTTACCCTCTAAATGGCGTTAAATAAATTGTTATTTTATTATTATTATTATAAGAAATTCTATCCGATATTTGGTTCATCAGTTTCAATGTGTTAACTCAATTTTAGAAAATTTGATCGAAAATATTTTATTTAAATGTCAAATTAATACGTTTGTGTAAACACAAATAATCCCAAACTTAATTTTATTTTAAATAAAAAAATAAAATGGCAGTTCACTTCTGTGTTTAATTCATTTAAAAAAATGCAACACCTCCTTATATTCTTAAACTTATAAGGTTCTGAGAAAATGGCAGACTAATTGTGTTACATCACTGCATTTTGTGTTCGCTAATATGCCAAAGTGGCACACAGTACTGCCATAGAAATATTCATGAAAAATATTTTTATCCTTTAGGTGCCTTACTGGTTATGAATGTTGAAACCTTTTTTATCCAATATGTTTCTGTGAAAGAAAAGCTAAACCATTTTCCATGGTTTCGAAGCCATAAACGTCTTCATGAGCCACTTTTATGTGCGTTCTCTTCCTAGACAGCTAAAAAAATTAAATAAATTTATTATATCGTATTATTTTTCAATGTTATTTCAACTTTTTTTCTTTGATTTAATATATAGGTATATCACATTTGTACTAAAACTTGCTGCTATCGATTTAAATACGTATAAAAATAGTTCAAGTTAATGTTTCACACACGTATTGTTTATTTAGAAACTCTTGAAAAAATATTTCTGTAGATAGGACTGAAAACAATCAATCTTTAAAAATATGTGAATCATCCGAGATATGGGAAGAGACTGAATTTTTTTTTCAATGAAACCTATAGTGAAAATATAATGTAGTGAGAGCACTGCCTGGCAGTGTAGAAAAACGAATGAATTTGTATATTTTCAAAATAGAGTGATCTCATGAGAGGATCGGCCAAGGAATCCTTGCAGAAAAAATATTTCACTTTAAAGAATTATCTATCGACAGACACTTCGGAATTCAACAAAAATCTTCATACCAGTTCATAATTTCACAAAGAACTCAAAATGCGATCGCGTTGTCAACTTTTCCTAAATACGCAAATTTTTACTCAAAATTTGAGGTATAATATACGACGATTTGTTAGAAGCCCTATTTCAAGATTTTTTTAAAACGGCTCGTATTAAGTTACGATATGTACATCGTTAATTTTTGCCATTTAAAAGTTATGTTTTAAAAACCTGAGCGGTCTTACATGGATGTAATGCGAAATATTTGTCCTTGGTTTATACACATTTTATCAATTTTCTGAATGAGATTTAAATTGAGTTTAAGGGTATGTTAATAAAAACCTTTTAGCTTTACCCTGTAATAAATTTGCTAACCAAAGACAAAAACAATTCAATAAAAAAGTTATTGTATAGAGAGTGGAGGTATTGGACGACCCCATGCACTTCGATCAATACTATTCTATATTATATATATATTGTGGCCCTGAGGTACAGTAAAAATATGCATATAACTAAGCTATGCCATACTGTCTTTGGATTGTATTCGTGCAATACTAAGATATAAATATTTTTATATTGAAACAAAGAATTATGAGTGTTCCATTAAAAATTAACCAAGCGACTGAAAATCAATAAGTTCTTTGTGATGTGCACGAGTACGTCATTTTACAGTTCCCAGCACGCTAAGCAGTCTGATCCACTGCTTTCAAACTGCTATGTCATGCAGGTATTCCCTGAGATATTAAATATACGAGTATCTATTTTTTAACATGCATCCAGGAACTATTACAAAAAACATACAATGTATTATTGGTGTTGATAAAATAAAAATCGAAACAAACGGTTTTCATAAATGGATAGAAAAATAATAATGTAGTCAAAATATTTTTGGCTGAATTACAAATCATATTGATTTTACACATATAGGAATTATACCATATAATAACTTAGAAAGTAATGTTCATCGATTCTAATTCTTATAGAAGACCTATGGTCGACCTCAATGACCTAATTGACAAGGATTATCCCTTAGTAAGGTCTTCCAACGGGTTTGCGGGTTCGCTTCGAGTTGAAAACCTATTTTTTTTTAAAAAGAGTCTAGTGTGGTTTTCACGTAAAGCCTCTTAAACATATTTCTGGTTGGTTGGAAGAGATTGCCAAGTGGAAAAATCTGGCAGAATTTACTGTATACAACGAAAGTCTAATAAAAAAGTGTTTTATTTGTCAGGTCTAAGTTCGTTGGAGAGATAATATCAGTTTATATGATTCGGAAATATTGAAGAATATTACCTTCAGCCCCAGTGATCGAGCCTTCAGGTTTAAAATCACTAGAATAGACACGGAACTTACGGTACATAATAGCACGTATTGGTAATACTATCGCACTTGAAGAAACAACACTCACAAACGAACTAAGCCCCAGAGTGGAAGTCAAGCGTCTTTTTAATCTGCTTTGGATGTCGTCTAAGTTTTCAGCTATAATTCTATATCAATTTTATTATTAATCAACAATACAACACCATTTAAAAAAAACACTAAGAGTCAGTTTACAATTGTTCAGCTACATAGTGTAAATTAAATACATTACAGCTATGAATATTTTATTTGTTCAAAAATTGTGATTAAGATTTATATTCGTCGATATCAGTCCTCCAGTCCGTAAATCAAACTCAAGATGTAATCTCATTCATAAGAGTCTAATTGAAATTTACTTCCAGACGTGACTCGTATTTCTATCTTCGACCTTATTTCACCCAAACCAAAGCAATAAAAGGATTAATTAAAATGCTTAATAAACCTTTTTCTTGCCTACCTTGTTGCTTTCTTCGATAAACACCTGATTATATGCAATATCGTACACTTGAACAGAAAATTTACTCCAACTTTTACCTCTGTGGTTTAAGTGATAAAACGCTCATCTACTACTACCCATATTCGATTGGAAATCCAACTAAAATTATTTCATTTTATCGTGTTCATATTCAGGGCCTTCAAAATTACTTCAAGCTAGTTAACATAGAAGATCAAAACGGTGAGCAAAGTAAAAGGTGAGCTATCCGAGAAAATACCAGCGATGAGTAAGGAATAAGGAAAAGAAACAGTATTTACCCTTTCCTATTTAATCTCATAATGAACAGGATTATATAATATTATGGAAGATGTTGCATCCCTAGAGATAAGTTACAATATGAGTAATATAACCACAAGCATCATAACTATGCTGATGACGCTACCAGAATAGCAAAATCCGAAGATGACCTACACCGATTATTACTTAAATGTTCGTATTCGGCAGTCCTGCAACACAAATGATATAGTCAGATAGGACAGGAAAAGAAAGAGGTACTGTGACTTATGTGGATCCGTCAGGTTGTACTTTATAAAACGAAAATGTAATAAAAAATGTCATTAGATTATTCGGGAAATAATGGCAAATTTTCACCTTAAAGTTCAATCAAATGTAATATTAGAGTTAATAAACTTGATTAATAAAAGTAAGAGCCAATTGATTCTAGGCGTTCTTGCCAATGAATTACAAGCTTATGTGTGCCTAAAAAATGAAACTCAGACGGATTAGAATCAAATAATTATTTGGGGATATTTGCTGCTGCTTCTCCGATGTAGATTTTTTTTCTGCCGTAGATAGTTATCGAGGTGCTTGAAAAAGTGAAAATCAGTTACAGATAGATCGGATGAGGTAATATTTCGTGGCCCAACTCGTTAATTTTTTAGGTTGAGATCAATAAAATCGAGAAATAGATCATCGCGGTTACGCAACAGCAACGAAAAACACATTTCGCAGCGACATTTGTTTTTTCATTATCGTTAAGTTCATGTGGAACCCATTTATGAAGCTTTTTCACCTTTCCGATTTGCTTTAAATGTACAAAAATTGCAACAGCACCAATATCCAATTCTTGTGCCATTTTCCGTACCGTTTGTTGAGTGTTTTCTCCCAATAAAGCTTTCAATTAGTCGTTTTCAACAGTAGTAGGAAGTTCTCGACCCTCTTCATCTTTAAGACTTACGTCTCCGTTCCTGAACATTTCGAACCAACTCCGCACTGTTCGTTCAGAAGTGATTCATTCACGTCATGCTTGTTTAACATTACGTTCTGTTTGAAAATAATAATGTCCAAGTTATTCTTGCAAAAAAGGTACACGTAATTTTCTTTTTAAAATCGGTTTTCTGAAGGATTAAAGTAATTCTAATTAAATGCCCGACTCAATAAATAAATAAATCAGATTTCTAGCTGTAAACAAAAACAAATGAACAAATATTTTCTAGCAAAGAACGTTCGAAATTATTTTAAAATCTAGCATTATTATCGGGACAACCTAATATATACAGTTTCAGAAAATAAATCATTCATTTCAGTATTTATAATAATTAAAATATGCATAATTAGTTAATGCTTTATAAAAAATACATTTATTTTTATTTATTTATGAAAACTTTATTTAAAAAAACTGATTTACTCGAACCTGAAAATTAAGTTTGAAAAGTCGTCTTGCGATAAATATAAATACGAGTATATAAAAACGAATAAAGATGCATGGCTGTGCGGTTCACGCGCTAAACTTTTGTGTGGAGGGTTGCCAGTTCGAAGCGCGCTCTATCCTACCCTTCTAGTATAAGAACAGTCAGTTTTTAGGGTATAAGAATATGAACAACTTCAATAACCTAGTTGCTATGACACCTGTCTCCCGATACGGAGGTTGCGGGTTCGAAACCTGTTAGTACCCATTTTTTTCAAGAGGGTATCAGTCTAGTATTCCCTTCAGATCTCTATAACATATTTCTGGTTGATTGTAAAAAAAACTGGCATATGGCAACAAACTCGCGAGTTGTGCAGTATACAACGATAACTTTTCATTAAAAATAATAATATGTTTAATGATTGCAACATAGTACAATATATAAATATATATCTTGAAATTACACATTTACGAGTATACTAAGGTAATGGAAAAGAAAATATATTAGAGAGAAGCTACTTAACGGTTTGAGGTCATCTCATAACATCCTCCGAAATCGAAATATACTCCTACCAATAGGAAGAGGAGCCCGACCGCGACCACTTAAATAACGGTCTGAGGTCATCTCATAACATCCTCCGAAATTGAAACATACCCCTACCAATAGGAAGAGGAGCCCGACCGCGACCACTTAAATAACGGTCTGAGGTCATCTCATAATATCCTCCGAAATCGAAATATACCCCTACCAATAGGAAGAGGAGCCCGACCGCGACCACTTAAATAACGGTCTGAGGTCATCTCATAATATCCTCCGAAATCGAAATATACCCCTACCAATAGGAAGAGGAGCCCGACCGCGACCACTTAAATATATACCATAATACGAACTTTGGTTTTTTCCTCTTGTATTTTTATCAATCCTCTCCCAAGGATTATTTTTTATTTCTCGGTGATACTTGTACTTAAATGATTTCACGAGCGAACTTTTTGTCATGTGTAGGAAGAACGTGTCCTTCTTCAAACTTCATTACTCAAATTATATCACCCTATTTTTTATGAGAGAAATACAATCTTAATACATCCACTGTCAAAGAAATTTAAGATATTTGAAATGAACACGACTTAAGTCTGCACAATAGCTAATGATGTTTGTTTCCATGTATTTATTTTCATTGCAAAAATAAAATAATATGTTAAATTATAGATCGTATACTTTGAATTAAATCAATTTAAAACCATGACATATACGAGTATGTTTTTTACTCCAGTTTTTTAGACAGCTACAAAACGATAGTATAAAGTGTATCTAAATGTAGGAAATACTCAATTATTTTATCTTTTATTAAAAAAAACTGTCATGAGAGTGGATTCGATTCTTGAGTTATATCACTCTTAAGAATACTCTGCTCTCTAAACAGCGCTAATTCAATCGTTTTTTTTAAATTATTTTTAATGAAAAAATATCCGGAAGTAAGACCAGCCTTAGGGTACAGAGAATTGAACTTGGGACGCCTGGATGCTAATCAAGCAGGTTAAGAAGTATGTAGCCACGACGCCGATAAATAAAGTTACAGGAATTGTAATAAAAAATGTAAAATATCTCGCATTTGTTCACTTCAAGGTTTGTGTATTTTTTTAAATAAAACTAAATTTAGTAGAACAGTCCTGCTGAGCGCTAACCAGTGCCCCCGCCAAGATCACATTTAGAGTGTCTCCGGTCTTAGCACGTCTACTCGGGCATTTCTGTTTGATCCGGCTGGGGTCGATATCCACTTCTCTCCTCTGATCTGCTCTTACAATATATTTATTTTATCTAAGTTGACGATACTAAATATACATATATACCAACTATGTTGAACAAAACCGTACGATTCCTATGATCTTGGCGATTGATTGACTTGATATCCATTATTGATTTAGTTGGAAATATTTCAAATATATGACAGTTAGTCTGAACAATACAATAGGCTACTGGATAATAGACTTGCTATCCATTATTGACACCCCAGTTTCAATAGTGCTTGCAGACCTCATATAACCATATTATTATTTAATGACGCTTATGTGCTGTATTTTATAAATACAAAAACTTAGTTATCTCGAGACAATATTACGAAACATCGTTATTCAAAGCATCTCCTTAATATACATAAAAAATCATTAAAAGCAATTTGAAAATCCATGTGTCAATTTTTTTACTCTTCTGAAAAGATTTATCTTAACTACGAGTGAACTTTCATAAAATACGGAAATTTAAAAAATACTTCTCTTAGTGTTTTTTTCTTAGCAATTATATTGTTTATTTTATTTCTAAATTATTTTTTAATTAAATTTGTCAAATAATAATGAATTATGTATGAGTACAATCCTGAGATAAGAAGTTCGATAAATGACGCTGAAAAATCCCCATTATTATTATTAACTAATTATTTTTAACGCATTACATT
Organism: Odontocerum albicorne; assembly: GCA_949825065.1. NCBI lineage: Eukaryota > Metazoa > Arthropoda > Insecta > Trichoptera > Odontoceridae > Odontocerum > Odontocerum albicorne. The sequence continues at coordinate 28,388,618 of OX463844.1, read as the reverse complement.
TTTCCAGCGTACGACATATATGTATAGATGTATAATATTCAGTAGAACCATTCTGATAATATAAAATATGTTTAAGATAAATAAACGAGGTGGCTTTTTGATTACTTAAAACGTGGTAATTATTTGGCTATTAATTATTACATGAACTTTCAATACATACTCGTACATGAATTCTATTAATGAAATTAATTAAGAAAATAGGATTTTTTTAAACAAATAATTATAATTTTAATATTTTTTTAACCTATATAATATAATATAGTGAAGAACTTGGTGAGATTTCTTATAAATACATTTTGAACATGATTCAGTAGAAAAGTAAAAGATTCTGCCAAGGGACTAAAGATACTAAAATAACTCTTTAATTCTGTCAAGTTACTAAAATAATCTGCGATTCTGTCAAGACATATATATGACCGTGATAATGGTTCAAAACCAATTATATACCTACACACAATATACTGTGATTCTATTTCATATAGATGAAAAGTAATCTTTGAAATTTTAATAATTTATCCGAGTTATTTCAAAAGAGGTGAATATAAATGTATCCAAATTAAAATTATATATTTTTATCAAATACCCATTTTAAGAAAGAAAATCGAAATTTTGTTTAAATTAAATACAGGAACTTATATTTATAAAGGAGAAAATAAGGTTTTAAGAATGTATTTAGATGAAAATGACGTGTTAATTTGATTGCGACAACTTTTGACGAAGAAAATTGAAATATTTTGAATTTCGTAAATAATAAATAGATTTAAATTGTAATAGTATTAAAAGCACTATATTACAGTGGCAACACTCAGTATTGACACGCTCCATACTACCCCTATAGAGCGCCCCTTCGCATACACACACAAGGGGATGTTCGCGTATTGACAGCCCTAGGTCTTGACAGGACAGGTGACGTAAATGTTTTTCTAATTCAAACGATACCTAAATTATAAACAAAAACAACAGTCTTAATATAAAGCGTAAAATAATCATCTCACCACCTTGCTTACGGACTGGCATTCCTAATGTATTGGCTAATTCTCGGATTATTTTCCCTTTTTCACACAAAATCATAAAATAAAACAACACATTCGCTTGCACTGAACGCGCGAGGCGTTCGCACGTATATTAACGGTTAAGTGATTGTCATTATTTTTTATTTAACATAAATATTTACAGGTATAACACTTAAAATAATAAAAAACGATAAATTTCCGAACTGTGCGACACGGCCAAATGGAAAAATGTTCGCGCACGAGCAGAACCTACCGCGAATTGGAGAACACTGGGATGTAGGGCTCAACCGGGAATAGCCGAGAGGACGGGCCCCGCCGAGCTAACAAAACACGTTTAACAAAAAGGTACAAACCGATATTACAAAATTATTCGTACATTAAACTAAACAAAACGACTTTTTTGTGAGGTTTAATCTTACTGTATGTATTTATTGTTAGAATCCATTACTACAGGGACAGACGGGATTGGTCGATCGCCAAAACTGCGGCGGGGTTGTTCGGACGAGGAAAACTTATAATAAATTCATGGTAGAGTATATAGTATTTAAGGAAATCATTGTCACTCGGAATCCTCGCGAAAAACAGCAATTCTGACCATTCAGACACATTGCTGTGGTGATGATAGGGTACACAGCATCGATGCCACTGAAACTGAAAATATCGAGTCGGTAATATTGTTCATATTGCATGAGGCGCCCTCAGGCTCGTTGTACTCGTATTATACAATGAAAGTACAGTAATTATGTTGCGATATCTTTAATGAAATCAAATTTATTATTTTTACTATCATGACAAATTTACCTTGGCACATATTATGAACGTCATTATATAAAGTCTTTTTTATTCATTTTAACGGTTTAATCCTTTATAAAAAATAAAAATACATTTAATTGTATAAAAAACACACAAAGCACAATAAAAAAAATCACAAATAAACTTCAAAATATAACAATCAACAAATAAAAAAAACTCGAAAAATTAAACACACAATTCAAACAAAAAACATTTATGTTAAATAAAAAATGTAATTGCAGAAGTTATCAGAAAAATTTATAATTATGGGTACAATAACAAAAACAGTTAAAAAAATTAAAATGAAACGCAATAATAAGTAAGACTTTAAAAGAATACTTTGTACAGTAAACGTATGTTATGTTGAAAATTATATTTATTTTCTGAACTGCATAAAGCTACTTCACACTACTATTTTTTAAATCTGCATGTTCACCGTGGTCTAGTTGGTAAAACATCTGTCTTCGGACCCAGGGATTTTGAATTTGATTCCCATTGGTACCCAAGATTCTATTATTCTATTATTTATTTAAAAATAGGCAAAATTATTCAACTTTTTTTTTCCTCTCGGGATTAAAATATCTGACATTAATGAAAAGTTGGGAAAATGGCACGTACCTACGTTCGATTCATTACCACCATTTTATTTTGTAGAATAGTGTTTTTGAAACTGTTGGTTTATTATATTTTTCCAATCGCATTTTTTTTTGTAATAGAAAGTTTATGATATTTTAAATGTACCTCTTTAGAGATAATCTTAGAACAGTTGTTTTCAAAATCAAAATTAAGAATACGAAACTATGGAAAGTATTATAATAAATATTGATTAATAACTTTTTTGTTTAAATTAAATACTATCTCAAATATTTATTTCTTCCTTTTCAGCATCTGTGGCCTAATTGATAAGATGCCTGTCTTTCAACTTGGGGGTTGCGAATTCGATTCCTGGCAGTACCCAATTTTATCAAAACGGTTCCTCTCTGGTTTTTGCTTATCTCTTTAATATCTTTCTGGTTGGCTGGAAGAGACTACGATATGACAATAAATCTGCAAGGTTAAATGTATACAACGAAAGTGTAATAAAAAAGAGGAAGCTTGTTTTTATGGAAACATTATTCACTTGCTGATCAATTCAAAGCTGATCTGGGAACATAACCAGATCAAGAGTTAATGGACAACCATATACAAGATTTCGGGCACAATTTATGAATCATTAACATCACCTGCTACATTATCGCCATTTATGTCAAAACCGAATATTAAATTATGATTATGATTTATTTATTGGCAACATTTAGAAACAGTGATACTCTCCATGTCCATTTCAATAAATTCTTATGAAAAGATACGTTTTTAAGCTTTCCGAAAATTCCAGACTATCTTCAGTGCGTAGCAGATACTGAAGCATGTACAGACAGATGCTGAAGAAGTCCAGCAATACAAAAGGTATCAGAACTTAAATTAGAAATATCAACAGGTCTTAAGAAGAGTCTAAAATTTATTTTACATTAATGGTGCATTTATCCTGAGACAACTCCAAACAGTTTTCCATTTCTTTTTTGTTTTCCAGGTATATAATTTCCAAAGTGTCTTCCGTTCAGCCTGATATCGGGGATTTCGAAGACTTGTATTTATTGGCCTTCATTGAATAACAATCTGCTGAACTTATTGCTAGGTGGCAATCTCTTTGTACTATTCACAATAGTTAAGGATATTATACAAGTACGAAAGTAACAATACGTGGACTGGGCGTTGTTTTCTCACAATCAACCAATTAAGTTATTTTTATATTATTCTACTTTCTCGAGTTAAAAGTTAATCTCAGACAAGTATATTGAAAATTTTGCAGTTTGTCCAACTGTTCCTCCGTAATATCCCAATAATAGACGTCTGCATAATCTAAAAATGGAAATGAGATTGTAAGAGCAAAATGTTGATACAAGTGGGTAAGAATTTTGCAACACTTCAAATGAATGAATGCTAAAGAAAATCTTTCGGCTAACCTCATTTATTTGGTCTCACTCTAGTAATGGTATGCGTTAAGACTCCCAGATTTTTAACCATTTAATTTAATAATAAGATCGATTCATTGAGTTATGTTGATAGGTGTTAGTCAAACTAGAAAGCAATGCTTGCTTGTATTTGGAGCCCGGTGGGGGCGCAGAACTCACTCATGGTGCAGAAGGTAAAAAAAAATATCTACGATATCTCTATATGTGCGAGTTTGATGTCTATCCATGGCTTTATCCTACTCAGCTTCTGTTGGGCATGCTCGGCTGTCCAGCATTACTACAAAGATTAGCGTTAAATGTTCCTAACAATTACAGTAGACTGCGCCGGCAAGAACTGTTCTACTTCTTAGTCAACCATACTTCTTAGTCCAGTGAGTAAACCATACGTCTTAGTGAGTAAACCATACTTCTTAGTCCACACGGAAATCGATTAAAGGTCAATATTTAAACCGTTTAATACCAAGTTAAAGCATTTGAAGTTGAAATACATATATATCTATAGACCGACCATTCGCATACAGGAAATAAGAACACTTCATTAAGTCATTTCCGTGTCAATTATGCCACGTATTCCAGTAGGAGGCAACAGAGATCGCCATTCGTTCGCATTAATTAGGATCTGCCCAGAGCATGCAGTCCCGATGTTCGGACAAACTAGCATATGTTGTGAGTCATGTATATCCCCACAATCGCATTCAGTCCTACTTTAGTTCGAAAACCCCATCTTTGCATATTCACCTTGCATCTAGTCAATCTTACTCGGAGTCCTCTCAGTGACCTCCGAGTAGGCAAGGCAGTTAAGAGCACTTGAGAGATGCTGAGATTAAGTTGATAAACATAAAAAAGAGATGTGAAGTAGGAATTGCACTCAGGAGTTTACGCCTGCAGAGAGATCAATTCAATCAGATACTCGTACATGCTCCTGGTAGTTGCAGAATTGTTGCCTTCATTTTAAATAGCTTTAAAATCCCGTCAAGAGCGATTAATTGGATTGGAAGAAACTATTTCAAAGTTCTTCCACGTATAATATCAATTTGACTAGTATGGTAGTAGTGCTATATTCTGGATGAAATCCTAACTACAAGGGGTTAAATAGTTCAAATCAATTTAAGTTGGGGTCAATTTCCATATAATATTAATATTGTACGGGAAATATTATAGATATTAGCATGAAGTTTTTATATGACGTGGGTGAGGCAATATTTAGGATTGCAATAAAAAGAATCTTCTTCCACAATCTGGAAAAGCTGCTAGTAGAGAAAGAAAATTTTATAATGTATTTTATATTTGGAAGAAAAAGTCAATAATAAGGATAATGAAAACAATTGAATTATTGTCGCCACTCATCGCTTTCGTGGATACAGTAAGTAAAATACGAACCACATGTATGTATGTGAGACTCAGAAACGTTAGGTCGAGGTATTACATTAGTCTTTTTTTTAATAGTATTTTCCTTAGTCTTGGTGTTAGGGTGTAGTTATGGTGTTGGTAAATGTGCGTTACGGTTATAAACGTATATTGAGGAGTTATTTGTATTGTTTGATAATATTACACCCCTTCAGTTGAGGAGTTTCCACCGTTTTGCAATTCGACATTTTTCAAGGGTGGCAAAAGGTAGTTGGTGTACATTTATTGCGAAGTCACCAAAAAATCTTACAGAGTTGATCATCAAGATTACCTTTGAAGTTTTTCTTTAGTCGACTGGTAAGTAAGGGGTTTTCTTTAGTCGACTGGTAAGTAAGGGGTTTTTGAGAGTTTCTATACATTGAAATAACTTAAATACATACGTACAAAACATCACGCCGTGTACCTGCTGGGGTAGGTAGATAGGACAGAGCACCAGACTTTCAAATCTCGACACACACCTTTCGCATCTTCTACATTCATATACATTATCATATAACTCCTACTGTTTCTCTAATTTTACATTTCCTTCTTTCAAAATATCATTCACTTGATACAACTAAACTTTCCTTGGTATTCTTTCACTGTGCCTTCCTCTCACATTTGTTCTGTATTTTGTTAGTATTTCTTAATTATTCGTCATACATGTCCAAACCATCTCAGGGTGCTTGTCTTTATCTTACTAAGCATCAGCCATTGATAAGTTCACATTCATCCCTTCATTCTGTATTCTCTCGTACATTGCCACTCCATGTATTATTCTCAGTGCGTGCATTTCTATAGCGTTTATTCAGCTCCTTTCAGTAAGTCTCCATGTCCACGTTTCACTATCATACTACTAAAATACTGCTGTGAACTATCTTTTTAACAAATGTTATATGGTTCGATTCGAGAATAAAATGTTTTAATGCTCCATTGACTTTGTTTCCTATCACTACATGACCTTTGATATCACTCGTAATTCTTCCATAATTTGAGAAAATAATGATTAGCTTAACTTGCTCCTAAAACGATATATTTTTTTTTCTTTTTGCAAAATGTATGCATTTCCGGACAAAAACTGGGGTTTACCATATATCTAGAAAGGGACATATCCAGAAAAACTAATGATATCTTGAACTGTCATAAAAAGTACAACTATTATCTAGCTCTAAAACAGTGATAGATACATGATAGCTTTTATATCCAACGTTGTTTAGCATCCCTACGAGGAGGAACAGAGCACATCAGTTTGGATTAAGGGTATATTAGTGGACGTACCCTTAACCCAATCTAGGGTAAGTTAGTTTCATTTTTAAATTTCAGGCACAGCTGGGTTTTGAATTCCATCAGGAAATCGAATAATTGTCCGTAAAATCGAAATAGAAGGACGACATACCTTAACGTTAAATATACGATTGTCAATCTTCACGACCTTTTACAAAATTTAATAATATATAATAAAAGTCTCTCACTAGTATGTTTCGAGTACTTTTCCCGATTGTAACGATAAAAAAGGTTAGAAAAAATATTAAATTAAGATTAAGCGACAAAATTGAAAGACCTTCGTGGCCTAGTTTGTAAAACGCACATCTTCAAACCTGGAGATTGCAAACTCGAAGAAGAATGCCACATTTCCAAATATGACAATTAGAAATAAAGCTAGAATGTTACATTTCCAAATATGTTATTTCGAAGTAGACGAAGAATGTCACATTTTTAAACATGTCACCTCGAAATGGAAGAAGACTGCCACATTTTCAAATATGACAGTTAAAAATAATGTTACATTTTCAAATGTCATTTGGAAATGTAACATTATTTTTGCAAGATATCATTTACAGCGCAAAATGATGACCTTAAATAAATAGACTATGGAACCGGGAATGGTGACCTAAAAAACGTCCACTATTTAAAAAGTACGCATCGTGCATGTGGAAATAAATATTATTTAATACTAAAAGATTATTAAAGTATACATATTTTATACACCTCACATTATCATGGAAATACTCAGAATGTTTGAAAAAAATGGTTTTTAGTTTTTCCCGATACAACACAACTTTATGAGCACATCAAATATTCATACTTGACCCATCTAAATTCATCCCAAGTGAGAAGACGAGAAATGAAGATACATTATGTAGTACACTCAAACCTATACACTACTTTTTTATGCATACTAGTATTAAAACCGACGTCACCGTGTCTACTTTAGATAAAAAAAAAATCACAACAGTCATATACTATTTTTCGAATACTGAATAGAAACATATGTTTGAACTTGCTTGTAATTACAAATAATATATAAATAAATAAATAATAAATAAATAATAGGTTTATTGATAGCAACATAGTATGTACAGATTATATTTAAATAACACTTCTAAAACACATAAATTGCAGATAATACATTAAATACAGAAGCTATCAAAAGGTCTGGGCTCATCTAATAGCATCCCCTCGGCCAAGATACACCCCACCAATATAGGGCGAACCCAGCCACGGGGACACCAGATGTTTTTCAGCCCACACCCTATACTCGTATGTCCTACCTTAAGTGTCCTGGTGGTACAAAGCTTATCAACTATTCATCCTTTTCGGGTTTGATTCCCGATGGTGACTAAAAAAATTTTAAAAAGTTTTGTTTTCCTAATTGGTTTTCACATACACGCCTTTTTCCTTAAAAAACTTACTATTCCCGTAAAAACGGGTATTGCATACTCAATGTATCCTCTCCCTCATCACAACTGTAGTGACCTTCCCTTACCTCCATTACTTCAACACTCAATTTTCTCCCACTCGTCTACCCCTCTGACAAGACAGCAGCAGTTTCTGGCAGTGTCAGCCTAAAGTGTGGAGGAAGACCTCCTAAGCAGCTTAAAACTTAACACCCCTGGGCGTGGCTGCTTTAACGACCAGGGTTCTGCGGTGCGGAAATGCAAAAGGAAACTGCTGTACTACATTTCTAAGACAATAACCAATATCACAATGGTTGACAACCATAATTATCCTAAATTATATTACCGTTTTATTTTATTTGGCCTTAATTATGTTCTTCAATATTATTCTTGGCGATCATACGCGTTTTGTCCACCCCGAATTCTAAAATGAGACTTCGAGAGAAATAAAAAGTATAATATTTCATTCATCCTCTGTATAGATGACAATTAACGTATAGATGACAGATTTAATCGGCAGCAGCTTTAAGACAGGCAAACTCATATTTCAGTTTTTTTATGTACCAATCTCATATCGAGAGTATTCATGTAATATAAATCAAATAAATAAATCAGCTATTGCGGCCCTGAACAGTATTTATGCATAGAGATGAAATAATGTATCAAAGTGGGATCGCCAGATTGTTTAGAAAGCGCTCTAATCACTATACTCGTACCAGTGAAACTGACCATGAGTTAAGAACATTTTCTCTAAAAATATAATTTAATACGTAATTTTAAAATGACTGATTTAATTTTAAACTATTCAAAATACTCGTTTATTAACAATTGGAAACACTAATTGCTATTGTGGAAAAACGTTTGTCTGAAATCAGGCGCTTTCTTCATTTTATGACAAAATTATTCATCATAATCCAAAATTGTTATACATACCATATGTTAAATACATACCATCACGCCGTCTCCATAATGGGGTAGGCAGAAAGGAAAGAGTGCCAAACTTTCCTATCACAATACACATCTATCGCATCTTCTTCATCCATACACTTTCTCATACTGCTCATACGATTCCTATGACTTTTTACATTTCCTTCTTTCAAAATATTTTACAGGTGATCCAACTATACTCGTACATGGCTTGGTCTTCCTCTACCACGCCTTTCACTCACATTTGCACCATATATTTATTTGTTTAGTTAGTCTTTCATCGTTCATTCATTCCACGTACCATCTCAGAGTGCTATTCTTCATCTTGCTCAACACATCAACCTTAAGTTCACACTCATCCCTAATTACTTCAATCCGTATTCTGTCATACATAGTCACCGCATGTATTCTTCTTTAAATAGCATTGTGGATAGATTTTGATACGGCCCGGTTCAAGTATGTATGTTTTAGTGCCCCATTGAATTTGTTTCCTAACGCTACACGTCGTTTAATATTCCTCGTAACGCTTTCACCATCAGTGAAAGTACTATGTTAGCAACATAATTCGTCAACTTGCTCTATTTTTTCGTTGCTCATCCATACATCACATTTACTTTTCCTTTCACATTTTTCTATCACCATGAATTTCGATTTTGCAACATTCGTTAAAAAATGTTACACCTCTTAATTCAGGTGTTGATCGAAATGCGATGGACATAAATCTTTTATTTTACTTGAGTGTAATATTTTCATTATTCGAAATGTGTCTTGAAGTAAAAATATAAACGAGATAATAATCACATTTAAAAATTATGTTTTAATTTTTTTTAAATGTTTTCAATACTATATGGCAGTGGCATGCAATTTTTTCAATTGTATTTCGAGTTAAGACTAAAAAAATCCTTAAAAATATTTATGTTCCATCTAAGTTGGCAGAAAAAAATATAATTTAACTGTCGAGCTCAATTTTCTTGCAACTTCAACTATTATTTTGTTTGTTTTTTTTAAGTATGATATTATACCGAGCAACTAATAGCAATTCTTTCAATTACATTGTGTATTGCAAGACCATCGTAGCTTATATTATTAATCGGATTTTATCGAGTATTTCGATACTCAAAATCATAAGTAAATGAACATTGCGTAATTGTATGCATGCAGAAATTCACAGAATTATGAAAAAAATTACCTTGTAAATTTCACGAGTGGTCAAGTGTATGTCGATGCGACAGGATAGCTTTATTATTGGAGCTTTAAATATCCTTTTTTCAAGTTGGGTAATTGATTTTGTTTTTATAGAGGCGCAGTCCGTGTCTTCTCATTGGATGGTGTTATTGTTAAAGCTGGAAGAAGTTATGTGATGCGATAGGCATGCATTTTTTAAACTTTCATGGAGAGATTGTTTTTCCCGCCGACAGAGCTAGTTGCCATTTTACAGAAAGAAGTAAACTTTTCGCAATGAGAGAAAATTATATACCTAGCAATAAGGATTATATTTCTATATCATAAATTGTTATTAAATAAAAAAAATGGGTCACTGGAGAGTAGCGGGTCACCTATCGATTGTACAGGTTATTTTTATTGGAGCCTTAAATCTTCTTTTTTTCGTGTTGGATGGTTGGTTTTTGTTTTTATAGACGCATTGTCTGTCTTCTCACTGGATGGTATTATTATTAAAGCCGGAAGAAGTTATCTGGTACGACGGGCAAGAATCTTTAAAGTTATCGTGGATAGGTTGTTTTTACAGCTGAGAAAGCTAGTTGCCATTCTATAAAAAGAAGTAAATTTTTCGTAATGGGAGAAAAGTACGAACCTAGTAATAAGGATTATATTTCCATGGCATATATTGTCAATAAATAAAAAAAATGGGTAACTGGAGAGGGGCAGGAAGCCTATCGATGGTACCTTTTTATTATAGCTGTAAGTGTCATTTTTTCGTATTGGGTGGCTGATTTTTTGTTTTTATAGAGTAGGTTATTATTATGCAGGAAGAAGTCATTTGGTGAAATGGGCGTGGATTTCTAAAATTTTCGGGAAAGGTTGGTTTTTCCGTCGAGAAGGCTAGCGCCATTCTACAGAAAAAAGTCAACCTTCCCTTTCTATGCCATAAATTATTATTAAATAAAAACAATTAGGGAACTGGTAACACTAAATTGACATTGCAAACTATCTCAATATCGCGCGGGACGAACGACGAACTGTCATCGCATGTTTTACCTCTGTTATTGCTCGCAGGTTGTTTGTTCGTGCATGTTGATAGAGTGTGTTTTCGTTTAGTTACGAAGTTTTCCTATTCTACTTTTGAAATGGCTATGATTAAAAAACTGTCTGTTAGCGGTATAAGAAGCTTTGATCCAGATGAACATGAATCGATCATTTTTAAAAGACCATTAACATTAATTCTCGGTGAAAATGGCTGCGGAAAAACAACTATTATAGAGTCCCTGAAATTTGCGTTATGCGGTGAATTACCACCAAATTCTAACAATGGCCAAAGTTTTGTTCACGACCCCAAAATGAACCGAAGCCGAGAAGTGAAAGGGCAGATACGACTACAGGTTTTAAGCATATTTTTTTCATAACTTCCAATATTTTAAAACCAAGGATTTTAATACTTCTAGTAATTCGTAATTTTAATTGTGACAAATCGAGCAAACGTGATTTTCCTTCAAAATCAACAAAGCATAGGACTTATGCAAACTTTTTTGAAGAGCTATTGCACTTGTACAATATTTGCAATAAAAAAAAGTATATTATTTCGAAATACATAACATGTTGCACAAATAACGAAAAGTTGTATTTCCTTGATATGATAAAAATATATATGCTACTTTGCTTTTACAAAAAAAAAAAAAAAAGTGAAATTGAAATCTCAATATTTTGACTTGAACATTAATCATTCTTAAATTCACCTAGTATTTCCAAGAAAAAACAGGGTTATTAAATATGAAACCATAATGAGCCCAACATTAAATTCACCTAGTATTTCCAAGAGAAAACGGTTATTAGATATGAAACCATAATGAACCCAACATTTTGTAGTGAAATTGTTTCAAAACAGAATCTTATAATGCAAATCGCTCAGCAGATATGGTTGTCAGCTTAAAAAACTACTATTAAAACTACTATGTTGGGTATCGAATTGCTCACCACTGGGTCTTACTTGTGATTTGTCACACATTAAAGCCTTATCCAGACACAGTTGTTTACCTTGTCTATACTTGTTGCCGCACATAGTTAATTGTCAGCGAGGCCTTCATAGAAGTCATGTTTGAAGTTCAAGGCCGTTATTTAATATTTTTAATAATTTATGGCATGGAAATATAATCGCCAGGTTTGGGCTTACTTTTCTCCCATTATGGAAGGTGTTTACTTCTTTCTTTGGAATAATAACAAGCCCTCATGGAGGGAAACAACCTCCCTACAAAAACTTTAAAATCTCTGCCCATCGCACCAGATAACTTATTCCTGCCTTAACAACAACACCATCCAGGACAGACACAGAGGCCTCTATACAAACAAAAATCAACCAACTAACACGAAAAAAGATCTTCAAAGGTCCAATGAAAACGTCGACCTGCCCCACCAGTGTGTCGGCTTTGAAGCTTTAAAGATACTTTTTTTTTATGTTGGTGAACTAATTTTAGTTTTTATAGAGGGGTCATCTGTGTTTGTTCACTAGATGGTATTATTGTAAAAGCAGGAAGAAGTTTTTTAAGTTATGGAAAGGTAGTTTTTCAGTACTCGATTGTCCATCATAATCAAATACAAAACTTTCAAAGAGACAATTGTTTCATCCCAAGTAAAATAATTTAAATTTTCATTACCAGAAGATAAAACTTCCTTTTACTTAAAACTACCATGAATTAATTTTTGAGTGAATTTAGTCAAATGAGTTTAGAAAATATACTCAGATATCCTTCACACAGGTCAGATTGGCTTTAAATGTATATTTTAACAGAGGAGATAATGAAAGAAAAGTTTGATATATTTTGTAAGATATTAATATTTTTTATTTTATGATTTCAGTTTGTCAGTGCTAACGGGACTCAATATTTAGTGGTAAAATCAGTGCTGTCACAAATGACCCAGAAAAAACTTTCATTCAAAAGGATTGACTCTGCTCTAAAAATTGTTGATAATCCTTCCAAACCAGTTGAAATCAGTGGAAGATGTGGAGAAATTGATGCAACACTTGCAAGTATTTTAGGTGTGCTAGTTTTTATATTACGAAACATCTATCAAATTTAACACCCTCTTTGTTCTGTTAGGAACATAGAGATGACACAAAATACCTCTATCCATATTGGTCCTCATCCTAGCACTTCAAATCCTTCTATATCAAACCATGACAAAATAGTGTAAATATCTTTATCATAAGGTAAGATGGTGTATTATACGCATCAGTTTTGTTAACTCCGTAGTAGAGCCCATAAAAGCAACTGGTTAATATTTCTCCTTAATGATTTTAACTAAAATTCATAAAAATTGGTGGGTATAAAGCATGATTGATAATATTCCCAAACAATTTCATATTGTTGTTTAACTTATACTTCTATTCAAATTTGATTTCAGGAGTATCAACAGCTATTCTAAACAATGTGATATTTTGTCATCAAGATGATTCGAATTGGCCTTTGGAAGGAGGGAAAAAACTAAAAGAACGCTTTGATGCAATATTTGATGCTACTAAATACAACAAGTGCTTTGAAAGTATAAGAAAGCTGAGAAAAGAATATGGGGTGCGTGTCAAATTATTGGGTAAGTAAACAGAAAAATTGTTGATTTCCTATCACCAGGCAGAATTATCATACCATATTGGTTGATAGTTTTTTAATAATCAATATAGTTTTTCTAATCTTGATGAAACATTTTACTCTATATTAAATTTTACAGATTGGAATTATATAATTTGATAACTTACTTAATGAAAATATTGTAATTTTAGAACAAGAAGTGCAATTTATGTCTGAAAGAAAACAAGAATATGATGGGAAAAGATTGAGAATAAGCAAACATGAAGACAAAATTACCCAAGAAAAAACCAAATCTGGAGAACTTCTCTTGCAAATTGCACCAATAAAAGAGCGGCTAAAAGAAATAAATAAACTTGAAAACAATATTGTAAAGATAAAAACAGACAGGGAAAGAACAAATGCAAGGTATGTATTTATAATCAATAAAACATTCTGCTTACTTTGCAATAGACTTTTAACTAACATCTTCCATAAGCTTAAGTTTAAAAAAAATATGTATCTATTTGTATTATTTTGTCTACATAATTATACATGGTACATAATTATACATGATACATCCAGTACATAGTTATGCATGGTACATCCAGCATATTATAAATGGAAAACAAAATATATTTTTATTAATGAAAACATTTATTTAATATATTTTTTCTTGAATTTATGGTTTCTTTTGTTTTATAGTTTAAAAATTTGTAAAAACCAACAAGAACATTTGAATAAGACCATCAAATCCTTTTATACTGGAACTGATGAAGAGTTAGAAGAAGACATTGGTACGTACACAAACACTCGATGCAAAATTTTTCTTTCTTGGATATTTTACTTTTGTTACTCATCAAATTTTTATATTCGCCTCAAAAGTCACTAGCCCATTATTTATTTCACGCTGAGGACATATTTCTAACCATAGGCACAAAGATTGCCTCCCTTAACTTTGACCCCTATCACTCAGAGGCCTCCAAAAAACAAAACCACTTAAACTCAGTCTCAGACCAATGTTTGGATCAAGTGAATGCTATTCTAAAAGAAAAAAAACATAGAAAGTCGGAGAAATCGTAAAAGTTGTATGGATATGAAAGAGACTAAGGTTATGGTATCTATGTATTTTCATTGAAACAAAAAATAATGTAGATACGGTTCTAAGATATCATTTCCCACTATTTACATTTTTCCCTATTTTTTCATTTTAACTTCGTCCCCAAAAAATTGTAAAATCTGAATTATGCTGTATATGATTCTGAAAAAATGTTGCTGTCCCGGTTGATCCACAACCTGGATAAGGCGGACCTGAATATTCAAGAGTTTAACTGCATTATGATATGTAAAAATGTTGAACGGATAGATGAGGATAACTAACTTAACAAATTTATAATGCAAACATAGGTGGGGGTCGTGTTATAGGACGACAGAGAAAATTATAATTGAACCAAGTGAATGAAATTTAAAAATAGAAAAGATAAGGAGCAAGAGAAACAGTAGAAGCTGTGTGAGAAGATATATGAATGTAGAGGTGGTGATGGAAGTATGTCATGATAGAAAAGTTTGGCACTGTACTCTCTGCCTCCCCATTAGGGAAATGATTGCGTTAGTTTTTTTAGAGTTTGATTTGATAGAGGAGTACAATACATACAGTGAGAAAATAGAGTTATCAAATGAAATTGAAAGAGGACCTTATGTAAAATGGGATATTTTTGAGATAATTCCTTAAGTGGGAGTAAGACAGTCACTAAACATCAAGTCATTTGATTGATTAATGGAAATAGGAGATAATGAAAACAATCATTCATTAGAGATAATTATAATTACACTTCTGTATTTCAGTGTCATTTACAAGCAATTTACAGAAGAAGGAAAAAGAGATGTTGGAGGCTGAAAAAAAACTAGCCAATACAAAGAAAATGGATATTGAGACAGCCAAAAAAATTTCCTCTCAAGAAATAAAAAAGAGTGAATTATTCACTCTTGAAGGGCAAAATCAAGAGAAAATATCATCCAGAAATGATCAACTTATAAAAGCCTCAGAATTCGCAGGTAAGTTACATTAAATTAAGTTACATTTGAAAGAGCTGGCACTTTTGAGTTTTTAAATTTTTTATTAACTTTGTAATTGCTTTACATAAATTATAACACATCGATCAATAAGGCCCGGGACTTACTACTAAAACAACATTTGTTTGCCAAAATTCTTCTTTATTCATCAACATAGTCTCCTTCAAGAGCGATACATTCATTCCAACGCTTTTCTGACTTTTCTATGCCAGCCGTGTAGAACGATTTATCTTTGGTTTCAAAATAGGCGTTAGTTTCGGCAATCACTTCTTCATTGGAGCCAAACCTCTTTCCCTGGAGCATCTTTTTGAGGTCTGCGAACAGCCAATAGTCACTGGGGGCTAAATCTGGAGAATACGGTGGGTTCGGAAGCAATTCGAAATTCAACTCATGCAATTTGGCCATCGTTAACATCAACTTGTGACACGGTGCATTGTCCTGATGAAAGAGAACTTTTTTCTTCATATGGAGCCGTTTTTTGGCAATTTCTGCCTTCAAACGCTCCAATAACGCTATGTAATATTCACTATTGATGGTTTTTCCCTTTTCAAGGCGATCAATGAATATTATACCATGCGCATCCCAAAATACGGAGGCCATAACCTTCCCGGCCGACTGTTGAGTTTTTGGTTGCTTCGGACGACTTTCACCGACTGCTCTCCACTCAGCTGATTGCCGATTTGATTCCGGAGTATAGTGGTGGATCCAAGTTTCATCCATTATCACATACCGACGCAGAAACTCTTGTTTATTTTGCATAAACAGTGTCAAACAGCGCTCTGAATCATCGATGCGTTTTTGTTTCTGTTCCATTGTGAGCAAATGCGGCACCCATTTCGCACCCAAAAGCTTTTTCATGACCACATGTTCATGCAAAATAGTGTAAACACTACCTAATGATATCTTCAGGATGTCAGCTATCTCACGCAACTTTACATTGCGATTTTGAGTTTTTTTTTTTATGTTTTCTGGTGTAACAGCCTCATTTGGACGACCAGAGTGTTCAGCATCATTTGTATCTGTACGACCACGTTTAAAATCAGCATACCACCGACAAATGATTGTTTTCGACGGAGCAGAACCCGGATAACACTTTTCAAGCCATCGCTTAGTTTAAATGGTATTTTTTCCCATTAAAAAGCAATGTTTTATCAACACACGAAATTCGGTTTTTTCCATTGTTTTGAAAATAGCAAAATTAGCGTCACTAAAACCACTGTAACTCAATGACACAATGTCGGAATGTCATGGAAATTCGACACGTAACTTCTAAAGGTTGGTACTAACTGAGAATGGTATGGATTTGTTATTAGATGTGCCATCTTTTGGTTAGTCCCGGGACTTATTGATCGATGTGTTCTATTAAGATAATAAAAAAATTGTTAGTTTCAACTTTGATAATATATTTTTTTTCTTAATATTTGCAGCATTGAGCATCCTTGTTAAAATTGATAAATATTTAACTCTATGTTAGTTTGTTGTATTCACATTTTTTTTTTCAGAAATTGAAGTGCCTGAAAGTGTAGATGATGAAAATGAAGCTACCAAACTTTTCGAGAAAATTGACAGGAAAAGGAAAGCTCTTGCAAAGGATCTCATTGAATTAAAGAAAACTTTTGATGCAGAAGCAAAAGATATGCAAAAGATTGTTGACAGCTGCCGCGATGCATCTGTTAGTATATTTTTTCATAATATATTATACTCGTAGGTTTGTCAAAGTTAAGTGTGGATTACACCAAATTTTAAGTTATATACACCATTGCTTGTTTTTCCAGTTATTTTAAAAGGATTCAAAGTGAGGATTTTCAAATTATTGGGTGTACAAATTAGTTCGGTCCGTTTTTTTGTGTTCAAAAATGCATTTATTTCTAAACAAAATGAATGAACAGATCAATTTCAGTATTGTCCATCGCTGGCTACTACTTTTTCCCATCTCTCAGGAAATTTTCGAATATCATCATGAAAAATTTACTCGCCTCTTGAGGCGATCCAAGTTTGGAGCCAATTTTCGGTTTCTACGAAAGAAGTGAACCGGTGACCTGCCAATTCGTGCTGCATCCTTCGTAACAACCAGTAATCAGAAGGAGCAATGTCCGGGGAATACGGCGGGTAAAACATCCCATTTGAGCGTTTCAAAATATTTTTTTACGACTTTTGCGACATGAGGCCGAGCGTTGTCATGAAGAAGAATAACTTTATCATGTCCTTGCTCGTATTCCGGCCGTTTTTCTCGCAATGCACGGCTCAAACTAATTAATTGTAGCCGTTACCGATCGCCCGTAATGAAATCGCCAGGTTTCAGCACCTCATAGTTAACAACACCCCTTTGGTCCCACCAGATACAGAGCATGATCTTCGAACCATGTATGTTCAGTTTTGGTGTTGATGTTGAGGTCGATGGCAACGATTGACCGGGCTTAGTGTAGTATTTTTTCTTCTTGGGGTTGTCGTAGAATATCCACTTCTCATCTCCAGTTACAATCCGATGCAAAAAACCTTTTCTTTGTTGCCTTTGAATCAGCTGCTCGCAAGTGAAAAATCGCCTTTCAACGTCTCTCGGTTTCAGTTCATAAGGCACCCAATTTCCTTGTTTTTGAATCATTCCCATGGCTCTCAATCGTACGGAAACGGCTTGTTGAGTCACTCCCAATGATTCTGCAAGCTTCTCTTGCATTTGGCTCTGATCTTCTTCGAGTAATGCCTCTAATTCTTTGTCCTCAAATTTTTTTGGCTGTCCAGAGCGAGGCTTGTCTTCGACTCTGAAATCTCCATCCTTGGAATGTCGAAACCATTCCCTACATGATTTATCAGTTGGAGCATCGTCACCATAAACTTCGACAAGCATTCGATGAGCTTCAGCTGCACTTTTCTTCCAATTAAAGCAGAAAATTAAAACCTCCCGCAAATGCTGCATGGTTAACACAAAATTCGACATTTTCAACACTGTACAAAACAAGGTTTTTGCATGAAACTCAAGGCGATATAAACTGAATATTATTGACAGATGTCTAACCTCTCTGAAACTGACAAAATCGGCTGTCACTATGTACCATTCATAACAGCCAGAGTCATCTTTTGGAAACGGACCGAACTAATTTGTACTCCCAAGAATATTTCACAGTACTCCCACAATTTAGCTGATCATATTTTCGTCAATTTAACCCTTTTAATCCCAGCATATTTTGCATAAAATGTGCTAAAAATCTCAAGCATTTTTCGGGAAAAAAAACAGTAGTTTATATTTTATTTTTTATCTCAGTTAATATTTAGTTTTGAACCCTTAAGTCATTTTCATATATCATAAAAAATTTTTTTTTTTTATTCAACATAAAAACTTTGAGGCCGATGAACGGCCCCGTGGGATTTCTGGCATACACCAGTTGGGGCCGATAATCGGCCCCGTGGGATTAAAAGGGTTAATATTCTAAGCATGATTTTAGCTATTATAGTAGAACTTGATTATCTAGGACTAAATGAGGTTAAAGGTGATCCGGATAATGAAAAATCCAGATAACCTTATTACATAATATTATTTATTTTATTTTATTTACGACACAACAGTGTCTTTTATATACAAATGAATATATGACAAGTTATATAACACATTGATCAATAAGCCCCGGGACTAACCAACAGATGGTGCCTCTAATAACAAATCCATACCATTCTCAGTTAGTACCAATCTTTAGAAGTTACTCGTCAAACTTTCATGACATTTCGGCATTGTGTCATTGAGTTACAGTGGTTTTAGTGACGCTACTTTTGCTATTTTCAAAACAATGGAAAAAACCGAATTTCGTGTGTTGATAAAACATCATAGTAAAAATAGGCCAAAATCCATACGATGTTTGTCTTTGAAAAAAGAATACGAGAATCGAATTTTGAATACAAGAGAGCGAGAGAAGAATACTTGGATTTTCTCCGAAAGTAATACGAAATTTGAATCTCGGTGGGTCCGTGATACTGAACGAATTGTAAATACCTAGCTAACAATTTTTGAACCGGTTTAAAAAGGGGACGATGTATAAATGATATATAAAAACAAATTTTACATCTATGAATATATATTTCCATAAATGTAGAATTTGTTTTACTTCCGTGAATATTTCACAGGTTGCATCTAGTTGCTTTTTAATGGGAAAAAATACCATTCAAACTCAGCGATGGCTTGAAAAGTGTTATCCGGGCTCTGCTCCGTCAAAACATCCATTTGTCGGTGGTATGCTGATTTCAAACGTGGTCGTACAGACACAAATGATGCTGAACGCTCTGGTCGTCAAAATGAGGCTGTTACACCGGAAACTATAAAAAAACCCTCAAAATCGCAATGGAAAATCGCAAAGTAAAGTTGTGTGAGATAGCTGACATCCTCAAGATATCATTTAGTAGTGTTTACACTACTTGCATGAACATTTGGTCATGAAAAACCTTTTTTCGAAATGGGTGCCGCGTTTGCTCACAATGGAACAGAAATAACAACGCATAGATGATTCAGTGCTATTTGGCACTGTTTACGCAAAATAAACAGGAGTTTTTGCGTCGGGATGTGACAATGGATGAAACTTAGATCCACCACTATACTCCGGAATCAAATCGGCAGTCAGCTGAGTGGAGAGCAGCCGGGATGGTTATGGCCTCCATATTTTGGGATACGCATGGTATAATATTCATCGATCACCTTGAAAAGGGAAAAACCATCAATAGTGAATATTACATAGCATTATTGGAGCCCTTGAAAGCAGAGATTGCAAAAAAAAAACCCCATATGAAAAAGAACAAGTTCTCTTTCATCAGGACAATGCACCGTGTCACAAGTCGATGGTAACGATGGCCAAATTGCATGAGTTGAACTTCGAATTGCTTCCGCACCCACCGTCTTCTCCAGATTTGGCCCCCAGCGACTATTGGCTGTTCGCAGACCTCAAAAAGATGCTCCAGGGAAAGAGATTTGGCTCCAATAAAAAAGTGATTGCCGAAACTAACACCTATTTTGAAACCTAAGATAAATCGTAATACACGGCTGGCATAGAAAAGTTAGGAAAACGTTGGAATGAATGTATCGCTCTTGAAGGAGACTATTGATGAATAAAGAAGAATTTTGGCAAACAAATGTTTTAATAGTTAGTCCCGGGCTTTATTAATCAATGTGTTAAGTACCTAAAATTATTGACAAAAAATACAAAACTTTACCTTAAACTAACATGGAGATAATTACAAAATATTATCTAGTAACTATTTATATGTATTTTTTTAAATAATATAATATATCTTAAAATAATAAATATAAATTTAATATATACCTTTACAAAAAAAATCCTATAGGGGTAAGTCCAATATAACCTCAATTATTTCCTGATCATTCCAAAATTTGAAATCCAGGATCATTCGCATCAATTTTATATATTCAGTGTGTATAAAAATTTGTTTCATTGCTTGTGTAATCTCTCCTGTAAAGCCTTTATTTAACATATTAATGGGATTTGCGTTACTATTACTGGAACTTTCTAATGGTCTTTTCCAAGGTTTTGTTTCTTGGTATTTTCAATTTTAACACTTTTACAGAATTCCAACTTTCTGCTACTACTCGTATGTAGCAAAAACCCTCAAAATCAACTTTCTTGAGGAAATGACTGATTCGTCATTATTTTCTTATTTTTCATTTTGACCAATCTGGATAATCGGGGTTCTATTATACGAGGCGTATCCAGAAAGTAAGTGTACTGAGGCTCTCACGACCGGATGGATTTTATTTTCGACATGTTGGCTACACTTCTGTGTAGCCTGACCCTTCCCCTCCGCAACAAGACCGGTTCGAGGTCAGTGTGTTGAGAAGTGTCGACGCGACAACACGTTTCGTGAAAAATGTCAATCCAATCTCCCGCCAAGTGCGAAATACGCGGCGTCATCCGTTATCTCGTTTGGAAGGGAAAACCTCCGGTTGAGGTTTATAATGAGGGAAAAACTACATATGGTGATATAGCTATGAATCGTACAAGTGGTGTCGCGAGTTTAAAAACGGTCACGTCACACCTCTTCACCCTCCGCCAAAAAGTTCAAAACCACAATTTCAGCCAAGAAAATCATGGCATCCGTGTTTTGGGACTGTCAAGACATAATTTTAATTGGATATATGCCTCAAGGGGAGACCATCAACTCTGTAAGATACTGTAAGACCCTAAAAAAATTGCGGAGGGCGATTCAGAACAAGAGGAGAGGCATGCTGACAAAGGGAGTCTGCCTGCTGCACGACAATGCCAGACCACACACGGCCAACGCCACGCATTCCCCTGACCTAGCACCTTCAGATTACTATCTCTTTACCTCCCTGAAGCTGCACATGGGTGGAAAAAGGTTTTAAACCGACGATGAGGTAAAGGAGGAGGTGGAGAAGTAGACGGAGGGGTTGGCGGGAAACTACTTCGAGAAAGGCATCAAAAAGTTGATATCCCGCTTCACCACCTGCATTGAGAGGAATGGCGACTATGTCGAAAAATAGCTTACATATGTACTACGGTAACCACATATTTTTTTTGTTTAAATAAAAAAAATTGTAACCTACAAAAATTCAGTACACTTACTTTCTGGATATGCCTCGTATATCGATGAATTTCTTTTAATTCAAAATGATATTAGGTCCTTACATATGAAATTGGCGTTTTGTTTGGGAGGAACATAAAGTTGATTTTTTTTTAATATAATATATTTATTTAATCAAAGTATGTACCATTGCTATCTATGCACTTTTGCCATCTCATAGGTAGTTCATCGATGCCTTTACTAAAAAAACCATTCGGACGGGAATCAATAAAATCTTTGAAGTCGGTTTGGACTGCCCCATCGGAGTTGAATTTTTTCCCTTGCAAGAAGTTATCCAAATTTCGAAAAAAATAGTAATCTGTTGGGGCAAGGTCCCGAGTGTACGGTGGATGTCTTAGACATTCCAATTGAAGCTCTTCTAATTTGGTAGCCGTCTGTTGTGCAGTGTGTGGTCTAGCATTATCATGAAGCAGCAGTGGCCTAGAGCGATTAACCAGCCTCGGTTGTTTAGCAGCTAGCTTTTCCATCATGGTTTGCAGTTGCTGACAATAGACATCTGCCGTAATCGTCTGGCCAGATTTAAGAAAGCTGTAGTGAACGACACCAGCACTAGTCCACCAAACGCTCACAAGTAACTTTTTTGGAGTCAATTTTCGCTTGGGGCATGGTTTGGCTGGTTCGGCAGGGTTCAGCCATTGCGATGAGCGCTTCCGATTATCATACAGGATCCACTTTTCATCACAGGTAATGATTCGATTCAAAATCCCTTCATTATTGTGCCGGTTGAGTAATGCAACGCAGCAGTCAACGCGCGTTTGTTGATTTGCTTCACTCAATTCGTGAGGTACCCACCTTTCAAGCTTTTTCACCTTCCCAATTTGCTTCAAGTGGATTAAAACAGTTTTATCACTAACACCGCAGCCTGCAGCTAACTCGGACGTGGTTTGCGATGGATCCGCTTCCACAATAGCCTTCAATTCTTCATTATCAACTTTGGTCTCCGGCCGTCCACGGGGCTTGTTCTGCAGGTCGAAATTTCCAGAACGAAAACGTTGGAACCAAAAACGCACTGTGTTTTCTTTTGCGGCACCGTCGCCATACACATCATTAATCCTTCGAGCCGTTTCTGCAGCACTGGTGCCACGGTGGAACTCGTACTCGTAAATAACGCGATATTTCAAGTTTTCCATTTTGTAAACTGAGTGACGCAAAGAAAAAAAACAATTGAGGAAAAACAAATGAATTATAATTTTCGAAACACAAATACTTGAGTAAATAGCTGTATAAATTTGAATTTGGAATTCCTAACCAAAGAGAAGATATTTGAGATCAAAGTTGCCAGTACGGCAAAACGCCAATTTCATATGTAAGGACCTAATATAATTTTTTTTTTAACATATGTTTATGGTTCAATTTTAGGCACGACACAAACAAAAAATTATTAGCAAGAGACAAGAATGCAATCAGTGTAATATGAAGTTAGACGAGCTCAGAAGAGAAATATCAGCTGCTAATGAATCTAAAAACAAACTTGATTTAATTGAACAAAAATTAGCAGAATCGGATAAGTAAGATAATTTTTTTCATACTTCATTTTTGAAGTCAACTTTAAATTATGCCACATTTTAAATAAATTTAAAATTATATTTAAAATAATTTATCCAAAATATCTGTCCTGTATCTCCTGATCTCTGGAAATTGAGTCTCATAGTGTGGATAAAATTGAAACATATCAATCAAAAAACCTGGTTACGATAATGTAAACAAGTATTTTTCTCAATGTTGCATGACCATGAATCCCTCTTAAGACATTTTTCTGTTAAAGATTTTAATCTATGACATAAATTGGAACATTCATATTTAATACTACCCTTTTAAAAAGTATTCCTTCTCAAAAAATTTATTAGCTGATCTCTGGGAGATAATTTTAAAAGGGTTTGACTTTAAATCCAAGAAGCAACGGTACAATTTGGAGAACTAATGGTTATGGATATGAGATGGATGCGAGATTTAGCGCCAACAAGTTATGCATTTGACAATTTTATTGCTATATAGAATTTTTTTTCTATCAACCACATTTAACAAAATTAATCGTATTATAACAATAACCAAGTGAAAATAATAAAATCACAAAAAAGTTACATGGTGTCTTGAAAAAATTATGTTGCACTGTGTAAAAATGGGAGAGTAATTGGGATGGAAATCTAATGAGATGTTATATCAATAAATCTATGCAAGCTCTTACAAGATGCCTTAAGACTACTATGGCGGAAGGAAGTTTATGGAAATCTAATGAGATGTTATAACAATAAACCTATGCATGTCTTACAGGATGACTTAAGACTACTATGGCGGAAGGAAGTTTATGGAAATCTAATGAGATGTTATAACAATAAACCTATGCATGTCTTACAGGATGACTTAAGACTACTATGGCGGAAGGAAGTTTATGGAAATCTAATGAGATGTTATGACAATAAACCTATGCATGTCTTACAGGATGACTTAAGACTACTATGGCGGAAGGAAGTTTATGGAAATCTAATGAGATGTTATAACAATAAACCTATGCATGTCTTACAGGATGACTTAAGACTACTATGGCGGAAGGAAGTTTATGCTTAAAAGTATATGCCTTACTACTATCACCAAGCTTGAATATAGACCAAGGCAAAGGAAAAGATAAATGAATACGAGAGATGGGACCAATGTCCAATGTAATATACGCTCACTTTCTCTTGAACATAGAGTGACAAATCACAAATGCTTTCTTGAAGCTATAATAGTTCTTAGGTTATTAACAGTTTTAAAGAATTAATATAAAAAATCATTTAATCTTTTCCAGCAAACTTCAAAGAATAATGGCAGAATGTGATGTAGATGCGTTGCAAGAAACAATCAACAATAATGACTCGACAGTTTCTGAATTAGATAAAGATCTAGAAGAACTAAGTGAAATGGTAACACACATACATAAATACGTACCATCACACCATTTCCCTGTTAGGGTGGGCAAAGATGACGGAGGCCCAAACCCTTAGTTTCCTCCAAATCCATATATCTTATACAGTTCCTTCTGTTTCTCTTATTCCTTACCTTTCCTTTTTTCAAAATGTTATTGGTCTTGGTGCTTGGTCCACCCATATTTTTCTCAATCATCCTCTACCATGACTCCCACTTACATTTGCACTATAAATTTATTGAGCCAGTCTTTCTTCACTCAGCCGTTCAACATCTCGAAATCATCTTGGCATTCTCTTTTTAACGCTTCTTAACACATTGATATTAAACTCGCACTCATACTTAATAACTACATTTCTTATTCTGTCATACATAAACACATCACATATTCTTCTCAGTGCATGCATTTCCACCTAATTTACTGGACATCTTTCATTCATTTTTTGCTTCAACGTTTCACTCCCATATTCTAACAAATACCTAATATTAATCAATATTGGACCACAGCGTGTAAATTCACAGACCTCAAATCGTGAAAAATTAAAACTGTATAGTAATATTTTAATCAGATCAAAGGTTGAAAATGTATTGTTCAGTACCTACAGAAAATTTACTCTGATCCTTACACTGTACTGAAAATGGAGAGAGTAATTGTGATACTTGGAGATTGGCACAATGTGTTAATCAACTAAGTTGAATTTAGTAAATAGACCTGGTTATCTGGTTCAGTCTTTTGAAGGAGTCAAATCTATCACATAGAAAAGACCTCTGAATTGTTGAAAGATTAACATTTGAAGTCTTATGATAAGTTTTTTCCACCTATCAGATTTACATTCTGTATGCTGCACCTACATTACACAGACTTTTGTTTCATACTTTGTATTATTGTTACTATGTCTGTTACAGACCTGATAATATATTAATTCGAGTGTTTTTTTTTAGTTTATCTCCCAATCATAGCATTTGGTTAGTATTGTGCAATCAACGCTATATCTAGCAATAGTTTTTAAAGTGGCCCCCATTTGGATGATACTACTTACAATTTATTGTTTCTATTGTCCTTTATGCTATTCAATTTGAGAAATAATGAAAAAGGTATTTTCTTATAAAAAAAGACCTTGTATAAATAAAACCCTAATGTGTGGTGAACCTCGAGTCTTTGAGAACTTTTAGAAGTTTTCCTAAGTAATCAATATATTTTTTATGTTTTTCAGATTACAAAAATGCAAACTCAGCATGCTAAACTAACAGAAATCAGCTTGCAGAAGGAAGCCTTAGCAGCCAAACAGAAAATTGCCACAAAATTAAAAAACAAAAACAGAGATAACATGGTGGAGATTCTTGGAAGCAAACTGCCCGTAAACAATTTTAAATCAGCTTTTCAGAATTGTCAATTTGATCTAAAAAATGAAGCTGAACAACTAAATAAAACCCTCAAGACTAAACAGCATGAAGTATGTACTTTTTAATAGATTTATACCTTATAAAAAATAGGGAATATTGCATTTCATTTGTGCATTTTTTCATTCCAGAAACCATTCACGTCTCTATATATTATAATAAACCTTTTAACTCGTCCAGTGCTGAGAACACGCGTGGCGTGTCCATGTGAACATCGGCTTCATGCTCAGAACACGCGCGGCTTGTCCATACCTAAATATTGTTAGTATATTACATCAGCATATGATATTCGTCATTATTTTGGAAGATTCCGTCGCATTCGGGCGTTTGCGCATGTGCAACGCATTGTTAAGTTGAGGTTACACCCGCAGTTGTAAATAATATTTTTTCTAGTTCTTATTCCGTTTGTTTTCATTGTGAGACTTATAATAAAAATAATTGGACTATTTCTCTAGCGCTGTTTTGTTAAAAGGTTACTCACTGCAAGGGATATTTTGTTTATGTTTTCTAGTTATTTTCAATTTTGAATGAGTGACATAGTGAATTGTGAGCAAAAATAAGTGCCTTTTGAAAAATATATTATAGTAATTGGTGTATACATAGTGATATTTAGTATCATATAAGTTTCCTTTTTGATTTTACGAAAAAAAATACGTTTACCTTGAAAAATGGATCACCCATCGAGCTCTCAAAGACAAAAGATTGAGGATGATATGGATGATTCATTTAGTGACGTTAGTGATGAGGAATTCACCATCATCAAGGACGATTCTGAATTTGAGTCAGATATTGAAAATGATGACAATATTCAAATTCAAACTGTTTCACAAACATCTAGAACACCAGATGTTAGCTCTACGCAATGGTCGAATATAAAAAAACAACCAGCCTCTATACCATTTTCAAAAATACCCGGGTTGAAAATTGAGATGTCAAGTAAAGAACCAATAGATTATTTTGATTTGATTTTTAATGAAGATTTGTACAATCTTGTGACAACCCAAACTAATTTGTATGCTGTTGAAGTATTGTCGAAATCAGAAGGTGATACAAGCAGAATCACGCGATGGAAAAATGTCACTAAAGACGAAATGAGGATGTGGCTGGGTTTACTACTACACACCGGAACAATACGTTTGAACCGGTTGAGTGACTACTGGAATACGGACTACCTATTCAATTTACCGGCATTTTCACAATTCATGTCAAGAGATAGATTTTTACTCATCTTACGGGCACTTCATTTTAACAATAATGAAGAAGATCTGTCGAGCTTGGCAAAAGTCAGGGCATTGATTGATTTTTTCAATGGAAGGATGGAAGTAATTTATGATCCACACAGACAACTATCGATAGATGAATCATTGGTTCTTTGGAGAGGCCGATTGATTTTTCGCCAATATATAAAAGGCAAAAAGGCCAAGTATGGTATAAAACTTTACATGTTAGGGGAATCAAGTGGATTGACCGTAAAAATAATTGTATATGGTGGATCATCAGGTGAAGAGTTAGGTGGCACAGGCCACACTAATAAAGTCGTTCAGAAATTGCTAGAGGGGAAGACGGGAGCCGGATATTCAGTTTACATGGATAATTTCTATAATAGCGTTCCTCTTACAAAAAATTTATTGAACCAAAACACATATGTCACAGGAACACTACGAGCAAATAGAAAAGAAAACCCGATCGATGTTATAAATAAAAAACTAAAGAAAGGAGAAAGTGTGAGTCAGTACACAGAAAATGGTATATGTGTTACCAAATGGAAAGACCGCCGAGAAGTCTTTATGATTTCTTCTGAATTCGATGGGGACCTGTCTGATAGTAAAAACCAAGCGGTCAAGCGGTCACCAAACCAAATATGGTAATAAATTACAACAATCATATGGGTGGTATAGATTATCGTGACCAGATGTTAGCTTACTACCCATGCAAAAGGAAAACATTACGTTGGTACAAAAAGTTGGCCATTCATCTATTCCAGACGATGTTATTGAATTCTTGGCATTTATACAATGCAGACAATTCACAGAAAATGCCGTTGTATGATTTCAGGCTATTTATAATCAAAAAATTACTAGGTCCACCTCCATCATCAATTCCGAGACAAACAGTATAATCAAAAACCAAGATACATCTGCCGAAGTTTTGTGAAAAAAACACTGATAATAAAATCAAAAGACGCAGATGTAGGCAATGCTGGGATACAGCTAAGAAAAGAAATGCTTCATTATTCTTTTGTCCAGATTGCCCCACACAACCTGGTCTTTGTTTGGATCCTTGTTTCCAACTTTACCACAAATATTAAATTATTTAAAAAAAATTATTGTGTACACCTAATTAGTAAGTATATTTTTCTGTTAGTTTTTATAAAATATTGTTTTTTTTTTGTAATATAATGTTGTTCGAAAAATGTCATAAAAATCTCCATTCAATACCATTACGGTATGCGTCAAAATACCGACATCACTCTTATCACACAAAAAAGTCACTCAAGTACGTTTGATAAAAATAAAAAAAGACTGGGTATCTCATTTTGCGCCGAATTACCAATGAACAAAATAAAAATAACATAAAAATAAACACATTTGAAAAAGGACAAAAAAATATTTCTTGAAAATTTTTAATTTATTTGAGAATATTTTTTACATGTGTAACCCCACCTTTACAGCATGACCTTCACTGTGATTCGTCGATCGAATATTTGAACCGGTGTAAAAGGGGACGATGTATAAATGATATATATAAACAAATTCTATATTTATGAATATATATTTTCTTAAATGTAAAATTTGTTTTACTTCCGTGAAAATATCACGGGCTGCAACTATATTGCGCACTGATTGGCTCTCATGGAAATTGTCTCAGCAGTGAAAGAGTTAAATAAAGATTTTTAAATAAGATCAATATCCATTTTAATTCTGTTATTAAGGAAGTTTGCAATAGTTTATCTTAGGTTGTTAGTCCCAAGTTGGAATGTCCTGGAACTGGCAGGGTTTTTATACCAGCTTGGCGCTGGTTCAGGCACGGTTCTCAGATGAAGTGAAGATCAGTCTTGTAGGTAGTCAATCAGATAGTTCCTTTCAGCATGGCAGTCAGGTAGAGAATGATCCCCGCTGATCCGGGTCCCCCTTTTTTATAGCGACCATTGATGCATCTTTGCGCCCGTGGTCCGCAAATTTACAGCGAAAGTGTTTCGCTTATCGTGTCGAAAATTTGTCCAACTCGGTATCATCCCGTTGCCATGACAGTCGCGACTGAAATCGGTGAATATCATGACGACGGGTGACGCCTATGGCGTATCAATTTGTATTGAATTATTATACCTGATTCAAATGCAAAATGTTTCCTTATTAGCTATTTTTCTAATATATCATAATTAATGAAATAACAGTTTTGGACAACGAATTGTCAGATATAATTCAGTAAAGCTCTTCAATATGTAGTTAGTATTATAGAAGGATACAGGAAAAGAGATAAATGATGCCATGTTGAAAAAATAAGTATATATTGGGTGTACAAATTAGTTCGGTCCGTTTTTTTGTGTTCAAAAATGCATTTATTTCTAAACAAAATGAATGAACAGATCAATTAAAGTATTGTCCATCGCTGACTACTACTTTTTCCCATCTCTCAGGCAATTTTCGAATTCCATCTCGAAAAAATGACTCGTCTTTTGAGGCGATCCAAGTTTGGAGCCAATTTTCGGTTTCTACGAAAGAAGTGAACCAGTGCCCCGCCAAATCGTGCTGCATCCTTCGGAACAACCAGTAATCAGAAGAAGCAATGTTCGGGGAATACGGCGGGTGTAGTAAAACATCCCATTTGAGCGTTTCCAAATATTATTTACGACTTATGCAACATGAGGCCGAGCGTTGTCATGAAGAAGAATAACTTTATCATGTCCTTGCTCGTATTCCGGCCGTTTTTCTCGCAATGCGCGACTCAAACGAATTAATTGTAGCCGATAACGATCGTCCGTAATGGAATCACCAGGTTTCAGCACCTCATAGTAAACAACATCCCTTTGGTCCCACCAGATACAGAGCATGATCTTCGAACCATGTATGTTCGGTTTGGTGTTGATGTTGAGGTTGATGGCAAAGATTGACCGGGCTTAGCGTAGTATTTTTTCTTCTTGGGGTTGTCGTAGAATATCCACTTCTCATCTCCAGTTACAATCCGATGCAAAAAACCTTTTCTTTGTTGCCTTTGAATCAGCTGCTCGCAAGTGAAAAATTGCCTTTCAACGTCTCTCGGTTTCAGTTCATAAGGCACCCAATTTTCTTGTTTTTGAATCATTCCCATTTGAATCATACCCAATGATTCTGCAAGCTCCTCTTGCGTTTGACTCGGATCTTCGAGTAATACCTCTAATTCTTTGTCCTCGAATTTTTTTGGCTGTCCAGGGCGAGGCTTGTCTTCGACGCTGAAAGCTCCATCCTTGAAATGTCGAAACCATTCCTTACATGATTTATCAGTTGGAGCAGCGTCACCATAAACTTCGACAAGCATTCCATGGGCTTCAGCTGCACTTTTCTTCCAATTAAAGCAGAAAATTAAAACCTCCCGCAAATGCTGCTTGGTTAACACAAAATTCAACATTTTCAACACTGTACAAAACAAGGTTTTTGCATGAAACTCAAAGCGATATAAACTGAATATTATTGGCAGATGTCTAGCCTCTGAAACCGCCAAAATCGGCTGTCACTGTGAACTATTCATAACAGCCAGAGCCATCTTTTGGAAACGGACCGAACTAATTTGTACTCCCCATACATGCTATCACTCCATCGTCCTGTCAGAGTAGATATAAGGATAGAGCGCCAGACTTGACAACCTCGATACACACCTTCACCTTTTGTGCATCAATACACTTCATGCAATTCCTACAATGTATCTGACTCCACATTTCCTTCATTCAAAATATTTACTTGATCTAACCATACTTTCCTTGGTCTTCCTCTACCACGCTTTTCACTCACATTTACACTATATATTTGTTTTGTTAATCTTTCTGTATGCATTTGTTTTACATGCCCAAACTATTTCAGAGTGCTCTTCGGTTTACATTTATTCTTAATCTTTTCATTCCGTATTGTCATACATTGTCACCCCATATATTCTTAGTACACATATTTTTACAGCATTTTTTCACATCCATATTTCACTTCCATACATCAAAGTTGATACTAAAATACTGTTGTAAACTATCATCTTAGTAGATTTTGATATTGTCCAATTCGAGTATATATGTTTTAGTGCCCCATTGACTTAGTTTATTATCACTACACACTCTTCGATTTCCCTCATAACTCTTTCATCATCTGAGAAAATATTACCTAAACAGCAGAACTCCTCAACTTGCTCCAATCTTTCATTGTTCACATATACAGGTTGTCCTCGACTTACGACCGAGATACGTTCCTGGACTTTGGTCGTAATTCGAATTGGTCGTAAGTCGAATTTCATACAAAATATGTATGTACTTACATATTAAAATAAAACATGTGTATTTATTTATATTTTTTTATTGTTAAATTTATACTTATTTATTAATACAAAATAAAATATTTACTTCATTAATATTTAAAATCTTTCGTCATCTGTACTTATATAAGTACATATGTACAATCCATTGGCTCATCAACAGTAGTGGAAGAAGAAGCAGTAGTAGTCTTTTTAAAAAACATATCCAATTTTAGTTGAGTTGTTTGTTGTTTTTTTTCCCTGTATACTATATTTCTTTGTAGCAAGCAAGATCTTCCTGAATACGGCGGTTTATACTCAAAAATCTTTCGTTATCCGAATCCATTTTTGCAATTTTTTGCATTACTTGGTCAATTTGAAGGAACGCTGCTTGTATTTCTTTCAATACAATTTTTTTTGGAGATTCCAAGACCATTTCTTTTTTTTAGTCTCTTCTTCAACCCTTTGATTTTCGATGCATAATAATTCTTCATTTGTAAGATCTTCCAAATCATTTTCTATAAGTTGGTCTATGTCTTCACGATCAATATTAATATCAAGTTTCTTGCAAAGCTCTACAATGAGATTTGTAGTGTGTTCAATTTCATTTTCTTTTTCAAATTGCGACTGAGTTATGTTTTCAAAACGTTTAGTAAGCTTTTTCCATATTCCATACATGCACGATGATGTGACCTCTTGCCATCCCTTTCCAATATTTTTAATTGCTTGATGAATATTAAAATTCTTCCAAAACTCTTTAAACGTTTTTCCCTCGTCAAGCGCTACTATTGCTTGGGCAAATGTAGTTTTTGAATAATAGGCTTTAAATGTGGCAATAGCTCCCTTGTCCATGGGTTGCAAAATACTGGTGGTATTAGGGGGTAAATACACGATTTTAACGTTAGGATGTAAATTTCCGATATATGGTGGATGTCCTGGTGCATTGTCTAGTATTAAAAGTATATTGAATGGAATTCCTTTCTGATTACAATATTGTTTTACTTCTGGAATAAATAAATTCAAAAACCAGTCTTCAAAAATAAATTGTGTCATCCACCCTTTTTTTTTTGAGCGGTAATATAGTGGTAACATATCGATATTGATTCCTTTGAGGGCTCTCGGCTTTTTAGAGTGATAAATCATTAATGGTTTAAATTTATATCCAGCAATATTGCCACCCAATAAAAATGTAAAACGATCCTTAAATGCCTTGAAGCCTGACATACTTTTTTTTTCCTTATTAATGTAGGTACGCTGAGGCATTTTCTTCCAATGGAGCGCAGTTTCGTCAACATTAAAAATTTGTTCCTTGACGTATAGTATTCTTCTTTCCTAATCAATGTGTCAAGTATTTCGATAAAATCTTCAGCAGCCTTGTAATTGGCACTAGCTGCCTCTACTTATTTTCACATTTTGATAATTCGCTCGTTTTTTGAATCTCGCAAACCAGCCATTACTGGCAGTAAATGTTTGCTCGTAGTTAGTTCGCTCCTTTAATTTTAGGTTTTCAAAAGGCTCAGCGCCTTTGTCTTTATGGTCACAAGGCTAAGGGGGATTTGTTTTTTTATCAAATCTTCCATCCAAATCACAAATAATTTTTCCATTTCGTAAATGGGTCCAAGTTTTTTTTTTGTTATTATTGTAGATTTTATGGATATTGCTCCTTTAACAGCTTCACTGATACTTAGTTTATTCTTCAAAATTGTAGAGCTCGTTGAATGTGATAAGTGTAGATCGCGAGCTATGTCCTTCACTCTTTTACCACTCTCATATTATTTAATTATTTTAAGTTTTATTTCTATTTTTTTGTCACATCTACTCCGTTTGCCAGTCATTATGGGCACGATTTATTGATTATTCACTTCAGATATTAAATGGGTATATGTATTATTTATATCTTATTGTATTAATGTGTATATATGTCCATGTTCAAAAACACTGTGTTAACTGAATTATGTATACATAATTTTAAAACAACGAAGGGACGAAGTGAGAAACAAACGACATTCTTTGCGCACATCCCGCGATCTACTGACCGGCAGGAAGTTTTTATGGCATCATTATTGCGTCATCTTTGTTTACGCATGAATCAGGTTTGACAAAGGCGCACCGTAATTAATGCAATTTAAAAAAAACAATTTTTTTTTTGGTCGTAAGTGCGAATGGTCGTAAGTAGAACCGTCGTAAGTCGAGTACTACCTGTATATCGCATTTACTTGCACCCTTTTCTGTCACTATGTCTTTGAAATTCGGTATATAAATGAAGCGAAAAACATGAAAGTTGTGAAGATCTTATAAAAAGAAAATAAATAGCCAAAAATAAAATGTTTTGAATTAACTATTTCTTGGTTATTTTGGTTTTATAATTCAATTTCTTTTTTTTGTGTTTCAGATCACATCACTAGAATCTAAACGAATTCATCAAAAAGAAGAACTCTTGAAAAAGAAAAATGAACTAAGTTCAGCTGAGGAGCAACTCTATAATCGCTGCGGAAAATTAACTTTGGAAGAAAAATTGGGCAAACTGGATGCTGAAATGGAGACATTACAGGTATTTTATAAACTTATAAAATATATATTATATATATATTATATATCAAACTCATTTTTTCCAAAAATTTAGATACATAAATAAATAATGGTCCAGGGTGTACACAGCATGATCTTAATTTTTGTGTTTTTTTTTTTCAGGATAAAAAAATTGATATTTCATCTTCTGAATTTGTTATAAAAAAATATGTAGACAAGATAAAACAAGAAAAGTCATGTCCTTTGTGTCACCGAGATTTTGACTGTCAGCAAGATGTAAGTCAATTGATTTTGTTTATAATATATTTTCTTTCAGTTTAAAATTTTGTAACATTTTATTCCTTTGCATGCCGACAGTATGATTTGTTTAAAATATTAGATTCAGAATATTAGAATCCCCTTGTTGAGTTTCTAAGTGTTTATTTTATTTTTTCCATTCCTAATTTCCAAAAAATTAATAAAATATACCTGTTTTGTAATATGTCTAATAATTAAGGTTTTTTCTCTACCTGAAATTAATTTTGCGGATGTTCAACCACTGTAAGCATTATACATATATCTTACTTCCCACCTTCCAGCATATTAGACTACTATAATTTATGCAAATTGGAACAAATCACAAGTTCATCAAGTTAGACTAAATTATTAATATTTTTTTTACATTTTTTAAATTTTCTTGAATCACATATTTAAATGATTGAAAATTATTTAGATAAATAAAAAAATCATAAAATATTGGGCAATTAATTGGTTTTGATTAATATCATTACATTTGATTTTGTTTCAGGCTACTGATTTGGTTTCGGAACTAAATGAAAAAGCTCGAAATATACCCAAAAATTTGGATTCAATCCTTGAAAATTTATCTCGTCAAACAAAAACTCGAGATGAGCTTGTTGCATTGAGACCATTGGATAAAAAAATTAAATCTTTGAAAAATGAAGAAATTCCTTCTTTAGAAAATTCTTTGGATAACACTGAAAAGGTTTGTTTGATTAATGATGAAAAGAATTGCGTAAAATTAAAACAAAAGATAACTTTATATAGTAGATTTATAAAAAATAAGTTTAATTTCATTATAAAATGTATAATTTCTCACTACCTCAAATTGAAACATTGAAAATTTAACGTATTCACTCACAGAGATGTCTACTTTCTTCTTTTATTTTGAAAATGTAACTGGTAGACATTTCTACCTTCAATTTGAAATTGTTTTGACCATCTAAGGGCATCGGCTATATGCTTCATTATTGTTAAACAGTACATAGCCTGGCAGGCTTCCAAACTGTCAGATAGATGTTATGAAGCCTGTATTGAATGAAAAAAGAAGACAGACTGTTTTAATCACTGCTGAGAATCATCTGAAACCCCTGTATTCACAAAACCATTTATTATTTTTTCTTAACTTACTTGATGTGTAAAATACACTATCATTTTGAATGATGTGTATACTATATACACAATCGTAGTAGTAACATTTATCACTGTTATCCAATGTAAGGCATAGACTTTTTTTTCATTATGTTTGTTCTTCGCTGTATTTTGACATTTACATATATTCTACTCAATTTGTCAGTGATCGTTGGATATGTCAATTGCTTTTTTTGTCCATTTATAATGAAACATTCAAGTTAAGTGGCCTGCTTAACTTATTTTATGTTATTACAATGGTCTTTTATCAACCATGAAAAGGTCACAAGAGTAATACTCAAATTAGAATTTTAAATGAAGTGCTCATGAATATAAATACAACTTGTCACAAAAATTATAAACATTTACATGAATTATATACAAAAAAAATAAACTAATCAAATATATAAAATGTTATCTTATTAAATTAATTAAAGTATATATTCTATATTTATCTCATATTATTTTTATATTCAGAAACTACAAGAGACTCGTGATGAAGTTGAGGAACTATCAATGTCTGTATCAGAACCAGAGCGTAAATTACAGTGTATAGCAGCTATGTTACCAGACATGTCACTTCTTGATCAGGCTCTGCAAGAATTTGCTACTATAAATGTTGAGGTATGGATAAAAGGTTTTAATTACATTTATGCATTCATTCTCAAACCCCTTAACGAATACCCTTAAAAAGTTAAATCATTTGGGATTTGGATATTGAATTGGTGGGTTTGATATTCGCTAACAACTAATTGAAGACATCTGTTGACTGACAGTGAATAACATATTTTTATGAACAAAAACACCTATAAAATATTTTGTAAACATTAAATCTTTCTTTTCTAGATCTTGGGATTGTTTCTTATCAAGTAGGGCTCTCCTATAGTTTTCCCCATTTAAAAATGTCTTCCACCTCCCAAATTTCTCGGATAAGGGTATTTTTGATGTTATCTTTAAATTTGTTTCCTACTGTAGATTTTCATTTCTAAACAGTATTGTTTTTTCAAAGTCTTCAGAACTTTTTCAAGAGCTGTTTGTCAAGCTTTTGCTCATTAGTATAATTAATTATTTTTATATAAGGTTAATGATCTCATCAACTGAAGTTCATTATAAATTAATGATTTGAAATATAAACTTTGATGGAAAAATTCTGATAGATAAAGAATAGAAAGACTGAAAAGAAAGTGTGGTATGTTCAGGGTGTCTTTGTTAGTGGAAGATGTGTGTGGATCAGATTTTCTCTGCAGATTCTTGTGGATTTTTTTATGACAAATAATAAAAAGGTACTGTGCATTTGAGGACTTGGAAATGCTTATGATCTCATCATAAGAGACAAGCTATGAAAAATATTGCATAAGTATGGTGTTGAATGTAAATTAATATATAGTATGTAATTACGAGGATTGCTACTTAAGTTTTGAGACAGACAAGTAAAAACAAATATTTATCATCGAAAATGGCTTTATTGTTTTTCAAAATACTCTCCATGAAGATCAATACACTTTTGCATGCGTTTGAACCAATTTTCAAAGCACTTTTTCCACTCCGAATGAGGTAACTTCAAAACACGCGTTTTGAACGCATCAACCGCTTCTTCAGGCGTCAAAAACCATTGATCTCGCAATTTATTTTTGATGTTCGGGAATAAAAAGAATTCATTGGGTGCCAAATCAGGGCTGTACGGCAGATGACCCATCAATTTGATGTTTTGAGTGCTCAAAAAGTCACTTGTTTGAGCCGATGTGTGAGAGATCGCATTGTCGTGGTGGAGAATGATCCGTCTTCGGCGGTTGGTTTTCCTCATTTCTCTGAACACTTCTGGCAAACAAATGGTGGTGTACCATTCAGAATTGACTTTACGACGTTCCACTAAA
The DNA here is from genome assembly GCA_949825065.1 of Odontocerum albicorne. Classification (NCBI taxonomy): domain Eukaryota; kingdom Metazoa; phylum Arthropoda; class Insecta; order Trichoptera; family Odontoceridae; genus Odontocerum; species Odontocerum albicorne. The sequence continues at coordinate 28,350,823 of OX463844.1, read as the reverse complement.
GGCACTGTTGCGACATGACCATTTATACCGAAGAAACAAGCCACCGAAGTGCTTCATGCGATTTGCTTCGAAGTGCTTCGTGCGCGAACAACTTTTGTTGGATTTGGCTCATCTTGAAAGACCCATACAGTCGACTGCTGTTTAATTTCTGGCTCATATGCATAGATCCATGATTCGTCGCCTGTCACGATCTTATAGACGTCTTTTGAAGCACCGCGATCGAATTTTTTCAATATTTCTTTGGACCAATCGACACGAGCCTTTTTTTAAGCGATTGTCAAATTATGTGGTATCCAACGGCGAACAAATCTTTTTGATGGCCAAATGTTCATGCAATATTGAATGTATGCGAGTGGAACTAATGCCCAAATATGCCTCAATCTCACGATAAGTCACATGACGATCTTGCAATATCAGTTCACGCACAATATCGATGTTTTCTACCACAACAACCGATTTTGGATGACCTTCACGAAATTCGTCCTGGAGCGAACTACGACCACGATTGAATCCGGAAAACCTGCGAAACACAGTGGCCCGGAATGGTGCTTCATCACCAAAAGTCGAAGCGAGTTGATCGGCACACTGTTGTTGAGTTAGTCCACGTCGAAAATCATAAAAAATCATCGCACGAAAATATTCACTATTTAATTCCATTTTTGGCCGAGATGAATTTTTCAAGTCACTGTAAACAACACAAATAGCACTCGTATGACAAAACTTTCTGAGCACGTATACCATTAAAAACGTCAAACTTTACGATGCTGATGTCAGATTTGACGTATCTACACTGGTGTTGCCATATCTCAAAACTTAAGTAACAACCCTCGTATATGCCGAAAGCAAAGCATATATGAATTCCACCCATTATGTTGCTGTGGGAATCTATGCCGATTGCTTTATGGTGATGACATGGTAGTGTTGGTGAATAGTAAAGATGAATAGCAAAATTTGATAAGTGAACTATATGATTGGTGAGAAGAGAAAGATCTGAGAATCAATGTTGTAAAATCCTTAGGAATGGTGATAGAAAAGTGTGAAAGAAAAGGTAAGTGTGATATATGGGTGAATAATGAAAGACTGAACCAAGTTGAGGAATTATGCTATTTGGTTGGTATTTCTCAGATAATGGAAAAATTAAGAAGGATATCGAATTGATAGGAAATAAAGTCAATGGGGCAACTAAAACATATATACTCAAACCATTCAGTATCAAAATCTGCTAAAATAGAGTCCACAACAGTATTTTAGTATCAACTTTGATGTATGGTAGTGAAATGTGGATGTAGAGCAAGACTGAAAAGAGTCAAATAATTGCTGTAGAAATGCATGCACTTAGAAGAATAAATTGATGTGACTGGGTGACTATGTATGACAGAATAAAGTAATTAGGGATGAATGTGAACTTAAGGTTGATGATGATGATGAAAAGCACGTTGAGGTGGTTTGGGCATGTGGAATTAATGAATTAAGAAAGACTAACAAAACAAATGTATAGTGTAAATGTCAATGGAAGGTGTATTAGAGAAACACCAAAGAAAGTATGGTTGGATTAAGTGAGTGATATTTTGAAAGATGAAAACATAGTAAGTTAGAGAAATCAGAGGTGTATGGATATAGAAAAGGCTATGGATGTGTGTCAAGATAGGAAATTCTGGTGTTTTGTTGTCTTTGCCTACCCTGACAGGGTAATGGTGGATGGTATATATAAACTTGGGATAATATATCAAATTAAAATAATTATAATTTATTTCACACGCAGAATCGTTGTGCAAATTAAAGGAGGCAATTTATTTATAAAAATAATACTTGATTTTTTTTCTTACTAATATTTATATTTTATGTTCAATAGATATCAAAATTGGAATCCCAAATACATTCCAATGACTTTAATATGAATCTAGAAGAATCATTGAGCAAGCAAGGGAAAATGAGACAAGAGGCTAACAGACTGAGGGCAACCATTAAGACTAACCAGAGTAAACTCAATAAGCACAATGAGAAGCTGCAAGCAGCCAGAGAAGAAAAGAATAAACTGAAGGAGGAGTCTCTGAAAATTCAAACCAAGGTATGCAGCATGCAAAATGTTTATAGACAAAACTGACTACTTCAAGCTTTATTTAATGAATGAGACATCATTGTAATGTAGAAATATTTATTTTTCACACATACATACGTGTATGTATGCAAAACCCAACAAAAAAATTGTTTTTTTTTTTTCTTATTTTAAATATCAAATGAGCACACCTAATTTTTCATTAGTGCTGTAAGATTGTTCCATGCTAAATGACCAGCAATACAGAAAGCACAGATGTTACAAATCTAATTTAAAATGTGGATTGGATCTATTTCGCATACATATTTTACATATGTATGACCGGATACTTACTACTCACATAGATATTTTACATATGTATGTATGACTGGGTAATTACTACTCGCATACATATTTTACATATGTATGACTGGGTACTTACTACTCACATACATATTTTACATACACGTATAGATATTAAACAAATTAATCACATGTTACAAAATACAGTATATCTCATTTCTCGCACTCTAGTTTGTTTACCCTCTCAATTCTGAAATATTGATTAAACCCAACTCGGTATTTCTCAAAATTTTTAATTCTCCAAAAATTGTTTGCAAAAGGTCCATTGATGCTCGGGCAGTATGAGTTATTGCCATGTCTTACTGATACCACATCAAAAGCTGGCTTTTAAAAATTACATTTATCAATCTTGCTGGACAATAAAATGACATTGATATTTACAACTTGTTTGAATAATTGACTCTTGATTTACTAAATAAAATGTTACTACTTATATTCCTTTCTGTTGTTAAAATATATGTAATGAAACTTAACAAAACCTTATAAATTATCTGAATAAAATGTATAAAAGATTCAAACTAAAAAAATATGAATATTGAAAGAGCGTGAGGAATGGACCGCCATGTATAAGCAATATGATATGAGTTTTCTCTTTTTGAATTAGCAGATATTAAATGTTATTTTAAAATTATATTTACAATGTTGAATACTACTTTGATCAAAAAGTTTTAGGACCGGCCACCGTGTGGCGCTGTCAGTCACCCGATTGGAATTCTTTTTTTTTTTTGTTAGGTTACCACATCTATCATTGACACTTCCCTCCAAATCTCAGCGGCATAGCTTGACATTTGTAAAAGTTACGCTGTACTGAGTACATCTACCTTTGTGCGTGTTTTCGATTTTTTACAAGTTTGAAAATGGCATCAACTGTGCATCAACGAGTTTGCATTAAATTTTGTGTGAAAAACGGATTTAACGGTCCGCAGACCTTGGAAATGTTGGAAAAGGGTTTTTTGGTGGCACGAACGCTTCAGAAGTGGTCGTGAGTCGGTCGAGGATGACGAACGCAGTGGCAGTCGAAAACCGATGAAAACATCGATAAAACCAAAGAAATGTTGGCCGAAAACCGCAAATTGACCATCAGAGAGCTGGCAGAGGACTTGAACATCGCTTATGGATTCGCTCAAGACATTTTGGTTAGTGATTTGGGCCTCAGACGTGTCGCTGCAAAACTGGTGCCGAAAGACCTCAATTTCATGCGAAAAAAAGACCGTGTTGAAATCGCAAAAGACATGATTTCCATGAGTTTTTTTACCAAAAACAACACGACTACTATCCAGCAGCCTTTGAATTCACCAGATCTGGCTCCCTGCGACTTTTTCCTGTTCAACCGACTTAAAAAACCGCTTCGCGGAACGCGTTACAGCACCCTAGAGGATGTCATGAAAAAATCGAACACGGCTCTGATGGACATACCGAAAATTGAGTACTAGCGGTGTTTCGAGGATTGGATCAAGCGCTGGTGTAAGTGCGTTGCAGTCGATGGGGAGTACTTTGAAGGGGACTATATCGATTTAGATGAATAAACTTGTATTTTCGATTTTATGAATAAAGTCCTAAAACTTTTTGATCAAGGTAGTAAGTCAGTGACACTTTTATGCAGGCCAAGAAGTAGTAAGTACATAAAAGTTATCATAACCATTCAATCTTTGTGATTCTGTAATATTTTATTTTGTGAATTAAATATTTTATTCAATTAACTGTAAAATATCAGGTCTGTAAATATGAAACCGGATTTTTTTTATAGAAAATACACATTTACTGTATGAAAATGGTAAAAAAATATTTTATTCCATGTATTGCCCATCGCTAGCTACACATTTTTCCCATCTCTCTGGCAATTTGTGGATACCACGCCAAAAAAACTGTTGCTCTTTTGAGGCAAACCAATCATCGAGCCATTTTCGTTTGACATTCGCGGTTTGACAGTCACTACATTGACAATTAGAGCCATCTATGAGCAAATTCCGGTTTCATATTTACAAACCTAGTACTGTTAATAAACATTTCCATTCTTTCAATCAATTAAAGAGTTACTCAATAAATATTTTTGGTTGACAATAATACATTTGATGATTCTTTATTTTTACAGATACAAAAGTTATGTACCCTCCAAACACAGCTGACTACCACTGAGAGGGATAAGGAGAAAGCCGAACTGGATTTGGCGTCACTGATAGAATCCTCAAATTTATTAGAGAATGAATTAGAAAATTCAGATAAAAAGAAGAAAACTGTTGTAGAAAAAAATGGGTGTGGCATTTTTTTTCTATTGGGTGTTAACATAAGTTGTGTCCGTTTTTTCTAAATTTAAAAATGAGCACCAAAAGTAAAACAAAATGGTTAAGGTTATACATCATTCGAAAGAAAATTTTCTGGTCAAGTATAATCTCAACCAAATAATATCAATCTAAATTCACATAAATTATTCATGGAAAGCTTCTCACTCTTAGTTCTTTCCCTATAAAAGAGCCACCTTGCTATACGAGGGTGGATCAAATATAAACACAACTTTTGATTTAGAGCGCGTAATTTTAAACGGAGCGCGCGGCCGCCTCGAGGAGTGTTAGCTGGAGATATCAGGAGTGGGGAGAGCGGTCGGCCGGCCTCGGCACATACCGTCATTAGTATAGCACACGATGTCTGAGAAAGAGGTGCACCCGTCGATTGCGCAACGCATAATTATCAAGTTTCTCGTTTGTGAGGACGTAAAACCGGCCGAAATTCTGCGGAGACTGACGGCACAGTTCGGGGATCAAACACTGTCAATGCCCCGTGTGGTTGCCTGGCATAATGAGTTCATGAAAGGCCGTGAAGCGGTCGAAAACGAGAGCCATGATCGTCACCCACGGACGAGCATTACCGAACAGAAAATTAACGCCATTCGTGATCTTCTGGAAGGCGACCAACGTTTGACGGTTTCCGAAATTTGTTCTGAGATAAGAATAAGTTATGGGAGCACTCAATCCATAATCACAAAGGACCTAGGATTCCGTAAAGTGTCTGCTCGATGAGTCCCACATCTTTTTGACTGCAGAACAAAAGTTGGCACGTCTGAGCGGCTCTTGGCGCGGTTTGCACAAGAAGGGAACGCATTTTTTAGTCGCATCGTTACCTGCGATGAAACTTAAGTACACTACTACACGCCCGAGTCGAAACAAATCCAATATGGAGTGGAGAAAGAAGGATGAGGCAGCCCCTGTGAAAGCCAAGACTCGGCTGTCAGCCGGTAAGGTGCTTGCGACCGTTTTTTTTGGACCAGCGTGGCATTTTGCACATCGATTTTTTACATGATCGTTGCACCATCAATGCGGCGTACTACTGCGAGCTTTTAAGTGAAGTTAAACTCGCTTATCGATACAAAAGACATGACCAACCAATACGAGAAGTGATTCTTCTCCATGACAACACGAGGTCATATACTGTAGTTGTAACATGCAAACAATTGGAGGAAATAAGTTCGACACTACTGGAACACCCTCCCTATAGCCTTGATCTATCGCCCTGTGACTTTCATCTCTTTGGGCCAGTGAAAGAAGCTCTGAGAGCCCAACGATTCAATGGCGATGATGGAGTAGAGGAGTTTGTGCGCAATTGGCTGCTGACACAACCCACTACTTACCGATCTGCTAGGAAAAAAGGATTTCAAAAGTGGGAGATTATGTAGAAAAATTATGTGTACTTGGTCTTTTTCTTAGAAAAAATTAAAACAAAACAGTCTCGTTTATACTTGATCCACCCTCGTACATTTTTTTATCACCTCTTTCTCAGAAATGTGATATAAATTCTTGACATTTTTCAGTTTGTATTTTATTACATTTCCATTCACATTATATTCCCTGTATTTTATAATAATAATGAGAGTTCTGTGTCAAGTGTTTATTCATTATTATACTCATGCATTCAAACATCTTTTGTTTTTTGTTAAAAAAAATTACTCAATACTTTTATGACTATAAAATATTTAAATTTGTTTCTAGAAATCAGTATGAAAAAGAGCAGAAAAAATTGAACGAATTTGACAAACTTCTTAGCACCATTGTCAATTATAACAAAGAGATAAGTGAACATGAATCTAAAGATATTCGAGGACAGTTGGACAAGTTAAAGACTACCCTAAGTGAATTGAATGAAAAGAAGGATAAATTGACATCGGAAATACAATCACTCAGCACAATAGTTGAAAAAATCAAAGATGAAACCTCTAATCAGCAGGTCTGTATTACCAGATACAGTATTTTATTTATAGCTTCGTATTCCCTTGATGAAAAGGTGTATAATTTTTTTATGATTTGTTCACACCACATTTGTATTGACATATGCAAAAAATCTTCATTCACTCCTGTCTTTTATCCACCTCCTTTTTTTCTTACTTATTATTCTCCTTTTATAATCTGTAATCATACCAAAACGAGTTCGATTCCCGTAAGTACCCAAATTTAAAAAAAGAAATGGTTCCATTCTGGTTTTCACATAAGGCTTGTTAAACACCTTTCTAGTGTTTAACAAACCTTAAAGAGCATAGCCTCTTTTGAAGAGATTGCCATAAACCCGCTAAGTTGTACTGTATACAATAGAAATGTATTGCAGTAAAAATCCGTTAATTCGAAATTCAAGGGACCAAATTAAACTCAAAAATTTTAATTATGAATTACACAATCACTATAAAAACAATTTGTATTTGCGCAGCACTTTCCAGTGGCTAGGATTATAGCAGCCATTTTTTCTTACTTTAAAAATAATGTAAATCAAATAAAGTTTTGTTGACATACTTCTGCAATATTCAGACATACGAGGGTAGTCCCAAAAGTACCTGACCTAACAAAGAAAACACAAAAAATTTAGGAAAAAATATTTTTATTTCTTAACATAGTCTCCTTTCAGCTCGATACACTTTTCGCAGTGATGTTCAATAGCTTCGATACCCTGTTTATAGTGAGAACCGTCGAGCGCCTCAAAATAGCCATCAACCGCAGATTCCACATCTTCATTGGTGGCAAATCTTTTACCACCGAGCCATTTTTTCAAGTTTGGAAAAAGAAAATAATCCGAGGGGGCAAAATCTGGCGAAGAGGGTGCGTGAGGAAGCAATTCAAACTTTAATTCATTGATTTTGGCCACCGCGATAACGGATGTGTGAACTGGTGCATTGTCTTGATGAAACAACACTTTCTTTTTCGCCAAATGCGGCCGATTTTTCTTGATTTCATCACTCAAACGCTGCAATAAGTTCGCATAATACCCGCCGTTGATTGTTTTTCCTTTTTGAAGATAATCAATGAAAATTATCCCACGCACATCCCAAAAAACTGACGCCATGACCTTGCCTGCAGATGGAACTGTCTTCACCTTTTTGGAGCCGATTCTCCCCTTTCAGTCCATTGTTTTGACTGTTCCTTCGTCTCAGATGTGAAGTAATGGACTCATGTTTCATCCATGATTATGAATCGATGCAAAAACTCAGCTTTATTGCTGTGAAACATTGCCAAACACTCGATTGAAACATCCTCACGATGCTATTTTTGTTCCATTGTGAGCAAACGCAGCACCCATCTTGCGCACAGCTTTCTCATGTCCAAATTTTTTGTCAATATGCGATGTACAGCACTTTTTGAAATGCCTACCATGTCTGCTAGCTCGTGCACTTTCAATCGACGGTCATCCAATACCATTTTGTGGATTTTCTTTACCATTTCTGGCTTGGTCACCTCATTTGGTCGACCACTGCGATGTTTGTCTTGGCAGCTCGTACGGCCTCGTTTAAACTCTGCCACCCAATATTTTACTGTTGTAAACGAAGGAGCAGACTCCCCCAGAGTAGAATCTAGCTCGGCTTTGATATTGGTTGGACTTAGACCTTTCAAATGAAAGTATTGTATCACATAATGACGACCAATTTTTTTCATATTTACAAATTCACTGAGAACGTTCACTATTGATGGCTGCCAAACAAATACTAAACAACGTACCGTCAAATCCGCCAACATTGCCCGCTTTTGACAGTAAATTGGCATTTCCGAGAAAAAAATTTATGAAATGTAATTGATATTATTGAACAATTGGGTACATATGACATTATTTTATCTTATAAGTAGTACAAGGGGACGGTTGAGTTGTTTAATCCATGGTTTTTTTTTTTTTCTGACCGGGCAAAGTTAGGGTCCATTTCCGCCAACATTGCCCACCTTCATTTTTCACTGAAAAATCGCCTTTTAATGAATGTATTGAAGGGATATTATATAAATTTGGGTAAAGTTGCCGTTCCATATAACCAATCAAAGGAAAAAACAATAGTTTCACGAAGAACATGGTGGGCAATGTTACCGTCCCTTTTATGGGATTTTCCATACGTGTCACAAAGTAAAAGCAGTTTTATTTAAAAAAAAAAATTTTGTTTTCTGAACAGCTTATCATCTAATTATTATAGGTAGGTATTATTCATTACACATTCAGAAAAGTGTGACGTAAGACCAGACGCAACGGCTAGACAATAGGTTATACCTCTTACTAAAACGTAATTTTTATTCACCAATTACAGTAGGGCTTAGATGACTAGATAACATAGTTATCACAAATAACTGCCTTAAGGCCTGGAATAGATTTAGCTCAGTGTATTATGATAGTTTTGAAGTAATCTTCAAAAACATTCAAGTCAATCAAACCTGATATTGTTTTATTATATCTAGTATTACTTGGGCCGCCTCTTACCCATTTCGAATACAAATTTGCAGCTTTATAAACAACGTAGGTTGATAAACATGTCCCATATGCTGTAGCTGAAAACAGTAAGGATATACATCCTTTTGTCGAGTTTGTGATTCTTTCCGGGTATTTTATACCCCTTCTAAATATGGCCTTTGAAGATCCAGAGTTATCTGAGAAATTTGTTTCGTCAAAATTTTTGTTGCAGGTATATCTTTTAGGGGTTCTTTCAAATTACTAAATTGTTCCATCATTTCATTTAGTCCTTTTTGTGCTCGCACTCTTTTTATATTTTGTGTTGCTCTAACGGTAAGTTTTGCAACATATCCTGTCAAGAAATTGCTTCCCCAGTGTTTCGAAAGGGGTTTATTATAGAAAATGTGTAGGTGCGAGTTCTTTTTTAAATATTCGAATACCATAAGCCTCAAGTCTAATTTGGTTAATGGGCTGCCAAAATCAGCAGCAGCTACCAGGACTTTGGTAATGTTTCGTTCCTCTTCATTGGTGAGTTTTTTAAACATCCGACGGGTGTACCATGACGCCCATTGATTTTGTTAATAATAGTTCGCCGAGGAATTTTGGACTGCTTTTCAGCATCCCTTGATGACAAATTGTTGCTCTGGACGAGTTCCACAGATAAAATCAACATTTCTGTTGTGTAGTTTTGTAAAAGCGCAAACCAATTTTTGGCCGGCTCTTACGCTGATTTAAGTGCAGCTTAGCTCCACCAACCTCCATCATAAAAAAACTTCTTGTCAATTCATGCCCCTTTTCAACTGGGGAGGTGCCTGTCAAACTTCGAGTTTTCAAAACTCCCAAAACAAAAAACTCGAAAGAAGTGATAGGTACAGAACAAAAAAAAAGTTTTGCTGGGTGGTGACAACCCTAATGTTGGGCAAAGTTGGCGGCAGAGACTCTGTAAATGTGGACGCAACATTGCCTAGCCACATTTTTCAGTTAAAAATGATATGAATGCTTTATTCAATACTCCACAACAATAGTAGATTCCTAATTAATAATATATATAAAAATTACTGACATAAAACAGTTGTAGCCGCCAAAAAAACAAAATTTCCGAGGACGTGTTTTGGCACCACACGAATAAGGGTCAACTTTGAGAGCAAATGGTAGGCAACTGCATGAAGCTAGGAACAGAGTGATTCCGAAGTGTTGCCAGCAATATAACTGAGTTTCTTGTTAAATAGTTCAAAGTTGTCATATTGCCTCAAATTTTTTTTTATGATCAACCAAAGATAATTTATTCATTTGGGCAATGTTGGCGGATTTGACGGTAGCGTCTTAAAACTTGAAACTTAAGCTTTATAAATTTAGTACTTTCTACCATAGTAATTTTTTAAAGCAACAACCGCCATCTATACGTCAAGTCGGGTACTTCTGGGACCACCCTCGAAACATAAATAAATGGTAAAATAAATAAAAACACTATAATTGTCATTACTTGATTTTGGCATTGTCACTTTTTACACCGATTCAGTTGTTTATATTTGTACGCGTAATATAAATTTGATGATGTCACAGGTTTTTATTTGGTCGCGCACTTGATTGCGATATTATTAACTACACTTCAAAGTTTTTGACAAATTGATTTTCACAGTTGTGAAATTATCAAAGGTATAAAATTTAAAAAATACATAATTTATATGAAAAGTATACTCAAAACCCCACCCCATTCTTACGATGTCCATCAAAGTTCGCTCTACTTGAATTTCATCTCAGAATGAAAAAGATATAAAATTTGCAAATTTATTAAAGGTTAAAAATAACAATTACACTAAAAAATGCTAAAATTGTATTTTTATTATACGAGGCGTATCCAGAAAGTAAATGTACTGAAGCTCTCACGACCCGATGGATTTTATTTTCGACATGTTGGCTACACTTCCGTGTAGCCTGACCCTTCCCTTCCGCAACGAGACCGGTTTGAGGTCAGTACGTTGAGAAGTGTCGACGCGACAACACGTTTCGTGAAAAATGTCAATCCAATCTCCTGCCATGTGCGAAATACGCGGCGTCATCCGTTATCTCGTTTGGAAGGGAAAACCTCCGGTTGAGGTTTATAATGAGGTGTAACTGCATATGGTGATAAAGCTATAAATCGTACGAGTGTATACAAGTGGTGTCGCGAGTTTAAAAACAGTCGTACGTCTGTGCATGATGATCAGAGGAGCGGAAGACCTTCAATTGTGCCTGTCGAAATTGTGGAAAAAATCTAAAATGCGCTCCGTGACGATCGCAGATTGACTGGATGAACTTTCTGCGATGTTTCCGCAAATCTCCAGATCTCTACTACACGAAACCATCACAGAAACCCTCGAATATCGGAAACTGTCCGCGAGGTGGGTCCCAAAACAGCTGACAGACCAACACAAGTTGAATCGAGTGGAGGCCGGGCAAGAGTTTTTGAGGTGCTGCAAACTCCATGGAGATGAATTTATCTACTCCATCGTTACTGGAGATGAAACTTGGGTTGCACACTACACGCCTGAAACCAAAAGGCAGTCTCAACAGTGGCGTCACACCTCTTCACCCTCCGCCAAAAAGTTCAAAACCACAATTTCAGCCAAGAAAATCATGGCATCCGTGTTTTGGGACTGTCAAGGCATAATTTTAATTGCAAGATACTGTGAGACCCTAAAAAAATTGCGGAGGGCGATTCAGAACAAGAGCAGAGGCATGCTGACAAAGGGAGTCTGCCTGCTGCACGACAATGCCAGACCACACACGGCCAACGCCACGAAGGAACTGCTCGCCTCGTTTAAATGGGATGTCCTGAACCATCCCGCGCATTCCCCTGACCTAGCACCTTCAGATTACTATCTCTTTACCTCCCTGAAGCTGCACATGGGTGGAAAAAGGTTTTCAACCGACGAGGAGGTAGAGGAGGAGGTGGAGAAGTGGACGGAGGGGTTGGCGGGAAACTACTTCGAGGAAGGCATCAAAAAGTTGATACCCCGCTTCACCACCTGCGTTGAGAGGAATGGCGACTATGTCGAAAAATAGCTTACATATGTACTACGGTAACCACGTAATTTTTTTGTTTAAATAAAAAAAAAAATAACCTACAAAAATTCAGTACACTTACTTTCTGGATATGCCTCGTATATCCTTTTTATATCATTTTCTTGTTTTATCTATTGGCTTTCCCATACTTATGATAAAAATCTTGAGATATTTCGATATTGAATATTTGAAAATAAAGGAAGCTCAGAAAATGTAACCATTCAACGGTGCATAGTCGTTCTTACCTGTAAGCTCAGAAAATGTAACCATTCAACGGTGCATAGTCGTTCTTACCTGTAACCACGTGGAACCGTGATTTGTGTGGAAAATTTCAAGAATTATCAGTAAAATATATTATGAAAAGTCAATTTCAGGACGTAATAAATGGCAAAAAAATCTAATTACGCATTATCATTGTTCTAATTGACAGTCTGTTACTGTACATAAATACATATTTTATCAGTTATTTTATTTGATATAACTTTATTTATGGATTTTTTCGATGTGTTCTAATAATAATTAGTTTATCTTGTGTGATTTAGTATCCAAACTAACTTAGTGAATGCTTCCATTACCACAACTTAGTGAATGCTTCCATTACCACATATTTTTAAGGATGGATATATTTGTGAATCAATAATAACAATTAAAAATATTTTTAGCTCAACAAACGAGACCTAGATGATAATTTAACTCTTAGAAAACACAAAACGGAACAGCAAAAATTACAAATGGAAATGAGAAAAATTGAAGAAAACATTGGAGAGCTGAATGAAGATACACTAGCTGCCGAAAAAGAGAAACTCATTGAAACCCAGAATGATGCAATTTTAGATAGAGTAAAACTAGAAGGTGATATAAAAAATTTGCAGGTATATACATGTCTTTTTAATAACTCAATTTGATGATTTTCTAAAGTTTACGAAGATTAATTCAAGTTTATAGTCTAACTAAAAATGTGTTCGACCACTCATCAATATTTCGGAAAGTTGTCCCGCTGAGAATGCTGCAGAAATCTGAACAATTTGTAATCAGATGGCCCAATGTCAGGTGAACAGGGGAGATGGGGCAAAACTTCAGCCTAAACCCCTGATCTTGTTCTGGGTCTGTCTTGTAGAATGTGGTCTCGTCTTGTAGAATGTGGTCTCGCATTATCATGCTGCAGAATGGCACCTTTTCTGTTAAACAGCCCTGGATGTGTAATGGTAAGAGTTTGGTTCAGACATTCCAATTGTTGACAATAGAGGTCTGCTGTTATGGTCTGACCTGATTCCAATACCTCAAAGTGAACTATGCCTGCAATATTCGTCGAAACTTGCATCTTACCTGGAAAAAGCCATTGGTTTTTGTGCTTGATGTTAACGTATATAACGCATTTCTCATCTTCAGTGACAATTCAATGAAGAAATGGTTCCTTTTCCTGTTTACTTAGCAAAAAGTTGCAGATTATGGAATGCTGGGCTGTGTTTTCAGCTGAAAGCTGGTGTGAGACCCAAACTCCTTGTCTATTGACCTTACTTATCTGTTGTAGATGCTCTTGAACAGTAGACCATGATGAATTCATTATGTTGTTCTGATAATTGATGGTCTGATGAGGACTTACCTCAACAGCTGAGTGCGACAAATTGTTGTCCAGCTCCACTGGCCTTCCTGAACGATGGGCATCAGAGAGATGGAAATTGCCCAATCGGAATTTGGCAAACCAACGCTGGCACTCACAGACATCTAAAGCATTAGGATAAACACCACAAATGTTTTTGGTGGCCATTGTTGCATTGTTCCCCTTGGGAAATTAATACAGCCTATAATTCATATCACCCACTTCGGGTTTCATTTCACTCATTTTATTTAGGCTTAATCTGAAAAAAATCAATCGAAATTTAAAAAAAATGCTAATTAATTGTTCAAGATACTTAGTTCACTTGGAGTGAACACAAACATTTAATAAATAACACAAAATTACATCACATAAAAATGCCAATATTTTCTAGTACTCATACTTAACATTAATTTAGTAAAAAAATCTTAGTTTTCAATAAAAGCATGTTTAGCTTAAATATACTTCAAAATATGTATCAACCAACAGGAGATGGTGAAAGAAGCTATGAACGAACTACAACAACCTCAATATAAACATATTCATGAAAATTATAAGAAAAAGTTTTCTGAATTGATTTTGTTGAAAGCGGCAGATAAAGATCTTAAAGACTATTCCGTATCCATGGATGTGTGTCTGATGAAGTTCCACAAGGAGAAGATGACAAAAATCAATAATATCATCAGGCAAGTATGAATGGATATTGTGTTGTATTACACTTTCGTCGAATACAATACAACCTGGTGGGTTAATTATCATGTGGTAATCTCTTTAAACTGACTAGAAAGATATGAAACAAGCCTTAAATGAATACCAAACACTTTTTAAGAAGATTGGAAGACAGGGGCCTTAATCAACTAGGCCATGGAATTCTTCAATTATAACTTGTGTTTTTATCTTTTGTTATTGAACAAAAATACTATTAAAATTTAGTACAATCAACATCCAATTATAACAAAGTCTCTTTCAAACATGAGACACAATTCTTATCTATAAGATTAAAGGGTTAAGTAACTGATCTTTAAATTGATGGATGTATACCCAATATGCTCTAATAATCTAGATATCTATCTAATTATAACACATCGATCAATAAGTCCCGGGACTAACCAACAGATGGCGCCTCTAACAAATCCATACTATTCTCAGTTAGTACCAACCTTTAGAAATTACGTGTCAAACTTTCATGACATTGTGTCATTGAGTTACAGTGGCTTTAGTAACGCTACTTATGCTATTTTCAAAACAATGGAAAAAACCTAATTTCGTGTGTTGATAAACCATTGCTTTTTAATGGGAAAAAATACCGTTCAAACTCAGCGATGGCTTGATAAGTGTTATCCGGGCTCTGCTCCGTCAAAACAACCATTTGTTGGTGGTATGCTGATTTCAAATGCGGTCGTACAAACACAAATGATGCTGAACGCTCTGATCGTCCAAATGAGGCTGTTACACCAGAAAACATAAAAAAAAAACTCAAAATCGCAATGTAAAGTTGCGTGAGATAGCTGACATCCTGAAGATATCATTTGGTAGTGTTTACACTATTTTGCATGAAAATTTGGTCATGAAAAAGTTTTTTTCGAAATGGATGCCGCGTTTGCTCACAATGGAACAGAAACAACAATGCATCGATGATTCAGAGCGCGGTTTGGCACGCGAAATAAACAGGAGTTTTTGCGTCGATATGTGACAATGGATGAAACTTGGATCCACCACTATACTCCGGAATCAAATCGGCAATCAGCTGAGTGGAGAGCAGCCGGTGAAAGTTGTCTGAAGCGACCAAAAACTCAACAGTCGGCCGGGAAGGTTATGGCCTCCATATTTTGGGATGCGCATGGAAAAACCATCAATAGCGAATATTACATAGCATTATTGGAGCGTTTGAAGGCAGAAATTGCAAAACAACGGCCCCATATGAGAAGAAAAAAGTTTTCTTTCATCAGGACAATGCACCGTGTCACAAGTCGATGGTAACGATGGCCAAATTGTATGAGTTGAACTTCGAACTGCTTCCGCACCCACCGTATTCTCCAGATTTGGCCCCCAGCGACTATTGGCTGTTCGCAGACCTCAAAAAGATGCTCCAGGGAAAGAGATTTGGCTCCAATGAAGAAGTGATTGCCGAAACTAATGCCTATTTTGAAACCAAAGATAAATCGTTCTACACGGCTGGCATAGAAAAGTTAGGAAAGCATTGGAATTAATGTATCGCTCTTGAAGGAGACTATACTGGACACTGGCGTATACTCCTCCATATATAGGAGTTCACGGCCATTATTCAAAGAGAGAGAGAGAGAGAGAAGGAGACTATGTTGATGAATAAAGAAAAATTTTTGCAAACAAATGTTTTAGTAGTTAGTCCTTAGACTTATTAATCGATGTGTTAATTAGACTGATAATTATCAGAGGCTTATTGGAAATATATATGTATTCCTCATTATATACTATTGCGCTTTACATGATTTCGGTGTGACGCAATTTAAATAATATTAAGAAAACAAATTACACAAAGCTGATTTAAAATTTGCAATCACGCTATGAAAATTGCAGCTGCATTATTCATTCTCATTGACAATTTTTTGAAAAAAAAAATCTTGTTCTTATGAGAAACTATAATCTGACATTTTTCCACAACCATACAAAAGAGAAAATCTGATGCACGTATCCTCTTGCACTTAAAAAGGTTCCCTGAGCATACGACGCTTTTTTTCAGTCTTTTTTCTCTATTTTTTTTTCCATAGTTTACTTACTACTTTCAGTAAGCTAATAGCTCTGTAACTTCCACGCTCCATTCTTGCACCCTTATCTTTATGTAACAGAACAATCACTGTACTCCTCCAGTCTTTCGGTGTGTAGTCAGATTCCCAACATTTGTTGAAAAACTTTCACACTATGACTTGATCACGACCTAACACTTTGTACAATAACAATAATTTGTCAAATAAATATGGTGAATAGGATCTATTTTCCAATCATCATGATCAGCTGTGCCTAAATGCCGGAAAAATTGTAACTTCAGTCTTTCTCAGATGCTTAGAATTGAGTGTCATATAGTGATGATACACTATTCCATAAAATAATAAATATTGACATAACCTTTTAGAGACATGTGGAGAAACATATACAGGGGCAACGACATTGATTACATAGAAATCAAGACTGATGAAAATGAAGGCAATGCCGGTGGAACTAAAAGAATGTATGATTACAGGTAAGTGTATTATTTTTTTATGTTTATATTTAAAGGGAAAAATAAATCACTTAACAGTTTCAAACTTCATTATCAAAGAATTAAAAAAAATTCAATTGAGTGATCCTCGTATTAAAACATTTGACTTTGTAATACTTATGATGTATAAAATGAGAGCTGTCTTGGTCTAAAAGTAGACAATCTCATTGATCTTGCAACATATTCAGACATATTCATTGATGTTGCAACTGAATCTCCATTTTAAACTTCCAGGGTAGTACAGCGTAGAAATGACACAGAAATAGATATGGCTGGACGCTGCAGCGCCGGTCAAAAAGTACTGGCATCCCTTATAATTCGAATGGCATTAGCAGAAACATTTAGTAATAGGTAAGTAAAGTTATGTTGTTTATAGTTAAGGCATTAACGTTGTGGAGGTTTAAAGACATTTATCAAACACTGTTTATTCCACTTTTTTGTGACGGTATAACCCTACTGGTTTCAAGGTTTTCACCTCATCTTCAGGGGAGCACAAACAAGACGGTGCTGTTCGAACTGGTACTGATATACACGCTTCAACGGTTGGGGACTGAGGAGGGAGGGAGGCATGGGACGATTCCGGCCAAGAACGGAGAGATTTTTGGGATATAACTGTTCACTAGATGTTCGGATCGATGTACTGACTTAGAAATTTCTAGGGCCTCTAATCTGTCCAATTTATTTCCGTTACTACTGATATGTAAGAATTTGGCATCATCGATAGAAAAAGTATGGTTTTCACGGTGACAATGATTAGCCATTTCAGAATAAATTAGAGGATTTGTTAAGGCAGATTTGTGTTCACGAAATCTCTTTTCAAAAGATCTTCCTGTTTTTCCTATATAGAAATTATCACAGTTAGCACATAAAAGTTTATACACACCACTGTTGCTAGGTATTCCATTTTTGCCTTTCCCATTAAATAAGAGTTTCCGGAGATTAAAATTAGTGTAAAAAGCTGGCTTTATGTGACAATAAGTAAAGTTAGTTGAATATTTTTTCATCATCATTCTTGCACTTGTGCTTTGTAGGGCAATACAACCTTTACCAGAACAACCATCTGTTTATATCGTTACCTACACCTTTCCACCTGGTTAAATACTAGTCTGTTGTAATAAATTTCATTAAAAAATAGCTAATTATCTGGTCCTTGACATGCCTCAAATTATCTGCAGATAATACTTTCGTAGTATTCTTGTCTGACGAGATAAATTGTTTTATTAATTTAGACATGCAAGGTATCTCCAAAAAGAAACGGAACTTTTAGTGTTTCTTAATTTACTTGCTTTGTAATCTGACTCGAGTCCGTCCAAGTACTCCCCTTCACAAATATACCGCTCCCAATATATTTTTTTCAGTTCTGAAATGCATTCTGAAATAAATACTTATATCTCAAAAACATTCATATCTTTTTTAATGCATATTTCTATTGCAAATAGGGTCGATTAAATTTTTATATTACTTAAACCTCAGTTCTTCTATATTGGCATCATAGAGATACAGTATTAAAAATGTTTTGGCCAATTTGGTTCATTTACAAAAATGTAAATGCTGCTTAACATAATATTAATGTAAAGAATTACCAGCTTGAAACCTATGAATTAATAGTCTTACTTATGACCAAAACCTTTTGGATCTAAGTAGTATAAAATATAAATTCAGTCATGTTAGGTTGCATGTAATGTAAAGAACAGAAAGTGTATGAAGAAAATATGTTCCTCTAGGTCAGGGATGGCGAACCTTTTTGAGACTGAGTGCCAAAAATTATTTTTTTTCAATAAAATAATATGTCGCGTGCCACATGCCATGGAAATAAAAATGCATCAAATGTTTGTGTAACTTCAGATTTTTAATAAAAACAAAAATTAATACACCGAGGAAAATAATTAAGTACTTATTAATGGCGAACTAAGAGAAATAAATAAAAAAAATAGACTTGAAAAAAATTGTGAACCTCAAAACTTATTAGTGAGATTTTTGTTGTTGGATGCTAGATGCCATGCAAATATTTTATATCGGGTTCATAGCTGGTAGCTTTTAATAAAATACAAGCAGTAGTACTTTCGTCTGTAAGTCTACTTCTTATGTCTGATTTAATAAAGTTCATTGAAGAAAATAATGATTCACAGGAATACGTCGACGAAAAAATTGTTAATATGCCCATTGCTATTTTTTTAAGACAAGAAAAAGTTTCCGGGATGGATTGCCAAGTTGTAAGTACTTCATTTTCGGCATTCCTCTGGACTGGTCCAACGAATCGATCTCGCTCAATTTCTTCCAAAACAATTCTTAAGTCTTTAAATTTTTGTGTCCATATCGAACTCGACTGAAAATCTACCAATTTCATTTCAAAATCATCTAATTCCATGTATTCAAACATTGTTAAGTTTAATTGTTGATACTTATATGTGTCTGGATGGGTAATAAATTTTGTAGTTTCTTCAAGTTGTCGAAACTGAAAAAACCTTCTTGAAAATTGTTCTATTGTTGCGTCTAAAGCATTTTCAAATGATTCTATTAATTTTCCTACGTCTGGCTTTTCATGGATTTCCAGATCCATCATGTACGAGTATTTTTTTAGGTTGGGAAAGTACTTAAAATTTCTGGTCATTATATCACGCTTAAATATTTGTAACTTAGCTTCAAATGCTTTTATATTATCAAACATAACAGTTATTATTTTGCCACGGCCTTGTCATTTTATATTTAGATCATTCAAATGGGAGCAAAAATCAGTAAAGAACATCAATCTCAAAATCCACTCAACATCTGATAATTCTTCATACTGAATTATTTTCTGGTTACTTAAAAACATATAAATTTCATCAAAGCACTCGACGAAACGCTGAAGTACTTTGCCGCGACTAAGCCAACGAACGTTATTATACATCGTTAATCCATTATACATCGAATTGACCTCATTTAATAATGATTCAAATTTTCTTTTGCATAAAGGATGCGCAGCAATATAATTGACTATCTTAGTCACAAGTTTCATCACATCTTCAAAAGATTTAAGACCATCCTTTGCACACAGCGCTTCCTGGTGTATTATACAATGAAATGCTAACAGTGGATGGTCAACAAACTTTGCAAATAAATTGACGAATCCTGCTGTTTGGCCAATCATACTGGGTGCACCATCTGTACTTACTGAAACGATTTTCGACAAATTTATTTCTGGTCTAGAAAGAGCCTCTACAACTGCTTTGCAAACATCTGTGCCTTTAGTAGTTTCTGGTAAAGATACCAAACTTATTAATTCTTCCATTATTTTATTGCCAACAAAATATCGAACAAAAATAGCTAATCGAGCCGAGAGAGTGACATCAGTGCTTTCATCAAGACAAATAGAAACCCAATCACATAATTTTATATCTGTTTTTTGTTGATATGTTACATTTTTACCCATCTTCAAGATTCTGTCTTTTATTGTATTTCGAGCGATAGGCAATTCTTTTATTCGTTCGAATATTTTTTCTTTATTTCCAAAATCCTCAAAAAGAAATGGTGCGCATTCTAAAAATGCATTATTGATGTAGTCTCCATCGCTGAATGGTTTTCCATTTTTGGCAATTATTTTGGCTATTTCAAAGCTAGCAGCAACATAATTGGAATTACTATTAACAAACTTATTTAAAGCACTCGATTGTAGATTTTTGTTTTTGATTGCTCTTAAAATATATTCTTTTTGTTCATCTCTGCTTTTGCCAAGAAGTTCCTTATGAATTGTTTCATAGTGTCTTTTTACAGATGATGTTCTAGATACCACTGACACAGAACATATAACACATATTGCTTTGTCACTTCTTTCAATTACACCGTACATTTCAGTCCACCAATTTTGAAATTGTCTGCCAGAATTTTTACTGCTGGCTTCACCAAGTTTTTGTTTCTTATATGGTACAGCCATCTTTGTGGGTGCCAATAAACAGTTTGTTTCTGTATTAATTAGATTGTTTTTAAAGCACAAATTGATAACAAAACTGCTCCGATCAGGTAAAAAGTTATTCTGTCACTGAAACATCAAATCGTCGAATTTAAATTGTCGATAAATCATATTCATCCACAAGAGTAGCAATTATACACCTAAACCACAGGAGAGCTGATGATCTAATGCGCATCGAGAGCGCGCAGTGCGACGTATGTCGTGGATAAATCAAACACTTCAGAACGGCTCGTGCCGGGAGCGAAGTTCATTACAAAAAAAATACACCTCAAGGGACTAGCACCGCGCGGGAAGCATTAAACAATGCGATTTATTTATGCATGAATGTCGTCATATCCTTCGTTTCTGAAATTATTTATGAACGAAGAAAATACACGTCGCTATTTAAATTTTTTTTAATACTATTTCTATAATTTTTTTTATTTTTTCTTATACACTTTTATTTTTTCTCCTCATTCGCGTGCCACGCAAAATCGTCTCGCGTGCCACCTGTGGCACGCGTGCCATAGGTTCGCCATCCCTGCTCTAGGTGTTGCCAATTATACACTTTTTGGAAAGGTCATCTAAAACAGTTGGATTTTTCAATCCAGAAAAACCTAAAAGGACATGAAATTGGCAGATAAAAAGAATGTGTAATAAATCTCAATTGGACTGTAGATCATTAACAATATACTAAGCTAAATAGCCTTGCCTGGAGGATTACCCAGGCAACACTACAACTCTGAACCCAAAGGGTAAGGGGGAATGAAGATGAAAAAATATATATTCTTAATGTTGAATTACAAATTATTTTATAAAACATGTGACAAAAATGTTTAAGTAAGAAAAAAACTAAATGTCTAAATTTGAAATTATCTAATTCAATTATAATTGGCTGAATGAGGGTTACTTTAAAGAAACTGGAGTAGGTTGATGAGTTCTGCTATTTGAGCAGTATGTTTACTTGTGATGTGCAAGTTGAAAGTGAAGTAGTGACAGGAAACAAGGTAAATGGAGCACTTAATGTAATATACAACAACCACGCTATAACGGAGCACTTAAACTAATATCAAAAGTAGCAAAAATGTTAATACGAGGGTGGTCCGATAAGTACTTAGCCTACAAAAGAATAACAAAATTTTTGGAAAAGTGGCGATTTATTTCTCAACATAATTTCCTTTGAGTTTGATACACTTGACCCAGCGATGCTCCAACTTCTTTAACCCGTCTGAAAAATACGTTTTCTGGAGGTCTGCAAAGTAGGCCTCCGTGGCGGTGATAACCTCCTCATTCGACTCAAATTTCTGCCCGGCGAGTGACTTTTTCAAATTTGGAAACAAAAAGAAGTCGCACGGGGCCAAATCAGGAGAATACGGTGGATGGGGCAGCAGTTCGTAGCCTAATTCTACCAATTTGTGTGAGCCGGTGCGTTGTCATGATGGAAGAGCACTTTTTTCTTCGCTAAATGGGGCCGTTTTTTCTGCAATTCAGCGTCGAATCGGCCCAATAATTCGGCATAGTAGAGCCCTGTGACCGTTTTGCCCTTCTCCAGGAAGTCGATGTAGATCACACCTTTTGAATCGCAGAAAACGGTGGCCATCACCTTTCCGGCCGATAGGACAGTCTTCGCCTTCTTCGGAGCACGTTCGCCGGGTGAAGTCCACTGTTTCGACTGTTCCTTGGTCTCGGGTGTGTACCAGTGTATCCATGTTTCGTCGACGGTCACGAAACGACGCAGAAACTCCTTCGGATTGCGCTTAAACATCGTCAAACACTGCTCTGAAGTGGTCTCACGGTTGCGCTTGTCCGGAGTGAGCAAACGCGGCACCCATCGCGCCGACAGCTTTCTCATGCCCAATACTTCATGCAGGATATAACCTACGCGGTCTTTTGAGATGCCTACTGTCTCAGCTATCTCGCGCACCTTCAATCGGCGGTCTGCCAATACGAGATCGTGGATTTTTGTCACGTTATCCTCTGTGGTAGCCGTTTTCGGGACACCTGGGCGTGGCTCATCAAAAACCGACGTGCGACCACGTTGAAACTCGTTAAACCAATTTTTGACGGTCGCCATCGAAGGAGAAGAGTCACCATACACAGCATCCAAGCGCTCTTTGATTTTTCTGCGCGATTTCCCTTTCAAAAACAAGAATCGAATCACCGACCGATATTGCTCTTTTTCCATTTTTCTCAAATCCGCGGACACGCTCGCTTCCACACGCGGTCAAAACAAAACCACGCGTCCGATTCGGCTGAAATTTTGACAGTAGCTGTCAACGAGAATGTACTACGCGATAAAAAATTGCTCTTGCGATAGTGGTGCCATCGGGCGGTGAGGCTAAGTACTTATCGAACCGCCCTCGTATATAATAGTATGTCGGTGCCCACCTTGGCGTATGGAAGTGAAACTTGGACTTGACAGGATTAATGCTGTGGATATGCATTCACTAAGAAAAAAATATGGAGTGTTGATTGAATATTCTGCATAACGAGATGTATGAATGTAGAGACGAAAGTCATATCCTTGGATAAAAAAGTTTGGCGATCTGTTCTCTTTATGGCGTGATGGTATGTATGTAGCTATCAACATTTTTTTTTACTTTGCAGTCACATTCTTTTAATTTAAAATGTATTTTATTGAAATGACAAAAGTAAAGTTTTCATTCCATAATTTTTTCAAACATAATTTTGTTTGAATGATGAAATTTCATTTATTTCAGGTTTGGCATTTTGGCACTTGACGAGCCAACCACAAATTTAGATAGAGAAAATATCACCAGCCTATGCAACGCCTTGGGAGAGATGGTGCTCACAAGAATGAAACAGAACAACTTCATGTTTATTATAATCACTCACGATGCTGAATTCCTTCAGTCTCTAGGTCGTGTGGACAAGCTGACACATTTCTATCGAGTTACGAGAAACCGAGAAGGGAAATCAAAAATAAACAGGGAATCCATGAATTAATTATTCCCTTGATCACATATTGAAGTGCAAAGTATGTGAAAATGATTTTCATTAGTGTACATTTATTGTTATTTATGATTTTTCTATTATGTTCAATATATGCACTTTTTAAGATTTGTTGCTGAAATGTTATACTGTATGTAATCTACTTAAATGTTATTGTTTTTGCGTATCTTCATTTCAGTTACCATTTTTATTAAATTATATTATCAAAATATACAGTTGTTCAGTATTATTAAGCCCAAATTTTGCATTAATTACATACATTTTCCTCAAGTAATAGAAAACTATTTGCAACCAAATCCACTATCACCAATGATTGAATACTCTCCAAATTTTACAAGGAAAATCAGCAATTGTTTCTTATTATGCAATCTAAGAACATTGCATTGATTTTGAAGAATTCTTACTCTCCTCTGGGATAACATAGACCCATTGCTTTTCTTGAACAAATACATTGCTTATGTGGTCTGTTCATCGAAGCGTCTTCTAAAAATGGAAAATTATTTTTCTCAACAGTGTGTTGTGCCAGGGTGTAGGTCGTACCATTTTTTCTGTTTTTATTATTTCCAAATACGAGTGATTTAAATTCATTCTTCATCTTTATTCTTCTTAAAAATCTAAATCTATATAAAGAAAAATGTAAATGTTCGTATATTGAAAATGTCTAATCTCCGAAAGTTCTCTACCGATCGCTTTGAAATTTTGACGAAAGTTGGCATTCATATACAGAAATGTTTATAGATTTTTATTTATATATCGGTGTATATAAAAAAGTTTAGAAATCAGAAAAAATAACGTTTGCGCCTCCTGCAGCGACAAACTCCAGCTAAACTTGACAGTTACTAGGTTAGTCAAAAAGTTTTGAAAGCGGAAATGAAAAAACATTTTTTTTGGGGGGAAATCACTTTTATTGCTCAGTATAGTCTCCCATAAGATCAATACACTTGATCCAACGATCTTCCAACTTTGTTGTCCCATCACGGAAGTGACTTTCTGGAAGGCCTGCAAAATACTCCTCTACGACGGCTATAACCTCTTCGTTTGATGAAAAATGCTTTCCACGAAGGAATTTTTTGAGGTGTGAGAACAGCCAGAAGTCAGAGGGAGCTAAATCTGGCGAATAGGGTGGATGCTGCAACAATTCGTACCCCAATTCACTGATTATCGCGATGGTTTTTTGAGCTGTGTGAGCAGGTGCATTGTCTTGATGAAAAATGATTTTTTCTTCTGCAAACCGGGTCTTTTTTCACAAATTTTTTCATCCAACTGGTCCAAAAGGTCACAATAATAATCAGAGTTGATTGTCTTACCAGTTTGGAGATAATCTATCAATAAAATTCCTTTTGCATCCCAAAAACTGACGCTAACACCTTCTTGGCCGATTTCTGGACACGAACTCGCTTCAGAGCCAAAATGCCTGGTTCACACCACTCCTTAGCCTCTTGTTTTGATTCAGGATCATGGTGGTAGACCCAAGTCTCATCCATAGTGATGAATCGACGCAGAAAATCCTTTTTATCCTTTCGAAATTGCTCCAAATGTTGCTCAGAAAGTCGCATTCGAACGTGTTTTTGTTGCATTGTTAGCAAATGCGGCACCCATTGTGCACACAGTTTTTTGAAACCCAAAACTTCAGCCAAAATATGCCATGTTGTTCCATGTGAGATGCCTATGGTGTCAGCTATCACATCCACAGTCGATCGATGATCTTCCAAAACCATATCCTGTATTTTCGCTATGATTTCTGGTGTTGATGCACTTTTTGGACGTCCTGAGTGTGGATCGTCTTCAACGCTTGTACGGCCACGCTTAAACTCCAAAACCCATCGGTGAACGGTTGGAAATGAAGGAGAAGACTCTTTTAATACTTTCACCATCTTTGCATGGATCTCAGTAGCCGATAAACCTTCCAAAACAAAGAATTTAATCACTGCACGATATTCGGATTTTTCCATTGTTAAAAAATACACTGACACGTCAACTTCAAATGGCTTGTAAACAAAAAATGAATTGACAGATCGAAATGAAATTTTGAGTACGTTCTTATGAAAGATGAAATATTAAAATGGCGCAGAAATTTTGGTTTTTCTACTGCTCCATAGATGTCGCTTTCAAAACTTTTTGACTAACCTAGTATGTCACATTGCATTTTCGATGTTTCGGAATTAATATTAAATAATGAAATCTATATAAATAAAATATTAAATAATTTAATGTTTAATAATAAATAATACATTTTAAATTTTCAAATACGTTTATTGAAATGTCGCGACATGAGCGCCAATTTGTTTGACAGTTATATCAATTTCATTTTCGACGTTTCGGAATTAATGGACTCAAATTTATTGACTCGAAATTCCCAAAAAACTAAATACATCACATTTAGCATATCTACAAGAACTCAAGCACCTACAAATAAATACATAACACTACACACTTGTTCACCCATGTCTGACTGTAGTTGTGTTTCCTTGGAAAGGGTTGATAGTATAAAGTACCTTGGAGTTTATGTTGACCAGTTCCTTCGTTGGGAGGTCCATATTAACACTTTGAGCGCAAAAATCAGAAAACTAGGATACATATTCCGTATGATTCGAAATGTGCTCAGTGAAAATATTCTTAAAAGTATATACTTCGCCTTATGTCAGTCAGCACTTTCTTACGGTATATCAGTTTGGGGGGGATGCACCTTAACCCAGAAACACATATTACAGGTTTCCCAAAAATTGATTGTGAAAATAATCAATAAACTTCCTGCTCGGTATCCCACGGCGGAGCTTTTCAGAGAGTATCAGGTCCTGAACATAGCCAATTTACATCTCAAATCCATTCTCTGGCACTACCATCGAGAGGAGGGGAAGATGCAAACTCAGCAGACACACATGACACGCATGGCAACTAATGAAATGTTCACCATCCCTAGAGTTAAAACCTCTTTTGCCCAATGGCAATATGCTTATTTGGCTCCCATTACATACAATGGCGTGCCGACTTCAATAAAAGTAAAGGTAGGAAAACCATTTAGACAGTCGATCGGAGCGTGGTTGTTATTGCGACAGGATTTTGAGTACTTGGGCTTTCAGGATGAATGACGAGTGGAAAGGATTTATGTGAGCTCGTGAGTGTGGGTCTCTTATTATTGTTTTAATTTTGGTTGTTATTGTATTTGTGTTTCTGTGTGTTTTTCTTTTTTTTGTTTTGAATTTGTTTTGATTTTTATTCTTATGATTGTGTGCAGTATATTGTGGGATGAATATTTTTGGTCTTTCTGGAGCGATAATGTGTGAGGAGTTGAGTTTCGCAGGGTGTTTCTAGTTGTAGTTGAGTGTCACTGTTTGTCAGGTTGATGAGAGCGTGCAACGGGGTTTTTTGTGTTATCAAAAATCGGAAAGAAGTATCGATTTATTTTTTCATGCTAAATATCCTCAGTGAGATACAGGCAAAAGCCTAGTTTACTGGGGATACGACAAATGAAAGGCAACAAACCCAGATCCATTAAAATTATATGTCCAAATCAAATTACCTGTTGTTTTTTCTCAAATTGTGTATATTTCTTGTCATGTGTAATAATAATAATAATAATAATAATAATATTAAATGTTAAATATTAAATAATACATATTAAATATCTACTTATATAAATAAAAATGTTAATTTAAATAATAAATACAAAATTTTCAAATATGTTTTTTGAAAAATAGCGCCATCTGGCCGTAAAAATGGAATAAACTTTTTATCTGTCACATTGTTGCATCATCATGATGCGTTGCATTTAAAAATAGCGATCTTTCAATTCGGGTTTTTTAAACTGGTTTTTGTTATTTTAGTTATTATTGATTTTCATTTGAATTCATGGTATGTATCTGTGTATGTTTTATACATTTGAATTATTAAAAGCTTCACGTGTTTCATACAACTAACTTTTGACAAATGTCACATTTGATTTTATAACAAGATGTATTAATTTGTCATTATTGTTAGTTTTTTGTAATGTATTTACGTTAATAACTTGCTATTAGAATCGAGCCTTATATTAAAGTAGATAAAATAATTAAAATTACTGAACGTCGTTACAAGATTGTATTGGGGCAAATTTGTCATAGCATTTACAGACGTGGACAAATTATTAGACTCAAATTTTTTTTCAATGAAAAGTAACTTTATTAATTAATAAGTCTATTACAAAATATTGCAGGTCAAATTTAGTATGGACACTTTAGTGTAAATTGTCAATTTCTTTAGTTTTTTCTTCACTATCGTCCACATATTCATTATTGGATTCATGTCAGGGCTATTTCCTGGCCATGACAAAGTGATTGTTTGGTTTTCTTCCAAGAACCTTGTAAAACTTTTAGCTTTATGGCAAGGGGCCCCTTCATGCATGAAAATTACATCTTTATCTGGAAACCACGCTGCATTTGGGCCAATAACCTGGTTTCCAGGACTTATTTATATTGATCCTGCTACATTGTGCCCTGAACAATATATAATCTACCAGGGCCTTTAACAGATATTACAATCTAGACGCAGCACGATTTGGCAGGTCACCGGTTCACTTCTTTCGTAGAAACCGAAAATTGGCTCCAAACTTGGATCGCCTCAAAAGACGAGTCATTTCTTCGAGATGGAATTCGAAAATTGCCTGAGAAATGGGAAAAAGTAGTAGCCAGCGATGGACAATACTTTAATTGATCTGTTCATTCATTTTGTTTAGAAATAAATGCATTTTCGAACACAAAAAAACGGACCAAACTAATTTGTACACCCAATATAATAACATTATTCAGAAACGTCAAACCGAATATGTGATTAATTTGATCCCTTTCTTCCAGAGACGCCAAGAAATGTACTGAGGGAATCCACCAAGCCAGAGAAAAACTGCGTTTGAAGGGAAATATTTCAGAAAAAGATACAATCTCTCACCACTGGCTGGCATAATACCAGGATGAACTGCGCGAGGATTGGTAAACCGAAAACTGATAGACCGAGAGTGGCTGAAAGACGTCAAAAATATTGTATACCCACAAGCATTGTGAAATTAAACATATTAGAAACGTGTGCTTTCTCTTTCCTTTCTTTTCCATTTAACCAGACTGAGCCACAGCAACGCGTGGCCGGGTACAGCTAGTATTTACAATATGTTTGTACAATACATTTTAAATGAGAAGAATCTTTTATGAAACTCTTCACTTTCAAGCTGTTCTTTCCTTTAAATTAATGAGAAATAATTTTACATAATTACCTACGATCTTCTGCAGGACTTATACAATATTTTGGCAATTGTGCATGTAGGGCAATTGTAATTAGCAGCCAAATAAAACAATTTAGATAGGAATATAATTCTTTATATTTTAAAAATTCATTAGATGAATAATTTCATTCACATGAGCAGTAATCATTTCTACATCTAAACTCAATAATCTTTCTTCCTGTACAACAGCCAACGATACTCCCAATTGTTCAGCAATAACAGAAGGAGAAAACACTTGCAATATACATTTTTGTAGATAAGGCAAAAGCTCATCCGTGAACAGATTACAGCAGGTTATGAAAAGTTCTTTCTCCGGTTGAGAGAATGCTTGCTGTTCCCTGTGATAGTATGCAACCAATACTTTAGACGCTGCTTGTAAAGACTGAGAAATATCCGAGAGTACTTGGCGAGCCAAACATAAGGGTGCAATTACCCGTATGGCATTCAGTGCTGATAATAATCCATTGCAGTATTCTGCCAAGGGATGAAAGTCTAACATGCTTTCGGGAGGTCCATTCTGATTACTTTCACTTTCGATTGTCACTTTTCTTGGTATTTTCCGATTTATCAACTTGTAATGTTTCATATCCATTTCAAATTGTGTATCTGTCTTACGTAAAGATTTTGAAAATTCATTTGCCATTATATTCCGGAATAGTGGAGAAATAACAGCTCGCATATCAGCCCCTACTCGCCCAAATGATAGGCACAAATACATGCATTGATTTATCAGGGATTCCAATGATGCTTCATCTTCTAAACATGTATTCTGCTGTAGAATATTGATTAATCTATTCACCTGAAAAATGAAATATGTGGTTACATTTATTTCTTAAGTCAATAATTTTTTTAAATCTCTAAAAAAGTAGCCACCACCTTATCCTTACACGTCTTGTTATTTAATATTTTTAATCTGTTTAATAGTGGGTTTGAATTAGAGCAACATTGAGGAGAGTCTGCCCTCTTAATGGTTATTAAATTATGTATTAATATCAATAGAAACACTATTGACGTGCCGGTTGGGTCATAGTCATTTTCTTTATATACATTTATTATAAAAATATATTTCTTTGAAAATACAGGACAAATGATTTCCCAATACCTTTGAGAGAAAGATTCTCCACAGAATATATGTTCCAATTTATGGAAACGAGATAGAGATAAGGGTATAACGTATAATTCTACACTCTGTATGGCGGAGTTAGAATAGCAAAAGTCATAAAAGTTACTAAACTACGCTGGCTTGGGCATTTACACCGCATACAAAATACTACTCTACAAAGAAAGCATTATTCAGCAATCTGATGGGATATGTTTTCAACAACTGTGATGAAAAACAAACTGGAAGTAGTGAGTTCTGAATCAAATTTTGAAAGCTGTTGCAATGGAAATGATATTCATTCGTATTGGAAGACTGTTTTAAGAATCCAGAGTGATATGAAGATAGCAGCATTGAGTAAATAGAGCAAGTGAGTGACTTGAATGTTGATTTGACAGATATTACTGAACAAAGTAATATTTAGATTCTGATATAATTTACTGTATGGCCAGAAAAAACTGGACCACACAATATATTGGATAATGAGAATATTAAATACAACAGAAAAAGTTATCCAGAAAATATTTGTGGATCTAAATTTTTTTCAGTATTCATTGGTGTAATTCTCAACATGGGAACAAAACCCCTTTCCAAAACACTAGTCAACTTGAGTACTGGTTAGCTACCCATTACAGCAAAATACTATTTTATTCAGATATATTGACAACAGACCAATTTCAACAGATTTTTTGATGATCCACTTGAAAACACAAACTGAAAACAGAAACTAAAGTACCTTAATTCAAGGTTTTCAGACTGTATTGGAACCATATGTATGAAAATTATTCAGCTACTGTCCCATACTACAAAGATTGTCGATCCCTGCCCTAAGGGATGAAAAGTGGAAATAAAAAGTATCACCTTTTCTTTCAACCAACAGGAAAGTGCTGCCATTCCATTCAATTCATCAGATTTCAATTTTGGTCCTTGGGTATCAGATAAAAATATCGCTTTATGTTGAGTTAATATATTAAATAAATGTATTCTGTGCAGCTCTACTATCTTCCGTAGTTGTTTGTCACCTGAAATTATAAAAAATAAAGATTCTTAATTATTTCCTTAACAATGATGATCTTGTAATTTATTTTTAACAAACACTGTTTATTCCACTTTTTTTTTTTTTATTTTTTTTTTTTTTTTTTTTTATGACGGTATAACCCTACCGGTTTCAAGGCTTTCACCTCATCTTCAGGGGAGCGCAAACAAGACTAAATGCTGTTCGGACTGGTACCGATATAGACACTTCAACGGTTGGAGGCGGGAGGGGTGAGGGGAAGGCTAGGTATTATTTCGGCCAAGAGCGGGGAGATTTTGGGGAAATAACTATTCAACAGATGCTCTGATCTGTATATTGACTTAGAAATTTCTAGGGCCTCCAATCTGTCCAATCTATTTCCGTTGTCGCTAATATGTAAGAATTTGGCATCATTGATAGAAAAAGTATGATTCTCACGGTGACAATGATTAGCCATTTCAGAATAAATTAGAGGATTTGTTAAGGCAGATTGGTGTTCACGAAATCTCTTTTCAAAAGATCTTCCTGTCTTTCCTATATAGAAATTATCACAGTCAGCACATAAAAGTTTATACACACCGCTGTTGTTAAGTATTCCATTTTTGCCTTTCCCATTAAATAAGAGTTTCCGGAGATTGAAGTTAGTGTAAAAAGCTGGCTTTATGTGACTTGGAATATTTTTGGTTATTTCATTTGATATATTTTTTATAAATAGGACTTTGCTCCATTTATAGGTATGCTTATAAGTGTTGTTAAATATATAATCTTTTATGAGTTTCTTTTTTGTTTTGTTTTTTAAAAGTGAATCAATGAGGCTTCTAGGATAGCCATTATTTGTAGCAATTTTTTTGATGGTTATTAATTCCTTTTTAAAATTGTCGTCGGTTAATGGGACACTGAGCAATCTATGAAGCATACAGTTAAAGGCGGCGAATTTATGATTATTAGGATGGTTAGAAGTTGCTGGAATTATGGAGTCTGAATAAGTATTTTTCCTATATATATCAAAGTCAAATGTGCCTTTTTTCCGAGATAATGTTAGGTCCAAGAAATTTAATTTTCCGTCCTGTTCTGTTTCTAATGTAAATTTTATAAAACTTTCTATAGAATTTAAATATTTAAGAAAATGGTGTAATTGTCTATCGGTACCCGTCCAAACACAAAGAATGTCATCTGCATACCTAAACCAGCACAGAACATTTTTGGTTAGCTTAAAATTACTCCTAAAGATACATTTTTCAAAATAGTTCATAAATATTTCACTGAGAAGTGGAGACAACGGTGAGCCAATAGCTAAACCATTCGTTTGTTTATATATTTTATTGTTGAAGTTAAAATAATTTTGTTTGATGCATAAGTCCATTAGTGAAATCAATTCTGAATTTTTAACAAGGTCCTTACTTTTGTCATTTATGATATTTTTTGCGAGCTCTAAGGATCTCCAACCTGGTATGCTTGGATATAGGTTAGTGACATCAAAGGATACCAGTTTTGCATTATGAGGCATTTCTATGTTATTTAATTTATCAATTAATTCCAATGAGTTTTTGATTGAGTATTCAGCTTTAAATTGGGTTAGATTATAAAACTGTTCTTTGACAAACTTACATATTTTATAGGTTGGTGCCTGGTTATATGAGACTACAGGTCTTATAGGTATATTGTTTTTGTGTAATTTGGCTAAGCCATATAATTGCGGTATTTGTGGATTCATTATACACAAATTCTTTTTAAAATTTTGGTTCATGATGGAGCTACAATTTTTAAGGACGGATTTTACTTTAGTCTGCAGAGAATTTAAAGGGCTGGTTTTTATTACTTGAAATTTATTGTTATTAAGAAATTCTAGGACTTTTTCTTCATAATCCTTTCTATGAAATATAACTATTGATTCACCTTTGTCTGCCTTGGTTAATGTTAAATTATTATCTTTCAAAGTCTTTTTGATGTTCATGGCCGTGGCTAGTTCCTTCCGGGCGATGTTATTCACTTGACACATGGCGATGGATTTCTTGATGTCGGCTGCACACTTGTATTGCACATTTTTGTCCTCATTACGAAGTAGTGCAACAGCGTCCACAGCGAGCTGCTCTATTTGGTTGGGAACATTTTTTTGAATTAGGGAATATTTGAGCCCTTTTGACAAAAGGTCCAGTTCTTCATCCCTAAATTTATGGTTCGATAGGTTAAACACTTTTTCTGCGAATTTTAAATCTTGACTTTTGTCGCTTGTGTTAATGTTAGGTATTCCGTTAATCTGGTCACATTTTAATTTATTTAGTTTTTTATCCAGAGTTTTTTTCTTTTTCGATCCAAATGCACTGACAGATTCATACACATAATCGTTAAAAAGGTCCCACTCAACCGGATGCAAACAATGAATGAGTTCTGTATGTAAAAGTTTTATATAATTTTGTAAGACGTTCTTTTGTATATGACACTGTTTGATTTCTTTGTTAAGCCATGTTTTTTTAGCACTTTTCACTGATTCTTGGCCTGATTTGGTTTTACTATTGGTATAAATATTAATGTATCTAGGAATAAGTCCATTTTTCTTACAGCACTGGTTGAAATATATTTTAAGAGACAACATTCTATCTTTAAGCTTGAACTTTTTATATATTTTCGCCTTTTTTGCCGTACTGGCATTTAATATGTTGTTTATAGTTAAGGCATTAACGTTGTGGAGGTTTAAAGACATTGTAATTTATTTTTAACAAACACTGTTTATTCCACTTTTTTTTTTTTTTTTTTTATGACGGTATAACCCTACCGGTTTCAAGGCTTTCACCTCATCTTCAGGGGAGCGCAAACAAGACTAAATGCTGTTCGGACTGGTACCGATATAGACACTTCAACGGTTGGAGGCGGGAGGGGTGAGGGGAAGGCTAGGTATTATTTCGGCCAAGAGCGGGGAGATTTTGGGGAAATAACTATTCAACAGATGCTCTGATCTGTATATTGACTTAGAAATTTCTAGTCAAGGCAGACAAAGGTGAATCAATAGTTATATTTCATAGAAAGGATTATGAAGAAAAAGTCCTAGAATTTCTTAATAACAATAAATTTCAAGTAATAAAAACCAGCCCTTTAAATTCTCTGCAGACTAAAGTAAAATCCGTCCTTAAAAATTGTAGCTCCATCATGAACCAAAATTTTAAAAAGAATTTGTGTATAATGAATCCACAAATACCGCAATTATATGGCTTAGCCAAATTACACAAAAACAATATACCTATAAGACCTGTAGTCTCATATAACCAGGCACCAACCTATAAAATATGTAAGTTTGTCAAAGAACAGTTTTATAATCTAACCCAATTTAAAGCTGAATACTCAATCAAAAACTCATTGGAATTAATTGATAAATTAAATAACATAGAAATGCCTCATAATGCAAAACTGGTATCCTTTGATGTCACTAACCTATATCCAAGCATACCAGGTTGGAGATCCTTAGAGCTCGCAAAAAATATCATAAATGACAAAAGTAAGGACCTTGTTAAAAATTCAGAATTGATTTCACTAATGGACTTATGCATCAAACAAAATTATTTTAACTTCAACAATAAAATATATAAACAAACGAATGGTTTAGCTATTGGCTCACCGTTGTCTCCACTTCTCAGTGAAATATTTATGAACTATTTTGAAAAATGTATCTTTAGGAGTAATTTTAAGCTAACCAAAAATGTTCTGTGCTGGTTTAGGTATGCAGATGACATTCTTTGTGTTTGGACGGGTACCGATAGACAATTACACCATTTTCTTAAATATTTAAATTCTATAGAAAGTTTTATAAAATTTACATTAGAAACAGAACAGGACGGAAAATTAAATTTCTTGGACCTAACATTATCTCGGAAAAAAGGCACATTTGACTTTGATATATATAGGAAAAATACTTATTCAGACTCCATAATTCCAGCAACTTCTAACCATCCTAATAATCATAAATTCGCCGCCTTTAACTGTATGCTTCATAGATTGCTCAGTGTCCCATTAACCGACGACAATTTTAAAAAGGAATTAATAACCATCAAAAAAATTGCTACAAATAATGGCTATCCTGGAAGCCTCATTGATTCACTTTTAAAAAACAAAACAAAAAAGAAACTCATAAAAGATTATATATTTAACGACACCTATAAGCATACCTATAAATGGAGCAAAGTCCTATTTATAAAAAATATATCAAATGAAATAACCAAAAATATTCCAAGTCACATAAAGCCAGCTTTTTACACTAACTTCAATCTCCGGAAACTCTTATTTAATGGGAAAGGCAAAAATGGAATACTTAACAACAGCGGTGTGTATAAACTTTTATGTGCTGACTGTGATAATTTCTATATAGGAAAGACAGGAAGATCTTTTGAAAAGAGATTTCGTGAACACCAATCTGCCTTAACAAATCCTCTAATTTATTCTGAAATGGCTAATCATTGTCACCGTGAGAATCATACTTTTTCTATCAATGATGCCAAATTCTTACATATTAGCGACAACGGAAATAGATTGGACAGATTGGAGGCCCTAGAAATTTCTAAGTCAATATACAGATCAGAGCATCTGTTGAATAGTTATTTCCCCAAAATCTCCCCGCTCTTGGCCGAAATAATACCTAGCCTTCCCCTCACCCCTCCCGCCTCCAACCGTTGAAGTGTCTATATCGGTACCAGTCCGAACAGCATTTAGTCTTGTTTGCCCTCCCCTAAAGATGAGGTGAAAGCCTTGAAACCGGTAGGGTTATACCGTCATAAAAAAAAAAAAAAAAAAAAAGTGGAATAAACAGTGTTTGTTAAAAATAAATTACAATGTCTTTAAACCTCCACAACGTTAATGCCTTAACTATAAACAATGATGATCTTTTGCGATTACAGATTGTCAGTTCATCCATCAGTTATTTAGTTATTGGTTTACTGAATGCAAGCTGTTGCACCATGTATAAAGTATTGATCAAATCTAAAGCTTTGATTATAAGGTAAGTTCCAAGATATTAATGGGTTCTACTGTAACTTGTCATTGAGCAGATTTGCAAAGTGAATTTTTGTCACTGCATAGTCCTGTTAGAATTTATGTAAAGCGACTAATATACTACAGAAAAACAAATTCAAATAAAGTAAAGTCTGAAAGTAAAACTTGGAAATGACCTTACTTTAAAAATGCTAGCAGATAATATTTTTAATCAACTTAAATTAAGAATACTGTTTTCTTTATTTATTATTTTATAATCTCACAGAAATCTCAATGCTTGTTATTCTAAATATCCAATCGGCCAAATATAGGCATGCAGTGGTTTGGAAATTTACTAAAATGAATTCACATTTATTATTTTCATCACTAAATGAAAATGGAGGATTCAGATTCAATACATTGGCTTACTTAACTCTTTCACTGCTGAGATAATTTCTATGAGAGGCGATGAGTGCGCAATATAGTTGCATCCCGTGATATTTTCACGGAAGTAAAACAAATTTTACATTTAAGAAAATATATATTCATAAATATAGAATTTGTTTATATATATCATTTATACATCGTCCCCTTTTACACCGGTTCAAAAATTGTTGGCTAGGTATTTAAAATTCATTCAGTATAGTTTCGAGGCCATGCTGTAAAGGTGGGGGCTACACATGTAAAAAATATTCTCAAATAAATTAAAAAATTTCAATTATTTTTTTGTCCTTTTTCAAATGTGTTTATTTTTATGCTATTTTTATTTTGTCCATTGGTAATTCGTCGCAAAATGAGATACCCAGTCTTTTTTTATTTTTATCAAACGTACTTGAGTGACTTTTTTGTGTGATAAGAGTGATGTCGGTATTTCGACGCATACCGTAATGGTATTTGAATGGAGGTTTTTATGACATTTTTCGAACAACATTATATTACAAAAAAAAACAATATTTTATAAAAACTAACAGAAAAATATACTTACTAATTAGGTGTACACAATATTTTTTTTTAAATAATTTAATATTTGTGGTAAAGTTGGAAACAATGATCCAAACAAAGACCAGGTTGTGTGGGGCAATCTGGACAAAAGAATAATGAAGCATTTCTTTTCTTAGCTGTATCCCAGCATTGCCTACATCTGCGTCTTTTGATTTTATTATCAGTGTCTTTTTCACAAAACTTCGGCAGATGTATCTTGGTTTTCGATTGTACTGTTTGTCTCGGAATTGATGATGGAGGTGGACCTAGTAATTTTTTTATTATAAATAGCCTGAAATCATACAACGGCATTTTCTGTGAATTGTCTGCATTGTATAAATGCCAAGAATTCAATAACATCGTCTGGAATAGATGAATGGCCAACTTTTTGTACCAACGTAATGTTTTCCTTTTGCATGGGTAGTAAGCTAACATCTGGTCATGATAGTCTATACCACCCATATGATTGTTGTAATTTATTACCATATTTGGTTTGGTGACCACTTGACCATGTCGGTTTTTACTATCAGACAGCTCCCCATCAAATTCAGAATAAATCATAAAGACTTCTCGGCGGTCTTTCCATTTGGTAACACATATACCATTTTCTGTGTACTGACTCACACTTTCTCCTTTCTTTAGTTTTTTATTTATAACATCGATCGGGTTTTCTTTTCTATTTGCTCGTAGTGTTCCTGTGACATATGTGTTTTGGTTCAATAAATTTTTTGTAAGAGGAACGGTATTATAGAAATTATCCATGTAAACTGAATATCCGGCTCCCGTCTTCCCCTCTAGCAATTTCTGAACGACTTTATTAGTGTGGCCTTTGCCACCTAACTCTTCATCTGATGATCCACTATATACAATTATTTTTACGGCCAATCCACTTGATTCCCCTAACATGTAAAGTTTTATACCATACTTGGCCTTTTTGCCTTTTATATATTGGCGAAAAATCAATCGGCCTCTCCAAAGAACCAATGATTCATCTATCGATAGTTGTCTGTGTGGATCATAAATTACTTCCATCCTTCCATTGAAAAAATCAATCAATGCCCTGACTTTTGCCAAGCTCGACAGATCTTCTTCATTATTGTTAAAATGAAGTGCCCGTAAGATGAGCAAAAATCTATCTCTTGACATGAATTGTGAAAATGCCGGTAAATTGAATAGGTAGTCCGTATTCCAGTAGTCACTCAACCGGTTCAAACGTATTGTTCCGGTGTGTAGTAGTAAACCCAGCCACACCCTCATTTCGTCTTTAGTGACATTTTTCCATCGCGTGATTCTGCTTGTATCACCTTCTGATTTCGACAATACTTCAACAGCATACAAATTAGTTTGGGTTGTCACAAGATTGTACAAATCTTCATTGAAAATCAAATCAAAATAATCTATTGGTTCTTTACTTGACATCTCAATTTTCAACCCGGGTATTTTTGAAAATGGTATAGAGGCTGGTTGTTTTTTTATATTCGACCATTGCGTAGAGCTAACATCTGGTGTTCTAGATGTTTGTGAAACAGTTTGAATTTGAATATTGTCATCATTTTCAATATTTGACTCAAATTCAGAATCGTCCTTGATGATGGTGAATTCCTCATCAATAACGTCACTAAATGAATCATCCATATCATCCTCAATCTTTTGTCTTTTAGAGCTCGATGGGCGATCCATTTTTCAAGGTAAACGTATTTTTTTTCGTAAAATCAAAAAGGAAACTTATATGATACTAAATATCACTATGTATACACCAATTACTATAATATATTTTTCAAAAGGCACTTATTTTTGCTCACAATTCACTATGTCACTCATTCAAAATTGAAAATAACTAGAAAACATAAACAAAATATCCCTTGCAGTGAGTGACCTTTTCACAAAACAGCGCTAGAGAAATAGTCCAATTATTTTTATTATCAAGTCTCACAATGAAAACAAATGGAATAACTAGAAAAAATATTATTTAAAACTGCGGGTGTAACCTCAACTTTACAATGCGTTGCACATGCGCAAACGCCCGAATGCTCGGAATCTTCCGAAATAATGACGAATATCATATGCTGATGTAATATACTAACAATATTTAGGCATGGACATGCCGCGCGTGTTCTGAGCATGAAGCCGATGTTCACATGGACACGCCACGCGTGTTCTCAGCACTGGACGAGTTAACCTCTCGAGTGGTAAGCTTTTTTTTTAATTTTAAAACATCGTTTGTTCAGTTGGTAAAACATGTAACTAGCCGATAATTGATTTAATTGTGTGGTATCATAAATAGATGTCATTGGTACTCCAAATCCTGACATGATCTGGGAATATTCGAAAAATAATTACTGCGCCCCAACCGCGGGGCCATACGCTATCTGACTCAGTATTTCATGGACCCACGGTTGTGGCCGTATGCACGGAGAGGTTAATACAGTAGTGGCGGGCTTTGAGAAGACCCCAATTTTGAAAGAAGTTCTACAATATGTAAAATACTAATGAATAGTATAGAATGCTACAGATAAACCCTTCACGAAAGGACTCATTAATCATAAAGGCAAACATATTTGTTATCTTGTTTTAAGAAAGTGTAACATAAACAAATAACGAAAATATATTTTAACATCAATAAACTAGCATTAGTTTATTTCACTCTTATGCATTGGTTTTTTAGACCTACGGATATTACACACTCGATAAATAATAGTGTAAACATTTTTATATGGCTTGGCAAGCGAAAGGTTGCAATTCACTCGACAGTGGTGGTCTGGAACGTAACCCAGTATATAAACGAGATACACCTGTACATATATCAGGTCTGTAAATATGAAACCGGAATTTGCTCACAGATGGCTCTAGTTGTCAATGTAGTGACTGTCAAACCGCGTCATTGGCGCCTTTTTCTTGTGTTTACATTTGTCAGACTTATAACTCGCAACAATACATGTCTGTTTTTGTGCCTGAAAACTATGATTTGTGGACAGCGTTGATTTTCTGTTACCATTTGAAGAAAACTGCTGCAGAATCGCATCGAATGCTTGTCGAAGCTTACGGTGAGCATGCTCTTGGTAAATCACAGTGCATTGAGTGGTTTAAAAAAATACAAAAGTGGCGATTTTGACGTGAGAAACGAAGAACATGGAAGACCACCGAGAAAGTTTGAAGATGCCGAATTGCAAGCATTGTTGGATGAGGATGGTGCTCAAACGCAACAACTCGTGGATCAATTAAATGTGACACGAGAAGCCGTCTCCATATGTTTGAAAGCCATGGGAAAGATCCAGAAGGTGGGAAAATGGGTTCCACATGAACTGAATGAAAGATAGCAGGAAAACCGAAAAACCACTTGCGAAATGCTGCTCGCCAGGTACAAAAGAAAATCATTTCTCCATCGAATTGTGACTGGCGATGAAAAATGATATATTTCGAGAATCCTAAGCATAAAAGATCATGGGTAACTCTAAGCAAACCAGCGACATTTTTCACTAATTACACTTATCACCGTGACAAGTACCTCCATACACTGAGGCTCCATTTAGGCTGATATACCAGGGAATACCTTGTTTGGTTTTAAAGGATAAGCAAACAGCCACATCCGGAATTACTGTGTCAGTCCATCGTCTCTCATAGACAGAGGGAGGTTATCATCGGGTCCCAAATATACACATAAAGGGAGCTGTATGATATACGGAACAAAAACATTACTCTTGAAGAAAGCCTCAGAATAGAAGGTAGGAAGGATTGTTGTGGTAATTAAGTGAAATAACATCGTTGTTTAGTATTCTAATAAGTCCACAAATTTAAAGTTGAAATCTTGGATTAATGATTTTAATTTTACCAACTTCCAAGATAGCTTTCGCAATTTTGAATTATTAAAAAAATAGGACTGTTACAATCCAAGTACAATAGTTAGAGACAGTAAATTATCAATGGCTGAACTGAAAAGCTGTGCTTGACATTGAAATAATTTATAAACCAAATAACAATTCATTGATATAATAGTTTTTAGTTACATTCTTCGTTGGTTGCTTCAGATAAAGCTGTGTCAAACCACGTTCCTCGTGCTTTCAAAAAATGTAGTTGTAGACCATCTCCTACATTTCTCATTTTATTCAATTTCAACTGATATCCAGCATCGATTTCAGAAAGATTTATTGTTTCATCCATAGCTGATTCATACACTGCATTTGCTCTTCTTAGATATCCCAAAACCTGGATAAAAATAAAAGGTAAAATATTAATATCAAAAACTGATCTCTTGCAGTCAGATTTTTTAAATAAAGTTTACTGAAAATATTCTTACTTGAAGGCATTGAGGTAATGGGAGATCGTATCTCAATTGATTGAATAAACGGTGAAGTGTTTCAAACCAAAGCCTTGTAACTTCCGATGTTATGTTCTGAAATGAAAAGTGTACATTTTTTCATAACATCTTGGTAAACTTTTGCAAAAATAAAATAAACGTGATCACAAAACAATATTCACACCTGGATTGCTTGAACATCACTGTAACGTCTGGATAAATTTCTGATGTATGTAAATAAATCTAATGCACTTTCATAATCGCCTTGATTGAGAGCAGCTTGCATTATCCCTGGCAACTCCAAAATGCCTAGCAACTGCTCCCGTTGACATTGTATCTGCTCATTGAACCTTTAATATAATAAAAATACATAAATCGTTCTTATTTTATTGTTCTTAAAAATTTTTGAAGGTAACAATTTTCTACATCTCCTTTTCAGAGGCGGACTAATTTTGATGACAAAAATAATTTCCTCCACATTAGTGTTATCATTATCATACTTGTCGGAAATAGAGGTTCGACAACTTTGTATAACCACTGCAGGTGAGAAACCCGCATGTTCTGATCTCTTACATGCCACGTGATACCAAAAACGAGTATTAAATCAGCGCAATAAAGGAAGTCATATAGGATGAACGAGGAACAGAGTAATTTAAGTTGTCATTTTACTGGGCTTTATGGTGGCCCCTTCTGTCACAGTGTTCGAGGTGCCCCCAACTATAAGCACAAGTTAACAGTGGTCAAAAAGATTTACGTAGACCTGAGCACCTGCTGCATTCGGAACTTCTCAGGTTTGTCGAAAATACCTAGTGAACTGGGGCAGCTGATTAGTTTCAGGAATACCGGCATTGTACTTCTCCAGAAACTCGATACCTGGAAAGGTCATACATCAGATCTTGAATCGTCTAGGCGTGTTGTGGAAGTTGTTTCGGGGGACGGCAATCCCTTGCTTCCATTGCTGTTTTCGACAATACCATAAAGGTGTTTTTCCTCGAGCATATGTCAGATGATAAGCAGACCGTTGTTGAGATCGCATGCAATGGTTTGAAATTTCATATCAATGTATATTTCAAATATAGCAATGATACTGAACATCGCCTAGGGCTGTAGCGGACTCTGGGAATCCAATTCAAGTGGGAAGTGATTTCAACGTCGAGTCTCCTCTATGGTGTCCGTAGTTGGCTCCAACTTAAAATTAAGTAGGAGTAAATTGGTGGAGGCCTTTATTGCCCATTATGAGCCTGGCCAACACATCCTTGACCAATTTATACAATAGGTGCTTGTCAAAAGGTAATTTCCCTGAGTGCTAGAAGACGGGTCTATTGATCTTCATCTCAAAGCGCTGCAATAAACCCAAAACAGATCCAATGGCATATAAGCCAATAACCCTCCTGCCACTTTTGGGCAAAATCTTGGAAAAACTCATCATTGATAGGTTCAATTCGCACTTTGAACAGAACTGCCCACTTTCCCCTTTGAAATTTGAATTAAGAAGAGGAGGCTCCTGGGAGGATGCCATTTGCCACGTTCAACGATGCATGGCAAACTCAAAAGAGAAATGTGTTCTTAATTTTTCTCAATATTTCAGGCACCTTCGCTAATGCCTGGTGGCCTATGATTTTAAAGAAATTAAAACTCCTCAATACTCCCTGGAATATTTTTAAGTTAGTTTTAAGTTAAGTCAGGACTGCTTCAGAGATCGCAGATTGAGGGTTGACACTACACAACCTCTTGATGTTGAAATGAATGATATATACTTTAAAACCTTTCCAAGAAAATGAGACATTCTGTCAGAGTCACATTCTGAGTAACGCTTATATTTGGTAATTCTAAAGTTTTAAGATAACAGACAGGCAGATTCTGTCCTTAATATGTAGAGATAATTTACATATTATTATTTTCAATTAATATTCTGCAAAGTGACACAACCAAGGAGAGCAAATATCATTGTCAGGATTTCCAATGATTGAATGATTCCATGTGACCACTTCAGTAGTCATATGAAATCAATCGTCAATCTCATAAATTTCACTGTGAGAAAATTTAAGACTCCATATAAGAATGTAAATGAAAAAAACTTACCCTCTATCTTTTATAATATTCTTTGAGACATTAGCAAAGTTTTCACATTCTGTTATCAAAAATGGCATTTTTTCTATAACTTCACCTAGTGAGCTTTTAGAAGCATTAAAATCCTTTAATATTCTATTGGAACAATCTGCAGTTTCAACAAATGTTCTATAATTTGTCAGTGCCAATTCTTGTGTCTGTTCAGTCAAGGTTTTTGTTTCATCATTCAATCGTATTGGCTCAGACAATATTTGCTCAAAAGTAAATTTTCCTAATTTGTTGAAATATTCAGCAGTCACTGTATCCGAGAGATCTGCAATGAAAAGAAAAAAAAATATCTCGATGATACTGTTGATCTGGATGATATTTAAAAACATACGCCATTGTGACCAATTACCACACTCCAAGAGTACATCCTAAATATTAAAACAACTCTCAAATGACCTCAAAGCTCAACCCTGAGCTTTAACTGCTAAAATAATTTTCAGTGCATTCATTTTTATTGAATATAGGCAAATTTAGATGTAGGGAGATTCACAGTATCAGGATGGAAACATTTTATGGTATCATTGTGTTCCTGATGGAATGTATAGATGATAATATGCGCATCTAAAGTAAAGCAGTCAAGAATGAAATCCACCAGGAAACCAATTTGCTTAAAAATGCTTCCAAATAATACGAGGCATATCCAGAAACTAAGTGTACTGAATTTTTGTAGGTTACAATTTTTTTTATTTAAAGAAAAAAATTACGTGGTTAACGTAGTACATATGTAAGGTATTTTTCGACATAGTCGCCATTCCTCAATGCAGGTGGTGAAGCGGGGTATCAACTTTTTGATGCCTTCCTCGAAGTAGTTTCGCGCCAACCCCTCCGTCCAATTCTCCACCTCCTCGTCGGTGAAAACCTTTTTCCACCCATGTGCAGCTTCAGGGAGGTAAAGAGATAGTAATCTGAAGGTGCTA
Organism: Odontocerum albicorne; assembly: GCA_949825065.1. Lineage (NCBI taxonomy): Eukaryota > Metazoa > Arthropoda > Insecta > Trichoptera > Odontoceridae > Odontocerum > Odontocerum albicorne. The sequence continues at coordinate 28,306,341 of OX463844.1, read as the reverse complement.
GGTCAGGGGAATGCGCGGGATGGTTCAAGACATCCCATTTAAACGAGGCGAGCAGTTCCTTCGTGGCGTTGGCCGTGTGTGGTCTTGCATTGTCGTGCAGCAGGCAGACTCCCTTTGTCAGCATGCTTCTCCTCTTGTCCTGAATCGCCCTCCGCAATTTTTTTAGGGTCTCACAGTATCTTGCAGAGTTGATGGTCTCCCCTTGAGGCATATATTCAATTAAAATTATGCCTTGACAGTCCCAAAACACGGATGCCATGATTTTCTTGGCTGAAATTGTGGTTTTGAACTTTTTGGCGGAGGGTGAAGAGGTGTGACGCCACTGTTGAGACTGCCTTTTGGTTTCAGGCGTGTAGTGTGCAACCCAAGTTTCATCTCCAGTAACGATGGAGCGAAGAAATTCATCTCCATGGAGTTTGCAGCGCCTCAAAAACTCTTGCCTTTTTACAAAATTTCGCACTTGGCGGGAGATTGGTTTGACATTTTTCACGAAACGTGTTGTCGCGTCGACAGTTCTCAACGTGCTGACTTCAAACTAGTCTCATTGCGGAGGGGAAGGGTCAGGCTACACGGAAGTGTAGCCAACATGTCGAAAATAAAATCCATCCGGTCGTGAGAGCCTCAGTACACTTACTTTCTGGATACGCCTCGTATTTCGTTTGGCATTTGTTAATACTGCATATCTGACATATCACAATTTTTTTAGGAGAGCATAAAACTAAATACATAACTTACTACAAGGAAATTATAATAAAGTTTCTTACATATTCGTACATGTTTGAAAGTATACCACATTGATCAATAAATTCCGGGACTCACTACTAAAACAACATTTGTTTGCCAAAATTATTCTTTATTCATCAACATAGTCTCCTTCAAGAGCGATACATTCATTCCAACGCTTTCCTAACTTTTCTATGCCAGCCGTGTAGAACGATTTTTCTTTGGTTTCAAAACAGGCGTTAGTTTCGGCAATCACTTCTTCATTGGAGCCAAATCTCTTTCCCTGGAGCATCTTTTTGAGGTCTGTGAACAGCCAATAGTCGTGGGGGCCAAATCTGGAGAATACGGTGTGTGCGGAAGCAATTCGAAGTTCAACTCATGCAATTTGGCCATCATTACCATCGACTTGTGACACGGTGCATTGTCCTGATGAAAGAGAACTTTTTCCTTCTTCATATGGGGCCGTTTTTTTGCAATTTATGCCTTCAAACCCTCCAATAACGCTATGTAATATTGATGGCTTTTCCCTTTTCAAGGTGATCAATGAATATTATACCATGCACATCCCAAAATACAGAGGCCATAACCTTCCCGGCCGACTGTTGAGTTTTTGGTCGCTTCGGACGATTTTCACCAGCTGCTCTCCACTCAGCTTACTGCCGATTTGATTCCGGAGTATAGTGGTGGATCCAATTCATCCATTGTCACATACCGAGGCAAAAACTCCGGTTTATTTCGCGTAAACAGTGCCAAACAGCGCTCTGAATTATCGATGCGTTGTTTCTATCCCATTGTGAGCAAACGTAGTACCCATTTCGAAATAAGCTTTTCATGACCATGCAAAATAGTGTTAACACTACCAAATGATATCTTCAGGATATCAGCTATCTCACGCAACTTTACTTTGCGATTTTCCATCACGATTTTGAGGGTTTTTTTAATGTTTTCTGGTGTAACAGCTTCATTTGGACGACCAGAGCGTTCAGCATCATTTGTGTTTGTATGGCTGCATTTGAAATCAGCATACCACCGACAAATGGTTGTTTTGACGGAGCAGAGCCCGAATAACACTTTTCAAGCCATCGCTGAGTTTGAACGGTATTTTTTCCCATTAAAAAGCAATGTTTTATCAACACACGAAATTAGTTTTTTTCCATTGTTTTGAAAATAGCAAAAGTAGCGTCACTAAAACCACTATAACTCAATGTCGGAATGTCATGAAAGTTTGACACGTAAGATCTAAAGGTTGGTAGTAACTGAGAATGGTTTGGATTTGTTATTAGAGGCGCCATCTGTTGGTTAGTCCCGGGATTTATTGATCGATGTGTTAATAGTGTTTATTATATACTGTATATGTTTGAAAGTATAATAGTGTTTATGACATACTCGTACATGTTTAAAAAACAAATCGAAAAAAAATTTTAAGTTTGACTGTAAAGTGACAAGTGAAACAAGTTAAAAATCCACATAGTTATTTTTTATTACTTAGGTACAACGTCAGACAACTACTTTTGAAAAATTCTTTAGAACTAAGGTATTTGTGACAGATTTTCTTTATTTGCACTTTAATTGATATAATTACGAGGGTGTGTATAAGCTAGACTTTTTTGTTTTAACTTTTTTATTTGCAGAAAGAAAAAGACCAAAAACACATCCTTTTTCTATATAATCTCCTGCTTGAAAAATTCATTTTTCCCAGTGGATCGGTAGTTTTTTTATCCCGTCATCGTAAAAAGAAGTGGGTTGTGTCAGCAGCAAATGCACACAAACCCCTCTACCCCATCGTCGTCAATGAATCATTGGCCTCCCAGAGCTTCTTTCAGTGGCTCAAAGAGATGAAAGTCACAGGGCTATAAAGAGGGTGTTCCAGTCGTGTCCAACTAATTTCCTCCAATTGTTCGCATGTTACAGCTGCAGTATATGGGACCTCACGTTGTCATGGAGCAGAATCACTTCTCGTATCGGTTGGTCACGTCTTTTGCATCAATAAGCAAGTTTAACTTCACTCAAAAGCTCACAGTAATACGCCGCGCATTGATGGTGCGACAATCGGGCAAAAATTGGATGTGCAAAATGCCGCGCCGGTCCCAAAAACGGTCGCAAGCACCTTACCAGCTGACAGCCGAGTCTTGACTTTCATAGGGGCCTGTGAAAGCCAATACTCGGCTGTTTCGAATCTGGCGTGTAGTGGTGTACCCAAGTTTCATCGCAGGTAATGATGTGACTTAAAAATGCGTTCCATTCTTGTGCAAACCGCGCCAAGAGCCGCTCAGACGTGCCAACTTTTGTTCTGCAGTCAAAAGACGTGGGACCCATCGAGCAGACACTTTACGGAATCCGAGGTCCTTTATGATTATGGATTGAGTTCTCCGATAACTTATTCCGATTATTTATCTCAGAACAAATTTCGGCAACCGTCAAACATCGGTCGCCTTCCAGAAGATCATGAATGGTGTTAATGTTCTGTTCGTTAATGCTCGGGCGACAATCATGGCTCTCGTTTTCGACCCCTTCACGGCCTTTCATGAACTCATTATGCCAGGCAACCACACGGGGCATTGACAGTGTTTGATCCCCGAACTGTGCCGTCAGTCTCCGCAGAATTTCGGCCGGTTTTACGTCCTCACAAATGAGAAACTTGATAATTATGCGTTGCGCAATCGACGGGTGCACCTCTTTCTCAGACATTGTGTGCCATACTAATGACGGAATCTGCCGAGACCAGACGACCGCTCTCCCCACTCCTGATATCCCCAACCCATCACTCCTCGAGGCGGCCGAGCGCTCTTTAAAATTACGCGCTCTCAAACGTTGGAATGGTGAGGGGATACTGGACCTCGTAGTCGAGAATCCCCTCACCATTCCAACGCCAATTCTATTGGAAAGCGAACCTGTGCCATGTTTTTTTTATGAGCGAACCGTTGCACACCAGCAACTCATCGGACACACTGCTGTACTAGATCCGATGGCACACCGAAGTGAGACGATCAGAGCACATCGTCATGTGTTTTTTTCCTCTTTTTGAAAGAATAAATATGACCAAAATCATAGGTATCCTTATATTCCCGAATATTTGACAGAAAAAAATGCTTGTGTCATTCGATCACAATCCAGAAATTCAATTGTGTCAAAGGACATCTAAATTTTGCAGAAGAAATAATCAAGTCTATCAACTGCTGTTCTTCGGTTTCACTCAATCTGATGGATAGTCTGATTTTCATTTCTGTCTTATTTTTCACTCTGTTTAAAATAGTTCTTATTAGTATTCTAAAATATTTTTCTGCTTGATAAGAACTCACATTTTTTTTATTTTACAGCTTGTTTCAAAATGTTTTTATCATATTTTATGTGTTTTCATTCGAATTTGATTAAGTGTATTTAACTTTGATTATAATTCATAAAAAATATATAATTGGCTTAAACCTATTTATTATATCAAACATGCTTAAATACATTGAATTACCAGTTTTATATGCTGTATCGTTTCTCAAAGAAATAAATCATCAATTCCAAATTAAGAAGAAAAAACTTACTAATGTATAATATTTTAATTTTTATATGTATCGCTTGTATAACAAAATATAATTTGATATACATAACTCATTTTGTGAAAAAATATCCGATATAAGGTGTCAACACATTGATATGTTTCATAAATATATTATGTTGTGCCAAATCTTCCCAATCTCTTTTCTTTGGAAATCAAAAATTGAATTCATATCAATGTAACTGATAAAACAAATATTAATTTTAAATATAAAGTAAATTTGAGAATATGAGTGAAATATTTACTTCGTATAAAATAAATAACTTCTATTGAATATTTAAAGATAAGTTCATGAATCATATCTATTATTCAATAAGTTGTACTCTTTTTTGTGTATATCCTAGTAACTCTTAATGATTATCATGAGATTGGATACATAAAAATTTGAAGAATGCCACTAGACAAGGAATCATCCAAGTTTTAAGATTTTTTTTTTTGTTGAATCGAATGAACATTCATAGCAAAACTTTTAACAAAATAAAAATCTCGGAACAATGAAAATATTTTGGCTGAAAATGCTGCAAAAGAAACCCAAACCAATGGGCTTGGATAAAAGAAGAATTATTTAATAAATGGCTGATGAAGTCAGATGCTCCAATGAAAAGATAAAATCTTATTTAAATTGATAATTGCACTCAGCACACATTCAAGTTGAATTTTTACCTCCAAATTGCACAGCATTTTTGCAACCGTTGGATCGGGACATTATATGTGCTGTAAAAATGCATTACAGCAGTCAACTTATCAAAAAGCTATTACTTAACCTGATTTTGGACAAAAATAAAAGAATAGCTGTTCCGAAGCTGTGCATAAATTGAAACATTTTCGGGTTTATCTATTCTGTAGCACTGATACACCAGAAAATATTTTCACCAATTATGAAGTACATATTAATAACGCATTTATGAATGCTGCTTAAAAAACGATAGTTAAAATAACTTCATTCTTTGGGGAATATCGAGTACATTTGTACAACTTTTTATTCTAAAATAAAAGTTTTTATGCTTTATTTTTCTCCCATGTTTATAGTTCGGAAATTCTAGGATCAGTCCTGTGATAGCTCACAAATTTGCCCCAATACAACCTTATGTAATGTATTTACCTAAATAACTTGCTATTTATTAGAATTGAGGCTTATATTCAAGTTTATAAAATAATTAAAATTACTGAACATCGTTACAAGGTTGTATTGGAGCAAATTTGTGAGCTGTCACAGGACTCATCCTAGAATTTCCGAACTATAGTAGAACGAAATTTCAGTTTAACAAACTATTTTTTTATAATTCCATAAATTTCGTTACAATGGGATTTAACCTGTATACGTATTCAACAAATTAGTTAAAAATGGACCTTCTTGAGTGCCGGAAAATATAATCTTTAAAATATCTGCCGATTCTGCATCTGTGTCAGTCATTTTACTTAAAACCGTAACAACTTGAATTGGGTGAAATCAGAGACTTTTCCAAAACTTAATTAGTAAAATGCGTCGTTAAGTGTCACTTTTTATCAAATAAATCGCAAAGAAATATATGTTGACGTCAAATTGACATTTTGCCTATACAATTTCTTCTTCTTCTCGAATTGTTAGTGCTGGAGCTACATTTGTATCATCTCTGCTCCTGAAATCTATATTTATTAATTTAAATATATTGTTGCAATATTGTTTGATGGTGAAATCATCAACGCCTTAACATAGTTCTCAAAATCAGAATGAACAACATCTGCCTCCATCCCGGTATGACATTTTTCTAAAGTAATTGTTTTAACGCCGTGTTAGCGGATTTTTTATAGTCACGCAAAGCACTTCCAGGAACCTTATTTGGTTTTGGAAATTGCAACCATCTAACACAATTTCGTTATAGGTGCTCGTTAATTTAATTTAAATAATCATAATGCAAAACGTAAATTGATTGGCAGTTGATGGTCTCCCCTTGAGGAATATATTCAATTAAAATTATGCCTTGACAGTCCCAAAACACGGATGCCATGATTTTCTTGGCTGAAATTGTGGTTTTGAACTTTTTGGCGGAGGGTGAAGAGGTGTGACGCCACTGTTGAGACTGCATTTTGGTTTCAGGCGTGTAGTGTGCAACCCAAGTTTCATCTCCAGTAACGATGGAGCGGAGAAATTCATCTCCATGGAGTTTGCAGCGCCTCAAAAACTCTTGCCTTTTTACAAAATTTCGCACTTGGCGGGAGATTGGTTTGACATTTTTCACGAAACGTGTTGTCGCGTCGACAGTTCTCAACGTACTGACCTCAAACCAGTCTCATTGCGGAGGGGAAGGGTCAGGCTACACGGAAGTGTAGCCAACATGTCGAAAATAAAATCCATCCGGTCGTGAGAGCCTCAGTACACTTACTTTCTGGATACGCCTCGTACATAGGGAGATTGCACGAGTGGCAATAAATTTGAATCCACTCATACATGGCATTGCATTAAATCGGTGAAAAAGTTAACAAACTTATTTTTCATATAATATCTTAGATTTAAAGTTGAACATTTTTATATAAAAACATACTGGCCTGTTATGATATAAATTGAAACATGATATTAAAGAAGGTTATTACAAACTATGAAAGAAGTCTTGAAATGGTATAACCATGTAGACAGAATGCGTTGTGGAAGACTTACAAAACAAATAAATAGCATAAATGATTAGAAAGTGAGGAAGAAGTTAACAGAAATGAGAAAAAGGAAAACTGTGTGCATATGGTTGAATAAAAACAATTAAGAAACATGTAAGGAGTGTGAAAAACAGAAGAACACACATGACGAGAAATATGGTTGTTATAAATAGAATACTATGTCAATATATTATCTCTATTTACTCCAAAAGGAATATGATAGTTTACATTGAATACAGTTTTAAAAGTATGTATTCTACATAATTTCGAGATTACTTGTACTTTTAAATTTATCCTTTATTCATCACAATTCATATTTTATATTTTGTCCAGTTAAGAATAGTGCGATAACTTCGTCTTATGTTCATATTTTGATTCTACTTGTACCTCAAAAAAAGAAAAGAATAAGAAATATTATCTCTGCATCACTTGACACTGGCGTATACTCCTTCACAAATAGTGAACGGCCATACTTCATTAAGAAGTATATTTGGTCTATGCCTTCAGTAAATTTGTTTCATAACCTCAAATTTAAACACAGGCTAAATAACCCTCATCATAGTATGTTTCTATTATCTTTGGAATGTTACTGTTAATTTTACTATATAAAATAAATTTGTTTAAAAAAATATATTAATGGGTTTTATGGCTTTACTAAATGTGAAATACTTTCCATAGAAATAAGTAAGTATTAAAAGTTTTTTTTTTTCATTCAAAATATATGATTCCTATAACGTACTTTAACGAGTAATAGTTATCAATGCTGACAAAATATCCGATTATACGTCGAGATCGAGGGATTAATAAAAGATAATGTAGGAATAAATTACTGACAAGTTTCGTAATTTTTTACCAAAATTTTTTTTTTATGAAATATTCTTAGCCAGAGTTATATGTTCAATGTCATAACATTGTGTAAATTGTTATCATTATTATTTTTTAGAAAGGTATCTGAGAGGGAATAATAATATCTTTATTGCAATTTGTACAGGATGTCATTTATTGCAAGAGGCTCTGCTCCTAACGACGCTATTTACGTTTCGAAAAAGGAAGCTGTTCGAATGCAATGGGAATTCATTTCTAACTGGCAGCCAAGGAAGGATGTGTAAGTTTCTTATAACAATAAAAAGTGATTGTTATTACCACTCATTATATGTATTTTCTGTTCATATTCATTGGGATATTAAAAGTTTACTCGCTTATTTTTCCTTCAAAAGTATGTAGAAAACATTACATCACAGTATTTAAAATATACAGTAATCCCCGCTATCTGCAGGATATTGGTTTTAAGCTCCCCGCAGATGGTGAAATCTACATATAATAGCCAACCCCTTCTAAATTACCATATATTATAATTTAGTATACCAATACTAGACAGCCGTTTTCTACACTGTAATATTTTCTCTTCTGTACAGTATTAAATAAATAAATACAAATAATTATATAATGTACCATCTTGAGCATTCTTTGTCTTAATTATTATTGTTGTGATGATTTGGCGATGTAACATTACCTAGGTGAGGAGATGAAGCGAAGTGAATAACATAATTGAGGTCCCGTGGATAACTTTATTATAATATCTTATATTAATCAAGACTATGCTTATAAATCTAACATGTATATGTGGAACTAAAAATACAGGGAAACCTCATTTAACATTATTAATTCAGCCTATAATCACGTTGGGCTAAACAAAATCACATAAATCATACACAGTAAACAATAGGATTAATTCTAATTAATCTTCTATGATTTAGTTTGAAAAAATACACTTCATATAAGTTTTATTTGAAAATAAAAATATCAAGAAATAGAAAACAATGCATGAATTTTTATTTGCTGAATGAATACATAATTAAATGATAAAATTACTTTTTTACAAAATATTGGAGCAATGATGTTTTCATTTCGTCATGTAATTTTTCATAGCTAACAATTGCTTTGTCCAAATTTCAGCGGTTCTTTCCATATTCGGGTCTGCATCAAATAAAATTTCCTATGTGCGGCTCGATGTGATCGAATGATCCCTCGAGTTCTTTTGCAGTTAACTTCTTAACAATATTTTCTTGATCTTGCTTACACTCCTTACATTCTTCATATGCACGCTGTTCTTCTAATTGAAGGAGATCATTCTCGCCTAGCTCTTCTGAATAAGAGTTAAGCAAATTTCTCACTTTATCAGTATCGAGTTCAATGAATCCTAATTCTTTTCCAATTGTGCAAATTTCTTCGACGACCTTATCTACTGAGCCATTGAAGCCACTAAAATCATGTGCACAATGAGGTAAAATTTTCTGCCACAAGCTCGTATATTACTGGCGGTGACTTCTTCCCATGCTGAATAAATATTGCCTTTTTTATACCATATTTCTTCTGAAACCGCATTAACTGATTAATCAGCCGCTTAAAGCGGGAAATAGTATAATTTTGCTTAAGTGTGTTAATTGATTTTCGCACAAATTGAATTCTCGTTAAGCGAGATTTTCCTGTACTGGAAGGAAAAAAAATATTTATGAGATGAGGATCTAAGAGAGAGTGTCAAAGATAAAACTGAACTTGGAGAGAGTTTGTAAAACAAAATAAAAAAATAATGCTAATTTGGAAATTAGACTGAAAAAGTACAAACAGTGTAAGAGGAACACAGAAGCAATATTTAGTAAGCTTTATGTGTATCTAAAACAAAAACTAATAAGCTTTATGTGTATCTAAAACAAAATATTAAAATTTTCTGGAAAGAAATAATTTTAAATATAGGAGGAATGAGTGAAGTGAAGGAAATAATGGATTGACAATAACAAATAAAAAGTATGAAGAATCGATGGAAGGAATACTTGGAGGAAATTAATGAAAGTACAAAGAGTAATAATAATTCTAGATATGCGAGTGTTAATGATCTGGTCCTATTGAGTTAGATGATATGTGTTAAAGGAGATAAAATCAGTCAAGTCAAGGCTCTGAAAAAAGGAAAGGCTGCAGGGTGTGATAGTATAGCTCCCGAGTATGCTGCATATGGGGAGAATAGATTGATTGAATGGATACTGTGGAACTGTTGGAGCTCTGGATCCGCTCCTTATCTAGAAAGGCTGTCAGTTTATAAGGAAAATGGCTCTAAAATGAAGTGCAATTACTACATAGTTTATTAATGGTAACTGAACACAAGTTTATAGAGAGAGTGAGGAAAATAACTTGAATAAAAGTTTTGGATGTACAAGGTGCTTTTTTGGTGGTAGAGAATGCATGGACCAGATTTGAGGGTAAAGCAAAAAGGTATTTTGTATATAGACTATGAGAAACCATATGATTGTACGGGAAGAGAGAAATTGTGTGGAAAAATTGGAAGATTATGGTGTGAATGACAAATTATTCAATGGAAAAATTGAGAACTAACTTACTGAATGGTTTAAAATTTCTAAAAGTGTAAACAAGGATGTGTGATTTCACGGTGGTTGTTTAATTTATATTTTCATATGTGCATGATTTAAAAGATGATGAGAGTGGTATAAGAATTAGTAAAATAAATGTATGTGAACTTTTGTGAAATAGATGTATGTGATGATATGGTTATGTTAGCTGAGAAAAATATGATTTAAGGGATACGATAGGTGAGCTGTATGATGGATACCTTGTAAAAGGTTTGAAAATTAATGAAACGAAATGGAAGGTTATAGAATGAGGTATGGTAAAAGTTCTGTTATCTGGGCAGTATGTTTATGTGTGATTGGTGAGTTGAAAAGGACATTGAAAGAAGGTTAGTAACAGGGAACAAAGTATACAGAGCACTTAACGTAATATACAACAGTCGTGCTGTGTAATGTGTTGGTGTCGACCTTGACTAGAATCTTGAAAAGATTCTGCATAACGAGATATGTGAGTGTGGAAGAGGTGAAAGTTATGTTTGAATAGAAAAGTATCTATTCTCTCTGCCAACTATACTAGGAACATGGCATAGTTAGTGATATGAATGTATATATGAGCTTGCTCAATATGGCATATGATTTCAATTGAAGGATCCTGTGTTGAATTTATGTTAACTCCCAGGTATTGACCTGATAGTAATCATAATGAATTATATTTTTCAGATGGTCGTTATTATATGCACCTGGATTTTTAAGTCTTACTAGTGGATTTGCAGGATTTTATATCAACAGATATTACCGCAGTAAATTGAAACTTGGGAGATATGGACATTTAACATCATACATGCCTGTAGTTTTAATGCCTGCTGCATTATGTGGAGTTTTCCACAGATTGGTAGGGCTATACTTATTATCAATTTTATTTGAAATCTCATGACCACACCTTTAATGAAATGTTCAGTAATTAAGAATTCTTTTGTTTTTGGGTGGTTTTATGAATTATGGTATTAAAAAATTATGTAAACATTACGTGGTAAATATTATCTTTTAGATTTCATTAGAAAGAAGTTCTTTCATTAGAAATAAGTCAAGTAAGTGCAATGCACTAACACGAATATATAGTATGTTGATGTGTGACAGAATAAGAAATGTTTTATTACAATACACAGGCAATGATTTAATGATAATTTTTAATCTATGTGAGGCATACATCCGATACAACCATTGAAGGTTATTTTCACATTTTTTTGTAGACAAACACTTAGTAATAAATAACTATTATATATTGTGTTTTTTTCTAGTTTATTTCATCTCGCATAATAATCTCAGAAGAAAATTGTGCAGTGTGCACAGAAACAAAATCAGTTCTCCTTCAGTGTGCTCTGAGTGTTTTATACCCTCTGATCCTTTCACCAATTGGTGCTTATATGGTATGATATTGATCTCTCTTTTCACTCTAATTTTACTTCATTGGTGATGTTTATTTATTTATTCTTTTGTGTAGGTATGTGATGTTTATTTATTTATTCTTTTGTGTAGATACACGATACATTTGATAATACACAGTAATTTCTTCTAACTAACCAGCTTATCTTGGATAAGTTAATGCGTTATGAATCTATGAGATTTTACAAACAAATATCTGATTAAATTCAAGTAAAAAAAAAATAATAATCTTGAAACAAAAATGGTATAAATAGAGAAAAATAATTAATTCAAGGAAGACATTAGAGAAGAGTTCGACCTCGCACTGAAAAACCTCAAAAACGGGAAAGCACCCGGAATCGATGACGTTCCGGCCGAACTAATTAAGGCAGCAGGAAAAGGAATCACAGATGCCCTGTTTAAAATGATACAGACAATATATAAGACCTGAAAGATACCAGAGGACTTCGAGAAATGCCTAATTGTCACATTACCAAAGAAGGCAGGTACGACAAAATGTGAGCAACACAGAACTCTTAGCCTAATATCCCATGCCTCAAAAATACTGACTAATATCATTCTAAAGAGAATTGAACCAAAAGTAGAGAACATCCTTTCTAGAGACCAGTATGGCTTCAGAAGAGGTGTGGGAACCAGAGAAGCAGTACTGTCTCTACGAATACTGCTAGAAAATAGAATAAGAAGAAACCAAAACACATACATCGCATTCATAGACCTGGAGAAAGCTTTTGACAAAGTAGAATGGAAAAGACTCTTCGAGATTTTGAAGAGAATTGATATCAAATACAGAGATAGACGTATAATCCAGGCGCTATACAAGAATGAGGCCGCTATAATCAGATGTGACGAAGACACAAAGAAAGCCAATATAAGACAAGGGGTAAGGCAGGGATGCTCTCTGTCACCTGTTCTTTTTAACGCCTATATACAGAGCGCGATTGACGACTTGAGAGAGAGAATGAGTCACAGAGAAGGTGTAAAGATACACGGGCAAAAGGTGGACATGATAAGGTTCGCTGACGATGTTGCTATGGTTGCTGAAAGTGAAGAGGAACTACAAGAGGCCTTAACAACTATGGAAAGCATTCTTCAAAATAACTACAGTATGAAGATAAATAAAGACAAAACAAAGCTGCTGACTGTAGGCCGAGCGCAGCACCAGATGAGAATAGTGATGTCGGGTAAACCACTAAAGAACACCAAGGAGTTTGTCTACCTCGGGAGCAAAATAACATGGGACGGTCGGTCCAAGAGCGAGGTCGACAGCCGTATACATCAGGCTAGACTTGCATTTAATAAAAGGTCGAAAATAATAGAATCAAATAATATAGACCTTAAACTGAGAATACTCCTCATCAAGACCTATGTATGGAGTATCTTGATGTACGGCTGCGAGACATGGTGCCTATCCGAAAGAGATAGACGAAGACTAGAGGCTTTTGAGATGTGGTCCTATAGAAGACTATTAGGAATTTCCTGGAGAGACCGCATCACAAATGAAGAGGTTCTCCAACGAATCGAAGGAGGAAGGCACCTGCTCAGGATCCTGTCCGAAAGGCGTGCAAGATGGATCGGGCATATAATACGACAAGAAGGCCTCTTGCATGCCATAATGGAGGGCATGACCGAGGGGACAAACTCTAGGGGACGCCCACGCCGAGAGTACCTGGAGGACCTGTTGGTGGACGTGCGCTGCTCAACATACACAGACTTAAAAAGAGCCGCACAGGACAGGGGGGAATGGAGGAGAAGAGTTCAAATTGCTGCAAACCAGTCTTAGGACTGCAACCACGGAAGGATGAGTAATGTAATATATTTTTTTTAATTCTACCTCGAATGTGAATAAGGATGCTTACCTTTACATATAATTAAGAGGTTCTCATAAAAAATACGCCAAAAGTTTAATTGAAGTGTATTTAAAAATAAATTTCAACATTTGCATTGAAAAGACGATCTCCGTGGCCTAGTTGGTAAGACGCTTTTCTCCCAAATTAAGGATTGCAAGTTTGATTCCCGTTGGGACTCAGATTTTTTTTTTTTTAATTATTGCTGTCTGACTTTCACTTAAAACCTCTTGAACATCTTTCTGGTTGATTGAAACAGATTGCCACATGGCAATTAGCCCGACAGGTTGTACGGTATACAATGAAAGTGTAATAAATTAGAATATTTTGAAACCAGATTTTCAGTTGCTTTTGAAATTACAAGAATGTTTATGCAAGGGTGCCTCATTATCAAGAGCACTTATTATTTTAGCGAACTAATCAAATAACTTTCACAGAAAAGGTATTTTTTGTGCGCACAAAAAATACTCCTACAACAGATGTATAGTGCTTAGTTCACTGGGGCCGTTCGAGAGAGTGTATACATGTAACATATTTACTAAAGCTATACACTAAAGGGCACAGTATGGTTAGCTCCAATACAATAAGATTGTGTGAGTCAGATTTTTACATAGTATGAGTGTATTGAAAAGATCTTTCTCAAATCTTGTAGTAGTAAAATTTATCTGTCAGTATGTTAAGTGTTAATCATTTATTGTCATTGGTTTTATTTTTTATTATAGTTTATGACGTGGAAATATAATCCTTTTTGTCATGTTTGTATTATTCTCCCATTAAAGTTTTATTCTTTCTTTGGATTGTGGCGAGCCTTCTCGGCGGGGAAAATAATCTCCCAATGATAACCTCAAAAGTATTTGCCCATCGCACCACATAACTTCTTCCTGCCTTAACAATAACACCATCCAATCAAGAGACAATAGCTCTTTGTTACCATTTGAATAGAATTCCGCTGGTTTTGATGTGAAAAAGTTTTCGACAAACTCTCAAATCTGGTTTTTTATTAGAGAAATTTTTCCCCATCAAAGTTTTTTGCAGTGATTGAAATAGATAATCAGATAGTGCAAGGTCAGGTGAGTATGTACGGTGGATGAGGTAGAACAGACTAGCCAAGCTCCAAAAAATTTATAATTTGGCGAGTACCTATAGATTATAAATCTGATTCAGACTATACAATCCACTCAATATATTAATATGTGAAAAATTGTATTTCCAAAAGCCACTGCTTAGTACATTTCCTTTCTATTATCTTTTCCATTTGGTATAAAAAATGTTTCAGACCAACAACAGTTATAATGTAAGCAGAGTTCCAGCCCTCAGCATGAATTGGAGACCATTTTGGAATTTCCATTGTAATTTGTCACAAAAATTGATGCCGAAGATTCCAATACTCATAGCATTAAACATTGTATCAGCTGCAACTGTAACTTATTTTGAGTTCAAAGATTTCTATTTTTTGAGTGACACAATGCGAAAAATTGAGAAAAAGATAGAAGAAAGGCGTATATAGAATTCAAAATAGGCAAGTGTTATAGTTAGTTACCTTTGTTGTTTTTATAATTAGTTTATAGGAAATAAATATTTGGATGACTATGATCTTTTCATTTAATGATAAATATTAGAGGATAAATATTAGAGATCACCTTTCAGTATGTGTTAGTATTAGTAACACATCAGGACAATGCACCGTGTCACAAGTCGATGGTAACTATGGCCAAATTGCATGAGTTGAACTTTGAATTGCTTCCGCACCCATCGTATTCTCCAGATTTGGCCCCCAGCGACTATTGGCTACTCGCAGACCTCAAAAAGATGCTCCAGGGAAAGAGATTTGGCTCCAATGAAGAAGTGATTGCCGAAACTAACGCCTATTTTGAAACCAAAGATAAATCGTTCTACACGGCTGGCATAGAAAAGTTACGAAAGCGTTGGAATTAATGTATTGCTCTTGAAGGAGACTATGTTGATGAATAAAGAAGAATTTTGGCAAACAAATGTTGTTTTAGTAGTTAGTCCCGGGACTTATTGATCGATGTATTCGTTTACATTTCTCTAGTGACTAAAAATTACTTTGAGGGTTGTACCTATATCATGTTCTATTTCTCAAAAAATCTGAACTTAAGGAGCCTTTTGTAGGCATCTGTCATCACCCTGCCTACACTACAAAGGAAATTGATTCCATCTAGAGAACCGTGTCTGAAAGTATCTATAGATCTTCCAATATGTGTAACTGTCACATATTGAATGATCTATAGATACTTTTTATGTGATTCTTTCCCTTTGGTTAGTTTTCTAACTAAACTTGTTTGAAATTCATATGCAGATAGCTCTAATGGTCACCTTACTTCACCATTATTTTAAAGTCCTATTTCAAGATGAATATTATATTTTGAACAAGGAGTACCCAAAAAACACCTTACTATATATTTACCTCACCATCATTTTCAAAACCCATTTCAAGTTGAATCTTATATTTTGAACAGGAAGTACCCAAAAACTAGCATATGTGACCGACCACCTTCCTACATATTTACCTCACCATCATTTTGAATTCCTATTTTCAAGTTGAATCTTATATTTTGAAAGCCCCTGAGATAAAAGGATTCATAAATTTAAATGACACTTATACAGGCCTGACTAAACACATATTATCATTTCATCCACCCAATATGATAATTAAATATACAAAAAAAAAACTATTAACATTAAAATTATCCAAATATAAAAATTATATAATACACTCAATATCCTACTCATAATGTTGGCAATGTCAACTTTGCATCATGGTGCAGTGAGTAATACGAGGTATGTCCTGTCAAAAATAAAAATATTGAAAGGTAAAAGTATTTTAATTTTGGCATACAATATTTACATATATATTTACACAATTTTTCAATATAAAAGATATACATAATTTTCAAATTTGGTTTGAGGCAACAGTTTTTTTCATCCCTTATAAAAATCTACTGCCTATTAGTTGAACTAAGTCATTTTCAATCGGATTAGGTGAAAGCCAATGTTATAGATGAAGATACATGTAGCAGTCTCTCAATGTACATCTTTTAGAGATGCATGGCTGCGTAGTAACGCACTGGACTTCCGTACGGAAGGTCATCAGTTTAAACCCCGCGCTGTGCTACTCCCTTTGAATGACACGGTCATTTTTTCTGCCTAGTAATCGAGGTCATAAAGATACCTATGACTTCGATCATATCTATTCTTTAAAAAAAAAAAAAAAAAGTGAGATGTACAGTGTATGATCGAATATTTCCCATTCAAACTGCTCCAAAAGTTCGACTGCTGTGTGAAAATTTGTGCAAATAACTACTCTAAATGAAATCACTACACTTTTTGTTTTGAATGACACATCTGTTTTCTTAAGGTTTCATAATATGCATTAGCCTTTTAGCTCCACATTTGAGGAAATCAATCCCTTCTTTTTAAGCTTTCTAATAGATAGAACTGTATGGCCAATTGAAAAAAAATATATATTTAAGAGGGGTTCAACTTTTTACATTCTTTGGTTATTCATTACATTTTTATGTCTAGAAACATTAGAGGTAAACAAAGCCATAAGTAAAAACGAAAATATAATAAATAACCAAAGAATGGTTTCATCCTTCTTAAACATTTTTCCTTTGGGCTAATAGACCACATACACTTCTGATGTAAGATGACACCAGTCTGACCTAAACATTGTTCTCGTAACAAACTTGGATAATTTAGCCTGAAAGTGCCTAGAGATAGGAGGAAGAAACACGTGCAGCGGAGATTAATGTAATTAGTGGAATAGCAAAATGAATTATTATTAAATATTATAATATGGAGTTCTGCAAATAAATCCTTTGATTAATCAACATTTATATTTTAATTCATGATGAATCGTGACAAAAATTATTTTAGTTTACTTCTACATGTGTTAAAGATCAAAATTTGGTTGAGATGATCGTATTGATAATAGGGAAACTGAAAAGATTTTTATTTAGATGTTCGTGATGAAGCAAGGTCTCGTCAACACATAAGTTTTGTTATATTGAGGGTTGTAAATTTATCGTTCCTGTTTTTTTCCTATTAGGGGAAAGAATATTAAGACTAAAATTAAAAAGGAGCATTTATATCACTATACTGTTTTTATTAGACCAAGAAATTATGGAAGTGATAATTTTTTGTCAACTCGAGCAATGAAGCAAGGGTTCATAAAAGGGGTAAAATAAGTTTTAGTCAATAACAAGATATATGTAAATAATTCAACACAATAACGCTAGACCAAAGGCAGCAAATGGAATCAGGAAAAAATATGGGAACATGAATTAGAACTTTCACCCCATCCAACATATTCACCAGATATCGTACCTTGTGATTACCATTTATTATTTGGATCTTTAGAATATACATTATAAAATAAAATTGTTAATAATGTTAGGAAAAAATCATGTAGAATTTTTTTCAGAAAACCACAAGTAATTCTTATAAATATAGTGTTGAAAAGTGCCTGAACGATAAAGAAAGGTAAGGATGGAAATTATTATGTAACTGTTTTTAAATAATTATTTTTCAAATAAATATTTTTCATCAACAAAGAATTTTTATTACTTTTTGGTCCCCCTAATACACAATATAATCTGTTTCTCGGATTTGAATTGAATCTGTATATGACACATGAACATTTTTATTTCTTAATTGTTTAAATGATTTTGGTAAGGATGAAAGTGGATGCATATAGAGAAAAAGAGAACAAATTTTCAATTTTATATATTTTTTTATAAAATGATTTACAGCGTAACCTGTCAAAATTTATTTGTCGTATTTTACAATTAATTACACAAATTTCAACATAGCGATAGCGTGATTTGAGAAACCTTAATGTTAGGTGTGAATTAATAACCAAATAGCTTTCCAAATTAAAGAAATTATCAGTAAATATGATATAATTACACTTAGCAACACAACTAGTTTGTGTAGTAATTAAAATTGATTAAATCCTATTGCAATATTCTTGTGGAAATTCAGTTTATTCGTGATTAATTATTCAGATTCATTGATTGAGCAAGCTTTAGTCATAAAAAACCATATGGAAGAAAAATAAAATGTCTCGGAGAGCGCGATAATGTCAGTCATATTGCACGCTTAAAATATATCATAAGAGATCATAATGGACAAATTAAACAGTTATGCGTACAGTGCACAAAAGATCTAAAAATCTGAAATAAAATTCACTATAAATATACCCCATCATGCCGCATAGCGGCAACACCATGTTACTGTTACCTCTTCACATTGTGTAAAACAGATATGAATGAACACAAGATCGGCACTTATGCTTATAATTAATAAACGTTATTAACATTTCTTAAAACTTTTCTGGTTTACCATTATACAACTCTAGCATTTCATGCTTAACACTTTCATAGAAAAATCTTCGACAACCTCAGAAGCTAAACAACGTTAGGAGTGACATAACCCACACATTATTACTCTTGTAAGTACTCAAAGTATCGTTGTCTGGTGTCGTGAGCCATTGTACTATCTCCAAAGTTAAAATTTTCAAATTTATTATTTGCAATCGAACTAATTACACATGCAATATTGGTTACGTTATAGGGCTGGACGGATTTAAATTTTGACAATGCAATCTATTTTTATAATTTTGTTTCAATTTTATTTTGTAAATGAAATCTTAAATTGAAAAAGATTCAGAAAATAAGTTGTGACAACTGGGAGCATTAGTTTTTTCAAATTTTCAAGAACAGTAAAAATAAGCCATTTTTCTTATTGATAAACTACATGATCGCTTTAATAAAAAATATATACATCTAGAAAAGAAGTTATTCTTGAAAGTATCACAAAAAGAATCTAATTAAGAAAATATTTAAGTATTGTTGATAATACTATAAGTATATAAAAATATGATTATTTGTAATGTAACAACCAATTGTTTTTCTTTTTCATATTTTGCAATTTTTTGTCTTCGATGATTAGCAAATTTGGCAAATCACCAGTCGTCAATTCTCCAGCATCGAATGAGAAAATGGAAGAATCATACTATGAATGACTACGAGAAATTTTGTGATTGTGGCCAAAATTAGCATATCTTTTAATATATTTATTTCAGCTTATAACATAGCTGCAATAGTCACTAAAGTTATATCCAAGAAGCACAATTCTGAAAGCTTAAATTTATAGGTTATGTGGGTTATGATCTCCAACTAAGTAACTGAAAATGCTCTTATCTGCTACGATCGTTACTCACATGCATTGACAATATCTGGTGTTAAACTATTACCTTCTGATATAACTAATATACAATACGAAAATTCTATAATTTGAAAGTAATCCTTTTAAAAATAGATATTGTCAATATACTTTTTCTTTAGTAATCCAGCATTTCCCAATCACAAGTGAGTGCTTAATAAATAGCAATCAGGATAAAATGTGTTTTAAAAATAATTGTACAAATCTTGAAACTAAAAGATGAAAAACCTTTGCAAACCAAGGAGAAAAATGTGTTAATATAAATAAAAATTAATTGATATATAAAGTTTTGATCAATATATTTTTTAATATCTGTTCTCAAAGCTCTAAAAAGATACAAGCTCAAAATATTATTTACATATATTGTAAATTCTTGTGGCAGTGAGTGAGTGACCTTAAGCAATTGTTTTATCTTATGCAATATCTATGAATTAAGAAAACATTTGTCTAAATTACTCCTCTTCATGGTAAAACATTTCTTAAAAGTTGAGGAGATAAACTTATAATTGAAACAAATAGAATATCACACATAATTAAAAATCAAAAGTAATGGAAAAAAATTCTTTTTCATTATGAAAATAATTTATTTGTAAATTCCACTAACATATTGTACTTTTGACGCAAATTTTGAGTTCATTTTCCAAAGCTCCTCGTCAGCATATCATAGCTTGTATTAGTGGAATTTATAAAGTAGATATTTTCATAATAACGATATGAGATTCCACTAAGTAAAATGAGAAACATTTACGAAAGTTTTTTTTGTTTTCAAGCATTATTCTCATTGAGACATTCCGTAATAAATTTTCAGAACAGATCATGCAACTTTTTTTATATACAACATCTAGGGACCATACTGTTATTAAAATCAATGGAAACTTTTAATAAAAAAATTTCAATATATACATATGTTTCTTTTGTGATGTTTGAGGATTGGGAAATACTGGTTTAGCTAATGAATTCGGCTCGACCAGCCCATTTTGTTTTACATTCAATAACCACAATAAAAACAAAATAAAGCTGAACTTCCATTACTCAAGTTTAGGGTAAATATAAGTGTTAATCAAATGTAAAATAAGAAACTATAGCTAAAAATATTCAATGATTCGCTTAATATTTGAGTTACAGAAGCTCAACTCTTTCTATCTGGAAAACAGATCATTATTTTTCCAGAGAGGATCACAATCATTCTACGTAATAATCACATGACCGGACCAATCAAGTCTTAGAGAACTATATCTAACCATTCAATAGATAACTATATCAGTATAGTTAAAATGATTCACACAATACAACATTCAGACATAACATGCACCGAGTGTACACATATAACTCAGTTTTTTTAAGTCATCTGTCAGAGTCGGTTAACGGAGTACCCCACAAAACACTCCTGGGAATGACAAATTGACATAGGGAGATGCACACTGCGCCATTCCAGTACTAGGGTATAGTTTTGCATTGCAATGGTACGCTTCATTCACCACCACAGGGAGGATACTGGGCCTCACCACAGCCGCCTCCCCTCCACAGGCATAATTTGGCCTCCACCTTTCCACTAAATTGTTCCCAAACGTAGAATATTTAATCGGATTATGGACACTTCCGTAGCTGAAATAAGGAGGTCCCCGGCCACCGTGGACCATCCCCACAGGTGTATATTTATAATCACAGGACTTATTGTAGTGGTCGTATTGTCGGGCACAGTGGTGCGGCTGGAGTCTCTGTGGGGGCGCGGGCTGTCTCCAGGGCCGAGCCCAGGGGGGCTGCTGGGGGGGGCCAGGCCGGGGCTGGGCGTTTTGCTAGCAACACCTCTGCAGGTACTCCTGATAGGTGGCTGTCACCTCTTCAGACTGGTACCGCGTCAACTTGATGCTGCGCCGCATGTCTGAGGTTATATGTGCCTTATAGCCTCCTTTGCGTAACAATGAGTCTATTGTCTGAACTTGGTCCCAACCTGCATCATACAATAATAGTGCATTTTACTAATCCATCTAAACATTTTAAAGATTATTATTACTTTAGAAGCAGAATAATGGATAGAGTAAAAGTTTTTTTTTGAATATTTTGATTATGAAAGCAATTTTACACTTTTTTCCTTCGTTTATTTTTTTAAAAAGTGTTCAAACATTGTCATACTACTGCAAATAATGGATTTCAATAAAAATGGACATGGTCTCTATGCCTTTAGGGTACAGATATATAACACTGATATTCACTCCTTAAATCACGAGGTTTTTTGGGTAGTATCAGAATGCATGCAAGAACAAGAGTAAAGTAAAACATTATTTTAATTTTGCTTTATACAAAACAGAGAAAAAACGCATTTAAGGAAGTTTCCAATCTGCAAAAAACAAATATAGCTGCTATAATGCAAAGGTTTGAAGGCAACCTAGAAGATTGTGAATACATGCATTTATCCCCGTCAACATACTTTTTTGCTTTATACATTTTATGCAGTCTCCGCAATAGAATAGCCTATTGTGAGGACTGTTAATCAGTATTTATCAACCAATAATTATTTAAAGGAGTGTACACATACACCATCATGCCATTTCCCTGGTGGGATAGACATAGAGGACAGAGCGCAAGACTTTCTTTTCTCGACACACATATTTTGTCTCTTCCACAGTTATACACCTTCTCATACAGATTCTACAATTTATCTTACTTTTTACATTTCCTTCTTTAAAAAATCATTCACTTTATCCAATCATACTTTTCTTGGTCTACACCTTCTACTAACATACGCGGTATATATTTGTATTGTTAGTCTTTCTTCATTCATTCGTCTCGGAGTGCTCTTGAAACCATCTCAGAGTGCTCTTCATCTTACTCAACACAATAACCATGAAGAACAAGATGATAATACTGAAAAGTGAACGTGGAACAAGACTTGAAAATCCAAATAAATGCATGCACTTAGAATACATGAGGTGACAGTGACAGTGAACCAAGTGATTAGGGATGAATATGAACTTAAGACTTATGTCTCAAGGATGAAGAACAGCACTCTGAGATGGTTTGGGCACGTGGAACGAAAGAATGAAGAAAGACTTGCAATATAAATATACAGTGCAAATGTGAGTGGAAGGCATGGTAGAGGTAAACCAAGAAAAGCATGGTTGGATTAAGTGTATGATGTTTTGAAAAAAGAAATGGAAAGTCAGAGAAATCTTAGGGGTTATATGAAAAGATGCATGGATGTAGAAGAGGCGAAAGATAGGAAAGTCTGGTGCTCTGTCCTCTCTGCCTACTTTGACAGGTGTGATAGTATGTATGTATGCAGAAGATTTTTAGCTGTTTTGTGAAAAAAAATGTATCAAAAAAAAAATTCGATGAAAGTACGAGTGTTTTCTAAATGTGAAATTTAAGTTGAATAAAGAATGTTTTTAATCAGAAAACAATAATTTTATACAAAAGAATGTTAAAATAAAAATAAGTGCTGCAAGAATGATATAAATTATACCTTGCTCCGTAGCCACTTGGGGTAAATATGTAGCCGTACGACGCGTTCCTTTTTCACTGAGGAATTCAATGCGAATTCCATGCACGCCCAGCTGCCAGTCCAGGTAATGATCAGCTTCTTCAAAATGCTGCAAGATCGACACTGATACCGTCAGTCTGGGCACTTCATCCCTCGTTATAGGAGGGAAACGAGAGTCCTTTAGAGCACTTGTGATCGCGTACTCACGCAAACCTGTAATCAATATCCATTTTGTATAATATACTATAAGACATAGAGATGGATTTATTGCTACAGTATTTATTTAAATCAACAATCTTTTGATTAGTAATTTAATAATAAATGGACAATTCTATATCAGGATGTGGAATCTTATTTTCGGGAGTTACAACTTCAAGTTTGACTCTCAATTGACCATTAAATTTTTTATAAATTCAACTTATTTAAATATAGATTTAATTGGAACAAATTTTGCAGTCAATGTGACTGAGTCATCCTCAGATCTTTAGTTAAAATTTCTGAAAAAATGGTTTTAGCAATTGAATAACTATTTTTATTAATTCCACATTTTTAGGCATTCTGATTGGTGATGGCATGCCAGGACATATATCCTGATAGATTTTACCCCAAAGCTTTCCTAATAAATTTTATTATTTCTGCATATGAATGTCAAAACTTTTATATAATTTCTGTATTCAACATGCCCAGTCATTGTGAAAAAACAAAAAAATGCAACAGACACTGGTTTAGTACACTGGCTAAATATCGAACAAATCTTATATTTGTGTTTAGCCACCTTATCTTTTGCCATCTAGCCATCTTATCTTTTGGCCTAGATTATTTATGTTCACATAAAAGCTCAATTGCATTTCATATATTTCACTAGGTATTGGAATAATCAACTAAAATAATTGTATCCACCAAATGCACTCTTACTATATATCTAGCATCTCTGTATCTCACTATAATTTATTAAGATATTACTTTATATTCATCAAGTTGAGCTTGATATTTCTTGATTATAATATTTTTTAGTTGGTTGGAAGATATTAATTATCCCTTGGCAATAAACCCGCATAAATTTTTAATTGTACAACGTAGTGTTAAAATATGTTTTTATTTTTTCTCTCAGTTCCAATTTAATTTTAAGTACTACTGGTATGCACATGTTCAATTATACTTTTTGCATAAATTTAGAGTTCAAGAATCTCTACAGATACTTTGTTTAGTAAACATGAGCCTTTTTTAATTTGTAATTTATTTTTATAAATTTCAAATAAATTAATCTTACAGTTTGACCCAGAGATATTAGTAGTGTGCGCCTTGGCACCCTGGGTTGTTGCAATTCATTTCCAGAGGTTTTGCAGGATATTCGAAAATATCAATAATTTAATGCGCTGATCACAATGATAGGAAACAACATGACACTGGTTTAGTTTTGGATATCAGTAAATTAATATCTTTTGCTGAGTGATAAAGCTCAATGAATCCTGGTTTCATTTACAATGACTTACTTAGCTAGTAACTGTAATAAAAAGAAAATATCGCTCAAAACTCGACGTGAAACTAAAATTGAGAGTAGCTGTGTATAGTTTGATTCCAATACTTGAGAAACTGTGTGGTGAACAACATGCTCACCTATCCCACTAATTGGTAATTTTATTAGGGTGCTTTGAAAAAATCTTTATAGACTTGTATGTTGGTGTTGTAAAACAGAAATGTTTGAAAACCGCTGGTTTATAAAGACTACACTGGCTTAAGTGTCGCAAATGGATTGATTCCAAATGTATCTTTGTATTCAAGTCCCTTATTGGGATATCACCATTGTATCTTTCGAATCTGTGTCTGAGGCATGTTCCTTTAGAGAGAAGTAGAACTTTGAGGTTGATTTCTTCTTCATTTAATTAATTTGTTGTTCCAAATCAATCCAATAGGGCAGAGTATTAGGATAGAGTGTTTGCTGTTACTGGTCCTGTGGCATGAAATGATCTACCTTCTAGTGTCAGAAATATGGGTGGCATGAGCAGCTTTAGAAAGCACTTAAAGACAATCCTTTTTGGGAAGTCTTATCAACATTTATGAGTGGGTTCGAATCCTGAGTGCCCTTGAGAAGAGTAAATAAATTGTCCTTTATTATTAACTTATTTATTACAATTCACATAGTTGGCGAATGCCCACTGTACTCATTCTCAGGTAGATTGAGGGAGGTCAATGAGCTGTCTCGGAAAGTTATTATTCTGTTATAGTGCAGAAATCCCCTTACTTATTCCATCACAGTGTGGAGATCTCATACAATAGAAGAAAAAAACAATGCTAGATTAGCAGACGGACAAATGCAGTATTATTTATATTACTTTTATATTTTTGATAAACGTCTTTGGAACCCTTTTTTATTCCCGAATACTGTATGTATTACACTTTCATTATATACAACAAAATTTGGCAGGCTTATTATCACATGGTAATCTCGTCCAAACAACCAGAAAGATGTTCAAGAGGCATTAAGTGAAAATGAGACTGGAATCCCTTTTTAAAAAGAACTGAGTTCCAATGGGAGTCGAACCCCCAGCCCCTGGGATAAAACCCAGGCGTCTTACCATCTAGGTCATGAAGGTCGTCATAACTGGGCCATGTTATCTCATACTTATATGTTGTGTATCTATATTTTATTTTCTACATTATCTGTATTTATTTTCATTTATATAGCTCACTAAGGCCTGCACTGATATCTTAGGATCTGGATTCAATAAATACATATACATAAAAAAAATATATTACTTTTTTTTTGTGAATTTTTGGCCATATAAGTTTATTTTTAAAATAAAATATTACTAAAATGTATTTGAAAAATGTCATTTACAAAAAAAAATTAAGCAACATCGATGCAACGAGAGAAAACTGGGTCTAAATATCAATATCTATAAAACAAAACTGATAATATTCAGTTAACAAAAACAAACTGCTTGAATAGAAAACAGGTGAAGAGATTAAAATAGTTCAAGTATCACGACAGTATTGTAACCAATACACTGGACCCAGACAAAGAAATAAAGGTTCAGAATTGAAGTAGGAATATCATCTTTCAATAAATAGTATGTGACCATTATTTTGCAATATTTTTTTTTAGAGACAGAGAATGGTTTGTGGAGTGTTCCCCATACATAGCCACGAGTTGTTATGTTCGAGCTTTCATGAATTCACTATGAATGGTAAAGTGGTCAATTTTACTCTAAATAGTTAAAACATTGACCCTGAAGATATGCACATTGAATAGATTGAAGAAATTTGAGTGAATACACAGAAGAATGCTAAGGATACCTTGGACAGATTTAGTAACTGCAATATCCTCCTCATTAGAGCTGGCACTCTTAGAGAGTTATTAAAGTTCATACTGTATCATATTTGGACCATGTTTTACATGGTGAAATATGGCCAATACTTCATCATCTCGTATTGGTTGAACAAGTGTAAGAGAGATTTCTTGGCTTTGCAACATCAGGGATTAGACTGGAGTATGACGTGTTGGAGAGCTGATTCATCTGGCTTAAGATAGAGGCTTTAGCTCTGGTAATCAATAATCCGAACGATCTGATATGGCACTAGAAGAAGAAGCAAGATATTTTATTATTTAAAACTATTTATTTGAATGTAATCTTGATTCATTTAATTTATCCAAGTATTCTAATACTCGTAGTGTTATGACGATTGATTATCAAACATGATAATTAGAAAGTAAGTTTTGACAAAATATATTATTTCTATAATACAAATGTGAAATTTATGAAGATAATAAAGTTGCATATTGCATACCTCATAATATTCATCAACAGATTTTTTTATGAAAAAGGTGTCTCGACAGTGTACAAGCCGCAAGCAGCTTTTAACTCGACAGCTCCCTTACAGGGATCTAACACAATTTTTCAATACATCACCAATGCAGATATGAAGAGAGTAGTACCATAAGAACGAGAGAACAATATTTTCAAAGAGAATATATTCTGACATTTGATTAATAGATAATGTGTAAAAAATATTTTTAAGAAGTATCTTTATATGCTTAGCATGTTATTTGAACAAATACTTAATATATGATTGTGACAGATATTTGTCCCATGTTTTATCGGTTTTTAAAGTCTTTTACTTGTAAATTTAGAAATAAGTTCAATCAATCATGTATGATCCATTTTGAACGATGACCTCCTTTAATTTTTCTAGTAGCTGAAGGATTCCACTCTGGTAGAATTCCTGAGACTCGCTTGCAAAAAACTGTTTCAAGTGATTTTGGCAGGAAATCAAATTTGATAAATTTATACCATTAAAAGAGTTCTACTAAAATTGAATCAAATGATACTCAAAAGGTGCAAGGTCCGGACTATATGGTAGATGCACTAAAAAATCCCAACCAAGTTGGAACAGTTTTTGATGAGTAACTATAGAAATGTGTAATCTGGCATTGTCATACTGCAATGCAATGCCTTTTCTATTGGTCAATTGCTTGCTTCAATTTGGTCAATCGTGAGCAGTAAATGACTGAAGCTGGTTGAGGAGTTCTGCTATTTAGGTAGTATGTTCTCAGAAGATGAAAGAATTAAGAGCGATATCGAGCGGCGTATAGTGATAGAAAACAAAGTCTATAGGGCACTAAAACATATATACTCGAACTGGAGTATCAAAATCTGCAAAGATGATAGTCCACAATGATAGTCCTAATTTCGAATAAATGCTGTAATTCATGCATTGAGAAGAATACATGGAATGACAATGTATGATAGAAAACAGAATGAAGTGATCAAGAATTAATATGAACTTAAGGCTGTGTGAAGTAAAATGAAGAGCAAGCTGAGATGGTTTGGACGTATGGACAAATGAATGAAGAAAGACTAACAAAACAGATATATAGTGCAAATGTGTTTGTATGAGGTGCAAGGATGTGGAAGAGGCGCAAAGGATGTGTGTCAAGATAAGAAAGTCTGGAGCTCTATCCAACCTGCCTTCCTCGACAGGGAAATGGCGTGATGGTAAGTATGTATGTAAGCATTACTTATTGGGATTAATAATTTGGTTTGGTGGCAACACTTCATAGTACACGATACCCTTTCAATTTCATTAGCATACAAATCACCTTCTTTGGGTGCATTCCAACCTTTCAGATCATCTGTGCTGGCTCCCCCCCGCTATGACCATGATCTTTTTCGACTAATATTGTTCGATAAGTACTTAGCCTCACCGGTCCGATAAGTACTTAGCCTCACCGCCCGATGGCACCACTATCGCAAGAGCAATTTTTTATCGCGTAGTACATTCTCGTTGCCAGCTACTGTCAAAATTTCAGCCGAATCGGACGCGTAGTTTTGTTTTGACCGCGTGTGGAAGCGAGCGTGTCCGCGGATTTGAGAAAAATGGAAAAAGAGCAATATCGGTCGGTGATTCGATTCTTGTTTTTGAAAGGGAAATCGCGCAGCAAAATCAAAGAGCGCTTGGATGCTATGTACGGTGACTCTTCTTCGATGGCGACCGTCAAAAATTGGTTTAACGAGTTTCAATGTGGTCGCACGTCAGTTTTTGATGAGCCACGCCCAGGTGCCCCGAAAACGGCTACCACGGAGGATAACGTGACAAAAATCAACGATCTCGTATTGGCAGACCGCCGATTGAAGGTGCGCGAGATAGCTGAGACAGTAGGCATCTCAAAAGACCGTGTGGGTCATATCCTGCATGAAGTATTGGGCATGAGAAAGCTGTCGGTGCGATGGGTGCCGCGTTTGCTCACTCCTGGCAAACAAGCGCAACCGTGACACCACTTCAGAGCAGTGTTTGACGATGTTTAAGCGCAATCCGAAGGAGTTTCTGCGTCGTTTCGTGACCGTCGACGAAACATAAATACACTGGTACACACCCGAGACCAAGGAACAGTCGAAACAGTGGACTTCACCCGGCGAACGTGCTCCGAAGAAGGCGAAGACTGTCCTATCGGCCGGAAAGGTGATGGCCACCGTTTTCTGGGATTCAAAAGGTGTGATCTACATCGACTTCCTGGAGAAGGGCAAAACGGTAACAGGGCTCTACTATGCCGAATTATTGGGCCGATTCGACGCCGAATTGCAGAAAAAACGGCCCCATTTCGCGAAGAAAAAAGTGCTCTTCCATCATGACAACGCACCGGCTCACACCTCCGCCGTCGCCACGGCCAAATTGGTAGAATTAGGCTATGAACTGCTGCCCCATCCACCGTATTCTCCGGATTTGGCCCCGTGCGACTTCTTTTTGTTTCCAAATTTGAAAGTCACTCGCCGGGCAGAAATTTGAGTCGAATGAGGAGGTTATCACCGCCACGGAGGCCTACTTTGCAGACCTCCAGAAAACGTATTTTTCAGACGGGTTAAAGAAGTTGGAGCATCGCTGGGTCAAGTGTATGGAACTCAAAGGAGATTATGTTGAGAAATAAATCGCCATTTTTCCAAAATTTTTATTCTTTTGTAGGCTAAGTACTTATCGGACCACCCTCGTAAGTAGAGGTCATGAACAGAAAATCAGTCTATTATTTTTTTTGTCAATTGATGTGGCACCCAAGTACCGAGCTTGTTGACAATCACAAATTTAAGTAAATGTTATGAAACAGCAGTGGCAGTAATGTTTAGTAACTGTGCCATCTCACGTGTCGTCAAATAGCAGTTATTCACCATTTTGCAACATGCTTTTGCCTTTTCTACAATAAAAAGGCATTATATGACGAAGATGTCCTTTGTTCTGACGTATAAATTTAACAAAAAAACATTAGGGTTCCCTGACCACAATTTTGTTTTATTAAAATGACCGCTGGAATATCACCTTTTCAACAATATAATATTTGTGTATGTGAAGTTGGTAACAGGTAGAATCAGTGACGATACGTCACCAAGTGGAGAAAACGGGACGAATATATGTAACAATCAAATACTTTTGTTTTTCTCTGGGCTTTTTTGTATAATGTGAAGGTATGGGCTGAAAAACCTCTATGATGCCACATTTAGGGTTTTCATAACTAAGACGAGAAAAGTCACTGTAGCTCAGTAACGGACATTATCAAAGATTATTTCAAAGTAAACCTTATTATGGCATACAGGAACGATTTATTTGAATGAATATTGAAAAAGAATTACCTTTTCAATATTTTTGTATTCACACAGTTTATGTCTAGAGATAATTTTTTATTAATTTTATGTGTATTCAACTGTAATGAAAATGCCTAGAGTTTAAGAAAAATCAAGTCATTGATCGATTTTTTAAACAGAAGGATAAAGATTATTGTAATTTTTTAAGTCAAACATTGTTTATTTCACTTTATATAACGGTATAACCGTACCGATTTCAAGGTTTTCATCTCATCATCAGGAGAGCACAAACAACACTAGTCTTGTTTGTTCTCCCTGATGATGAGGTGAAAAAACCCCTAAAACTGGAAGGGTTATACCGTTATATCAAATGGAATAAACAGTGTTTGACAACACAATTTATTTAGATTACAATTTATTTAAAACTCCAAAGTGTTAATGCCTCAACTACTAGGTTAGTCAAAAAGTTTTGAAAGCGGAAATGAAAATACATTTTTTTTGGGGGGAAATCACTTTTATTGCTCAGTATAGTCTCCCATAAGATCAATACACTTGGTCCAACGATCTTCCAACTTTGTTGTCCCATCACGGAAGTGACTTTCTGGAAGGCCTGCAAAATACTCCTCTACGACGGCTATAACCTCTTCGTTTGATGAAAAATGCTTTCCACGAAGGAATTTTTTGAGGTGTGAGAACAGCCAGAAGTCAGAGGGAGCTAAATCTGGTGAATAGGATGGATGCTGCAACAATTCGTACCCCAATTCACTGATTTTCGCGATGGTTTTTTGAGCTGTGTGAGCAGGTGCATTGTCTTGATGAAAAATGATTTTTTTCTTCTGCAAACCGGGTCTTTTTTCACAAATTTTTTCAACCAACTGGTCCAAAAGGTCACAATAATAATCAGAGTTGATTGTCTTACCAGTTTGGAGATAATCTATCAATAAATTCCTTTTGCATTCCAAAAAACTGACGCTAACACCTTCTTGGCCGATTTCTGGACACGAACTCGCTTCGGAGCCAAAGTGCCTGGTTCACACCATTCCTTAGCCTCTTGTTTTGATTCAGGATCATGGTGGTAGACCCAAGTCTCATCCATAGTGATGAATCGACGCAGAAAATCCTTTTTATCCTTTCGAAATTGCTCCAAATGTTGCTCAGAAAGTCGCATTCGAACGTGTTTTTGTTGCATTGTTAGCAAATGCGGCACCTATTGTGCACACAGTTTTTTGAAACCCAAAACTTCAGCCAAAATATGCCATGTTGTTCCATGTAAGATGCCTATGGTGTCAGATATCACATCCACAGTCGATCGATGATCTTCTAAAACCATATCCTGTATTTTCGCTATGATTTCTGGTGTTGATGCACTTTTTGGACGTCCTGAGCGTGGATCGTCTTCAACGCTTGTACGGCCACGCTTAAATTCCAAAACCCATCGGTGAACGGTTGGAAATGAAGGAGAAGGCTCCTTTAATACTTTCACCATCTTTGCATGGATCTCAGTAGCCGATAAACCTTCCAAAACAAAGAATCTAATCACTGCACGATATTCGGATTTTTCCATTGTTAAAAAATACACTGACACGTCAACTTCAAATGGCTTGTAAACAAAGAATGAATTGACAGATCGAAATGAAATTTTGAGTACGTTCTTATGAAAGATGAAATATTAAAATGGCGTAGAAATTTTGGTTTTTCTACTGCTCCATAGATGTCGCTTTCAAAACTTATTGACTAACCTATTATTACTAATGGATTATTTATATGTTTATTATTTATATGTTTAAAAAACAATTGTCGATTAATGAATCATTAGTATTATGGAGGAGAAGACTCATTATTTGACAATACATAAAAGAAAAAAAATCAAAATATAACATAAAAATCTAAAAGCTAGAAGAATCAATTGGATTGGTACTAAAGCTTATCATATATGATGGTTCTTCAAATAGAGAGTAAGGAGGCAAAGACCACTCATAAAGTTGTTCACAAACTCATAGTCCCAAACGAGAATCGCCCATTTTAACACATCGATCAATAATTCCCTGGACTAACTACTAAAACAACATTTTTTGCCAAAATTCTTCATTATTCATCAACATATTCTCCTTCAAGAGCGATACATTCATTCCAACGCTTTCCTAACTTTTCTATGCCAGCCATGTAGAACGATTTATCTTTGATTTCATAATAGGCATTAGTTTCGGCAATCACTTCTTCATTGGAGCTAAATCTCTTTCCCTGGAGCATCTTTTTGAGTTCTGCGAACAGCCAATAGTCGCTGGGGGCCAAATCTGGAGAATACGGTGGGTGCAGAAACAATTCGAAGTTCAACTCATGCAATTTGGCCATCGTTACCATCGACTTGTGACACGGTGCATTGTCCTGATGAAAGAGAACTTTTTTCTTCTTCATATGGGGCCGTTTTTTTTTGCAATTTCTGCCTTCAAACGCTGCAATAACGCTATGTAATATTCGCTATTGATGATTTTTCTCTTTTCAAAGTGATCGATGAATATTATACCATGCGCATCCCAAAATACGGAGGCCATAACCTTCCTGGCCGACTGTTCAGTTTTTGGTCGCTTCGAACGACTTTCACCAGCTGCTCTCCAC
Organism: Odontocerum albicorne; assembly: GCA_949825065.1. Lineage (NCBI taxonomy): Eukaryota > Metazoa > Arthropoda > Insecta > Trichoptera > Odontoceridae > Odontocerum > Odontocerum albicorne. The sequence continues at coordinate 28,273,381 of OX463844.1, read as the reverse complement.
TCAGCTGATTGCCGATTTGATTCCGGAGTATAGTGGTGGATACAAGTTTCATCCATTGTCACATACCGAGGCAAAAACTCCTGTTTATTTCGCGTAAACAGTGCCAAGCAGCGCTCTGAATCATCGATTCGTTGTTGTTTCTGTTCCATTGTGAGCGAACGCGGCACCCATTTCGAAAAAAGCTTTTTCATGACCAAATATTCATGCAAAATAGTGTAAACACTACCAAATGATATCTTCAGGGTGTCAGCTATCTCACGCAACTTTACTTTGCGATTTTCCATCACGATTTTGAGGGTTTTTTTATGTTTTCTGGTGTAACAGCTTCATTTGGACGACCAGAGCGTTCAGCATCATTTGTGTTTGTATGGCTGCATTTGAAATCAGCATACCACCGACAAATGGTTGTTTTGACGGAGCAGAGCCCGAATAACACTTTTCAAGCCATCGCTGAGTTTGAACGGTATTTTTTCCCATTAAAAAGCAATGTTTTATCAACACACGAAATTCGGTTTTTTCCATTGTTTTGAAAATAGCAAAAGTAGTGTCACTAAAACCCCTGTAACTCAATGACACAATGTCGGAATGTCATAAAAGTTTGACACGTAACTTCTAAAGGTTAGTACTAACTGAGAATGGTATGGATTTGTTATTAGAGGCGCCATCTGTTGGTTAGTCCCGGGACCTATTGATCAATGTGTTATATTTAAGGATAATTTTATAAGTGTTTCTCTGGAGTTGAGATGTTCTTACTATATTGACACACTATGACAGCGAAAAGTATTCCTAAAACCAAAAATAGTAGTGGAGTACAACAAATACACGAGTGGTGTGACAATATGAAACCATTGGCTAAATGAAAAACATTGCGATAGTATAAGAAGTTAAGTGCTCACTTATTTCAAACAATACTTCTAAATGCCTAATATCTGTATAATTCCGATAATGCAAAAATGGAAAAACTTTGCGATAGTATAAGAAGTTAAGTGTTCACTTATTTCAAACAATATTTCTGAATGCCTAATATTTGTATTATTCCGATAATCCAAAGATGTCCCTGTATGAATTTCGTTTATCAATAATAAAACAACTATTTGGCCCTCTTTTATCTTCCTCACTAAAATCATATAAACCTAAGTTACACCCACCAAGTTTTTGTGAAAAAGATAATGATGGTAGAGCAAAAAGACGAAGAAGCAAATATTGCTGAAGTGTAGGCCAACAAAAAAAAAGCCCCCTTATTCTGCTGTCCTGATTGTCTTAATTAACTTGGCTTTTGTATAGAACTTTTTTGGTTCTGACTATCGTGAAAAAAATAATTTATGTGAGTTATTCATATTTTTATTTATCTTTGAGTTTTATTGGTATTTTACAAGTTTTATTTGTGTGTGTATCTTTTATAACATTTTAAAAATCTATAAATGATCTTTTATATAATATGCCTAGTGCCATGTCCCTGAAAATGAAACAAAATATACTGTGACAGTGAAGTGTAAATTAAACAAAACATATATGTAGAAGTTACTGCGTAATGTAGGTATTTCAATTTTAAAATGCACGCTATCGAAGTAAAAGGAATCGGCGTTTGGAAGGTAGGTACTTGCGATATTAAATTAGGTCGTTTTTTTTAACCAAATATTTGTTTTGTACTTTTTTACAACACAAATGAAAATACATATATTGTCATCAGAATTTTGGGTATACACACACTGAAAAATAAGGTAACGGTAAGGAAAACTCACAATTGAGTGATGTTTTTAAGTGATAAAATGCGAAAAAAAACTTTGATTTTTCCTGACATATTGAATGCATAAAGTTAGTAACATTCGGTATGACCATTAACCTTTCAACTTTATCAAAAATAATGTTTTAAAACGTCTGAAAGACCCAGATTGACAGAAGAACGTGTTGTTGCAAAGCGAAGAAAAACAGAACGATGGCTACGGCGACAAACTATAAATTCTGAACAAAGACAACCCCTTTATAAGGATCGAAGATAATAGATCTCCAACTCATATAAGCAAAACCAAAATGAAAGACGCCGGCGGGCTAAGGCAAATAATATGATGATTGGTAATATGCTGCAATAGCAGAGCAGGCACAGTACAGTCGGGATGGAAGATTTTGAAGAATCATCCATCACAGAATTTATGTTTGGGGATATGAATATGTATTGCAATTTGTGCAATGCAAAACACTTCTCACGTGAGCTACCACAAGACAAACTGTTTACTCACTGTTGTCAGAAAGGAAAAAATTGTTTTAGACTCCGTTCTAATACCACCCATACTCCAGGAGCTTACGACTAACCAACACGAGCATTAAAAAAAATTTAAAAATTAATGAGGATAGGGTGACCAAGAAAATATATATGGCTGAAGGAAGAGGTGCAAGGAAAATAGGATGTCTGAGTATTGCATGAAAGGAGCATGTTAGTCAACTATAGAAAATGGGTAAAGGTGAAAAGTATGAAGAAGAGTTGTACGAGACGAACTATGGATATAGTAGATGTGATGGATGTCCTTTAAGGACTGAAATGTATGGCAATCGATCATCTCAATCATCTCTACCTACCCCGTAAGGGACATTTCTAGATATTATAGAATGTAAGTAGGTGTAACAATTAACAAGTATTTAGTACATAATTGTTTTTGTACTAACTTGAATGGTTTTTTTAGGTAGTACTCAATAATGTTCTAAGTAAATATTAGTGGCAAGAATAAACATCAAATTTTGCATAAACAAAAATAGGAATAAATATACGTAAATGATAATTTTTATTTATACTGAATTAAAAAACATTTGAATAAAGGTTTTGACGTTCTGAACATTTGAATGCGTATGCATGAGACTTTAGGTGACGGCATGGCGAGTGCACAAAAGCGCATAGCACAGTAACCTAGGTTACTTCCACTTGACTGGGCAGTGCACATATACTTACACATCACTATCAGCAATTGAAAGCATATTTGATGCTTAAGTCAAATTTTTATAAATATTCTGAACTCAGAAATTTCTCAACACGGCATATGTATACAAAAATTTTATTAGCAGTTAATGTGTTAATGAAAGCTAAATATAAACATGCAAAATGATATTATTAAAGTAAATACTGTAGATAGCTCTTAAAATTTTTCTTGGCAGTCTTAACCATATTTAGGCAAAGATTAAATACTATTAAGGATGCAATAAGTTTTTTAAGGAAAAGGCAGCGTGAATAATTGAAAAAGAGTAAGAAGTTTGAAAAACAAGACAGGTGTATTAAATGCAAAAAGGGAAAAATGTGTGTCGAGACAGGATGAAGTGTTAATCTGTGAAACCCCTGTAAATACAGCATATTGGTAATGAAGACGATGTTAGTTCTGATACATGCATTGATCTTAATTAAAAGTGCATGATATAAAAAAAATGCAAAATTATATTCTTCAGTAATTCTTTGTTATCTGTGGGTGTAATGTTCTACCAACATACAAATGATGAAAATATATAAAACCAGGGGTTATATTTAAAAACTCTTATCAACTCACTTTAGTAGCAATAATATTGAAAACCTTAAGCATGAAAATTTATTATTATATTGGGTGTACAAATTAGTTCGGTCCGTTTTTTTGTGTTCAAAAATGCATTTATTTCTAAACAAAATGAATGAACAGATCAATCAAAGTATTGTCCATCGCTGGCTACTACTTTTTCCCATCTCAGGCAATTTTCGAATTCCATCTCGAAAAAATGACTCATTTTTTGAGGCGATCCAAGTTTGGAGCCAATTTTCGGTTTCTACGAAAGAAGTGAACCGGTGACCTGCCAAATCGTGCTGCATCCTTCGGAACAACCAGTAATCAGAAGGAGCAACTTTTACGACTTTTGTGATATGAGGCCGAGCGTTGTCATGAAGAAGAATAACTTTATCATGTATTTGCTCGTATTCCGGCCGTTTTTCTCGCAATGCACAGCTCAAACGAATTAATTGTAGCCGATACCGATCGCCCGTAATGGAATCACCAGGTTTCAGCACCTCATAGTAAACAGCATCCCTTTGGTCCCACCAGATACAGAGCATGATCTTCGAACCATGTATGTTCAGTTTTGGTGTTGTTGTTGAGGTCGATGGCAACGATTGACCGGGCTTAGCGTAGTATTTTTTCTTCTTGGGGTTGTCGTAGAATATCCACTTCTCATATCCAGTTACAATCCGATGCAAAAAACCTTTTCTTTGTTGCCTTTGAATCAGCTGCTCGCAAGCGAAAAATCGCCTTGCAACGTTTCTCGGTTTCAGTTCATAAGGCACCCAATTTCCTTGTTTTTTAATCATTTCCATGGCCCTCAATCGTACGGAAACGGCTTGTTGAGTCACTCCCAATGATTCTGCAAGCTCCTCTTGCGTTTGACTCTGATCTTCTTCAAGTAATGCCTCTAATTCTTTGTCCTCGAATTTTTTTGGCTGTCCAGAGCGAGGCTTGTCTTCGACGCTGAAATCTCCATCCTTGAAACGTCGAAACCATCCACTACATGATTTATCAGTTGGAGCATCGTCACCATAAACTTCGACAAGCATTCGATGGGCTTCAGCTGCACTTTTCTTCCAATTAAAGCAGAAAATTAAAACCTCCCGCAAATGCTGCTTGGTTAACACAAAATTCGACATTTTCAACACTGTACAAAACAAGGTTTTTGCATGAAACTCAAAGCGATATAAACTGAATATTATTGGCAATGTCTAACCTCTCTGAAACCGCCAAAATCGGCTGTCACTATGAACCATTCAACCAACAGCCAGAGCCATATTTTAGAAACGGACCGAACTAATTTGTACTCCCAATATATATAGACAAAACAAGAAGTTAACACCTTAATTAAAAGTAACATTTGCTACATGAACATAGCAAAAAAACTCATTATTTCTATTTGCTTCTTTTTACATATATCTTGATATGACAAGTATATATCTTTTAAATTTTATTGCACTTTTCATGAGAGTCTAAATATAAAACTTGAAATTGAAAATCGATTTCTATTCCAACCGACAAAGCAGAATTGTTGGTTAGATTCTAATAAAAAATGTTTCCTCTATCTACTTTGTTGAAGATATGATTTTGTGTGTATATAATAAAAATAAAAAAAACTATAAAAAATAACGGTTTCGCATTAAAATCTGTACTGGGTATAAAAACCTATAAATAAAATTTTAACTCAATATAAAAAAAATTGAGCAACAATTTGAAATACTCGTAATACTTTCAAATTTATAACATCAGTTTTCACAAATGAAGAGAATAAATTTAGTACATGTTCAATAAAATTTGGCACACTTTGCAAGTTTTCTCCTTCAGTGCCCTTCAATGTACTCAAAAAGCTTATATTTTATCACTCTCCCACAGACTGATAGTGGAATGTCTTTGCCCCCTCACTGAGTTAATAGGTATCTCTGCAAAAAGTTATATTTAATTTAACATATATAAACTATTTCAGAGACATGAAAATAATGTACTGTGTAGAAATATATATTTCTCCACATAAATCTTCTAATAAGAAATTGCTACTCTAAAAAAATTGATAACTTAGAAATAATAATACTGGCATATTTAATTTATTCTGTAACATCATAAATAAATCATTTATTTACTTAAGATGGGTCAATTAAGCGAGACATTGCTTGTTCATATAGTAAAAATATTTATATCATTGTCATTGGAAGAGTTTGACAACAAAGCTAATAATGCATTTGTTACTTCAAAACGGTTTATTGCTGTTTACTATTACTGTGCTAACTATTACTGTTTGTTTATTTCTTTAGCCTTCAATGTTTTTCACGATAAGCTACAACTGTTTCCCATCTTTGAGATAATATACTAATACTATTATTTATTTCTTTAGCCTTCAATGTTTTTCATGATAAGCTACAACTGTTTCCCATCTTTGAGATAATATACTAACACTATTGGCGTAAAATTATTTGTCTTTAGAATTAAGCAACCAACAGCCTTTGAGATACCCTCATGAATCTTGAATGTTTTCCATTTAAATAATATTGTAATGACTGAAATAAATAATAATCGGAAGAAACTAGGTCCGGAGAATATGGTGAATGACTCAGAACTTCTCAACCAAACTCATTCAATTTTGCTGAGTCATCCCTGCAGTTAAATTTCTAATATTTTTAATGCTGATCAAAATCGATAATTTTCCAACATTGCTGTTAAAACAATTTTGTGGTTTTAGAAATTCACTACCAAAAATGAGACAGAACTTTCCAATATATTTATTATATAAATGGAACTCTTATAAGAAATAGATTCAGTTGATATTGTATATATTTTAGATTATCGTTTTTGATAGATACTGGTTGTAAACATACACAAATTACATAAAATTATGTATGTATGTTTATTATTAATAATACAGTGGACCCCCGTTTTTGAAGGGACTTAAAATAAACATGTTTCAATGTTTGATACCGTAAATAAAACAAGTAAAGGAAAAAGAAAGATATTTGTCAAATTTTTGTACAAATGTCAATTTTAATTGCTTCAATTTTAAATAAACTGAATATTTTAAATTATGGAAAGAAGGAAAGGAAAAAGAAAGATATTAGAAATTGTTAGCATTTTAACCATCGTTTGAAATTTTAACCATCAAGAAGAGAAATTTAAGAATATGAACATATTGAAATGAGGAGGTTAAGGATCAATAAATGTATCAAACTGGCAGGAAGAGTAGTTTAAAAAGACCAAAATTGGAAGAAATAACATATGTTAAAGCAAATGTTGGAAAAAAAAACTGAGTCCTCATTTAATTCAAGGGCAGGAGAGTTAATTATAAAAAGCAATATTCAGACTTTATAGCTTCCAGTTAAAAGATCAACACAATGCTTTTTTAAGAAGTTTATATTAATCATAAGAATTAGATAATACATTTGCTAATAACACTAGTTAACAAGGTATTTGTCACAAGGGTAAAAACTGTCATTTTAGGTCAATTTTTGTGTGCTGATAACGAATATGAACTTGAAAATGTTCCATCACGTACCTTTTAAGAGAAAAATTTGAAATTACTTAAAATAAGAATAACAATTTAAAAAAAAAATCGGGTATCAAACTATTGACTTCTTTAAATTATTTCCCAGTATATTCATAAGTTTAAAATATTTATTGTTGTTCATAGTACTCTGACCCTTCCTATAGTCCAGAACATCATAAAGAACCCCGTTTTATTCAAAAATGTGAACTAAACGACTCAATAAGAGATCTTAATCTCACTAAACAAGAAGCTGAGATTTTAGGGTTTAAACTACAATGGAATTTGCTAGCACCAGATAGAAGGATTTTATTGTACAGGAAGAGACATGAATAGTTTTCAAAGTACTTTGCAATGAAGAATTATATGTGTGTGTGTGTGTATAAACATAGATGACTTAATGTAAGAACTAGATTTTTCAACACATCGCAGAGGAATGGAGGTTATTCATAGATTCTTTCAAAGCAAGTTTAAAAGCAGTGTTGTTGTATAATGGAAATACTAAACCATCAATTCCAGTGACGTATTCAGTGGATATGAAGGAAACTTATGACAATTTGTCAATGTTATTAGATGCAGTCCAATACAAAACGTACTGCTGGAAACTCGGCGAAGATTTGAAAATCGTTGCCTTACTGCTCGGACTTCAGGGTGGTTTCACAAAATACTGTTATTTTCTCTGTTTATGGGACAGTCGAGCGACTGAAAAACACTACGCAATGAAAGACTGGCCTCCCAGAGAAAGCTACTTCCCATGAGAACAAATATTAAGTATGCTCCTTTAGTGAAACCAGAAAAAGTTTTGCTCCCTCCCTTACATATCAAGCTTGGTTTAATGAAGAATTTCGTTCAAGCTATGGATAAAAGTGGAGAAGGTTTTGCATATTTAAGGAATCAGTTTCCGAAACTCAGTGACGCTAAAGTGGAAGAAGGAATTTTTGTTGGCCCCCAAATCAGAAAACTTTTGAAAAATGAAAAGTTCGATAAAAAATTAAGTGTTAAAGAACTAGAAGCTTGTAAAGCCTTTGAAGAGTTGTTAGTGGTTTCCTATGTAATAATAAAGCTGACAATTACGAACAGCTTGTACAGGAACTCTTACATAGTTACCAGAAGCTAGGATGTCGAATGTCACTGAAAATATACTTCCTGCATTCCCGTTTGGACTTTTTCCAAGATAACTTAGGAGCTGTAAGTGATGAACAAGGGGAAAGATTCCATCAGGATATTCACAGAATGGAACAACGATATCAAGGAAGGTGGGATTCTCATATGATGGGGGACTACTGTTAGTTTCTGTTCAGAGAAGGTGACACAAAGTACAAGAGGAAAAAATAGCTGTATTTCATATTTTAACAAAAAAATATTGCTAGTAATCTGTATATGGCTGTTTACTGTAATGTAGGGGCTTCTAAGTTATCTAATTTGAGTTTTCATTCAATTTAATATACACTCTCTAAAAAAATTGTTGATTCAATCAAATTTATAAAAAAGGCTATTTTTTAACAAAAAATTGGTATATAAGGTCAATTTTTCTTATGGTAATTATTTTTTATTCTGCTTTTTTTATTTTCCTATGTAACAACATTGTATTCTGTGTCTAAATTTAGTATTTCAGGAATTGATTTATTTTCATAGTTGTAATTACGACTTTTGAAATGGGCAAAAACATACTTATTTTATTAAAACACTCCCCCTTCTGTTACACAAAAATGTTACGTGTTACAAACTTTTCGCTGCGATTTTCGTAATCAGCAGGGTCAATTTAGTAAGAATCAGCTAATTTAATCTCTGTTACAGACAAAAAGTTAAAATTTGTTAACTAGTGTAATAAGATTGAATTGTATGCTTTATCATTCTAAATTGAGGGTTACAAGTTAAACTAAAAAATATTTGGTATAATTTCAAATAAATAAAATTAGTTTTCAACTGATTTAAGAATATGTTAAATTATTATTAGTTCTCAGCTGAGTTAAATTTATATTTATATAATACATACTAGTATTAAAATAAAGACTAGCCTTGATAATATATCCCACATAAAATAAACAAAAAATCTACTTTTAATATTGCTTCAGTATTTTAAGATCATCATTAGTATTGAACTTATTCATTCATCTGAAAAATAGAACAAAAATACCAATATAAAATGTAGATGATAGAAGTTGATGTTTGAATCACCATAGAAAGATATTTTTTGACCCATTTTTTCCAAAAAAAAAAAAGGTTAGTCTGTTTTTCATTTAAAGCCTTTTTAATATATTTCTGGTAGTTTGGTAGTGATTGGCACATGACAGTAAATCCTGCTAGGTTTGTACTGTGTACACGAAAGTGTAATACTATAATTAATTATTAAATACAATATAACTTCCATTCAATTTCTGTATTTAAATACAGTAAAATTTATTTTATATTTAGTTGCCCAAAAGAAAATTAAAAGTAGTGTTAAATGTTTTATATTGAAAAAAATACCCAAAATATTTTTAATGTGGAAAAGTAGTCGCAGAAAAAAACCAAAATGGGAAAAGGTATTTTTATTACCTGAATGAAGGTGCATGGGATTGAAAGTACCGATACACCCACGAAGTTTATGCTCCTTACCAATTTTCCAAGTTACAAACAGGGGGCTAAAAAAGTATTCATTATTAATTAATGTGAAAATAAAACAGGGTAGACATGAATAGGGAAAAAATATTAACAAGTTGATAGAGATAAAAACAAATGTCTGAAATTGATCAATGCGAATAAATTTAAATATAAGAATAAAAAACAAAGTTTAAAACCAAGTACTAAAAATTGCTATGGATAACTACAAAAAAAGAAATAAGCATTTGTTATAAAAATATTCTCAAGTAACAAAATAATTAAGTGAAAAAATCAAATGAAAGAATTGCTGAGGATTATTGAAAAAACACAAAAAGCCTAAAAAATGGCAAGTTATGCCAGCCAGTCTCTCAGTGGGTTCAGTCCCACTTTTTATGCTAAAATTTCTAACAGAAATTTGAACGTTTAATGTAACAAAACAGGCCCACCATTATAACAAGTTCAGGTTTGTACAAAATAAAAATGCTTTTGAAAATTGTCTACCAAAAAGTTGTTTTCAATACAAAATTATATAACCTAAATTATATAATAACACAGTAACTTATAAAAGCCATGAACGTCAAAAATATTAGCAATGCTAAGCAGCACAGAGAGAGACATTTCTAACGTCAATTAAAAATGCTTTGATCTGGACAGTTTATTTTTTTGTTCAAAGAATGATTAAGAAAACAATTATGAGTATAAATATTATGGAACAATTTGGATTTTAAAAATAATATATTTAGTAGCTTATCACTCGTAAGTCAAGTTATTAATATTGTTCAGAATTATAAAAATGTATCTAGTTACTATATTATTCAATAACTATTGGCTTATAGCATATATTTGTCCCGTTTTCTCAGCTTAGTGGTGTGTCATCTCTTTCAACCCTTAATAACTTCAAACATATAAATATTTCAAAGGTGACATTTCAGTGAGCATCAAGGAGTCATCACTGGCGATGAAAAGTGGATTATACACCATATGTTATAGTTCAGACCTTGAACTTTCTGACTATCATTTATTTCGAACTCTCTGAGGTGTAAGGTGAAGTGCCGCTTCAAATGTGTAAATTTACTAAATTTGAACTTCTGCCACTTGGATTAATTTTTCACTAACAAATTTCAGGAATTCTACAAAAGAGGAATCCTTCAGCTACCAGAAAGATGGATGGACATCATGGTCATTAAAATGATATATTGTACATAATTAATTAAACTTATTTCAGAATGAACACATCAATTATTTTAAAAAAAATATAGAAAAACGGGATGAATATATGTTACAACCTCACATAATTAATTCCAATATAATAAATAGTAAAATATTTGGTAAAAATATGAATAACTTTAAAATACTATCAAATAAATTTACAAAATTTATATTTTATGGGTTCAAAAATATCATATGAAGCAAGTAAAATAGTCTCTAATGTGAATTGGCTGTATTTTTGCTCAAAATAACGGAATAGAATTGAAACTAAACCAAATGTAATATGAATTTCACTTTTGATTTTTATTACTGTTTTTTTTTCTTATAAGGTAAAATAATTCTACCCATATGAAAACAAATAGAAAAATCACATAATTTACAATAAACTGCAGATGGTAGGCAGGTACAAGAGTGAAAAAATGTCACGAAGAAATTTTACAAATCTTGGATAGGCATTTTTTTAATTTTACAAGGCACAATAAGTCCAATTTAAAGTAATAAGGCCAAAATAAAGATTAGAACTCTATTTTTTTTTATATAATTTTCTCTAATTTTATGTAATAAAATGAAGCAAGTATAATTACACTGCTGACCGAAGAGCAACAGTTAAAGACAACCTTAAAATAAACATTTTATAAATGAAACAATACATTAATCTGATATATAAATATGAAGAAGTGCTTTACTAATTGATTTCATTATTTAAAAAATAATTTATTTCAATCAACTTCAACTGATATGGAGCATTGACCGATTACTATATCAGTGTTAATTATTTAAGTCATGGAAAAATTAACAAAATATTATTGTTATGGCATAAGCTTTATGAAACAGCATAATTTTATCCATGATTTCAAAAGACAATACATTAAAAAAGAATGTCCACTTTTACCAAAAATCAAGTGTATATCAATAAAAGGCCAACAGTAAATTTCTAATTAGAATAGTGAATTTTAGTGAAAAATGCTGCAGAGGAAACTTGAATGAATACTTGGATCAATATTCAAGAATTTATGTAATGGAATTTGTGACTAAACTCCTGATTGTTAATATTGAATGCACCAGTTCAAGGAGTTTTATTGAATTTATTTTTGTACCATGTGAAAAAGTATAGTTAACAGAATTCTACTTAGGTAGAAACGGTTCACAAAAAGAATGACAGATTCCAAATAATAATGAATTATTTCTCTAGTTCTTCAAGTGAATACTAGAATCATTTTAAGGCAGTTTGTGAACAAATAACTTTCCAGTCGAATAATATTGTCAAAATTACAAATGTGAAATTTCAAAATATATAAAAACATAGTATATATGTAAACTTAAAAAGCGTTAATAGTATTGCGAAGAAAAAATATTTAATGTTTTTATGTTTCTAAAAATCAATCAGTGTTACGATAAACCTTGATTAGAGAAACTTGTATGACTAGTTGGGTAGATATTTTCATAAATCATTATATGCAAGGTTAAGTGAATTGTCAGTGTCAAAATTGAAGAATCCGAGGTTTTTCTCTCTAACTTTTAGTGAAAAAATAGAAGGCCGGAGACAAAGAACGTCGAAAATGAACAAAGGAAGTTGCTTACTATGCATCATTGGTAAAGTTTGGAGTTTGAGGTGGATCCATACTGTGCAATTGACAGTACAATACATCGAAGCAAAAATAGCACATATCAGGAATAGCCACGAATTCGTGCTGAATACCATTCATCGCTTTATCCAGCCCGTTGCTGAGGCCATGAATATTATTTAATTTTTGTTTCTTTGTCCCACAACAGCCCGAAGCCATGGCTATTTTCTTTCACAACCCGACAATACGACAACTCAAGAAAAAATAAAAATATGTAACCGCAGGAGCGCAACCCAAGAGCAGCATAAAACCATAAACAAAAATATCAAATAGGTACAAAATGGTGCCTACTTCTACATTACTTCATTAAAAATAGGCTATCTTTAATAAGTTTTTCCATATATTATTGAAATTATCTTTTATTTATTTCAATACGAAGCGTTTTGAATAAAACCCTATCCGACTACGATTTTCAATATTGAAATAAAGTAAATTCTTTCACCAACTCTACTTTTGCTTTGTATATCAGGACTATGGAAATATCGCTTGATAGATAAGATTTTAGATAATATTAAATATTTGAAACAAATCCAATTTCTTCAAGTTGAGGGCAAAATGAAAAGTTCAAATAAAAACTCATAATTTATAATGACGACTCTTCAAAAAAATATAACTTAAAACTAGGCAGGAAAAAAAATCCATCGTATAGCCTGTGCTATACGATGTCAAGTAATCTATTATAATCTCAAATAAGTACACAGAAGTCCAATTTGTAAATTATATTTCCAAACAAAGAAAAGAATAGCTTTTACAATTATTTGAAAGCTGCTTATGATCGATTGTCAAGATACAATATAATAATGTAAATTGGGAGAAGGCTGGAAGAAAGTGAAATGCTACTAAACCATATATTAGAATGAAAACAATAGGCTAGCCAATACAATTTGCAACCACCAAATTCTTTTCTCATGAGTATAACGATGTGCACAAAAATATCCATAATAAAATATAGATGTCAACAGATAGAACTATTAATATAATTGATAACTTTGTTGTGGAAATTCAAAATGTGCAGGACATGTAAAGTTATTATGAGAAAAGTTATTCAGACTATATAGGCTATCCAAAGCAGTGTTGAAAAAAAAATAGATGAGTTCAAATGGAGAAATCAATATAAATAAAACACTGGAACAATCTTTAAATGAGGGCACTAGTTTCTCAAGAGAAGATTAAATAAAACCTAAAAGTAAGCCAATAAATTTGAATGCGCTTGAATATAACTAATAGCTTACGAGAATTAAGCAAAATAAATTTTGTAAATGTAAAGATAGTAATCTTTATTCAAGACCTTTCCCACATTTGCATATGTATAACATATATATTTGGCAAAAAATCACAAAAACTTAAGGAAAGGCAGATGAATTACAAAAATTCTTGGAAATCCTGATGTGATTATAGTACTCGTATATTTAGCTTTTTTTTTCTCCGGTGTAAAATTGAGTGTGGTGTTAACTTTGGATCACCAGGGTCCCTAATCCAAAGTAGAATGATTAGTCTAAAGACTTGTAAAAAAACAAAAATTGGTATTTCTACCATTAAATGCTTCCTGTAACCATCAGGCACATTCTGGGTTGCAGATAAGAGAAGATTCTCCTGACAGGAGGGAAACAAGATGGACATCATTAGCTGAAGAGAAAACACATCATTTAGCCCCTGCCCGCCCAACAAAACAAGAGTTGTGAAATGGCAACTACGAAAATAGCGTACATACATACAATGTCATGTAAGCTAAATTTAAACCATTTCACAAATGTTTCCCAGGAAATCATGATAATGTCTGTAAAATCAGTCCTGAGTAAATTTGTCTTTTAAAAGGGACTAGGAATCTCCCAATAACAAGGATCATGGAATGAGTATTGCATTAACAGGACCTGTCATTATGAAACATGGAATTGAGATCATTGAAAAAATTAAAATAAAAAAAGCAACATAATCAGACAAAATGCCAATAATGAGATATAAAAATTGTTCGAGACTAATGAAAAAGAGGCCTTACATTCTCAATTTCATGCAATATATGACAGCAAAATTATTCTATCATACTGATTAAGATCAACATTTGTAACAATACCATAAAAGTAAAAAATTGCGATGAGTACTAAACCATCTGTTTCATGGTCCTTGAATTTTTTTAACAAATCATTCATCAACAAATATATTGCAAAATTGAAAATCACATTGGACAAACACAGTTTGGATTCTGCGATGCATTGGAATTACATGAAGATCTTTTTAGTATACAAGTCTTGGTACAACATTGAGGAGATACTCGTATTCACATAAATGCTTTTCTGTATTTTATCGACTTTGAAAAAGGCTTTTGACAAGGTGCGACACATGATGGAGTTACAAAAATTTACCAAATTGAATGATAAAGATCCTGGAATGATTGCAAACTTGTACTATAATAACAACAAAAAATAAATATAAGAATAGGATACAATACAACGATATTGAAATAAAAAGAGGAATTGGAGAGGGCTATATTTTGTCTAAATTATTATTTAAGTTTACTCGGAGTAAATATTTAACGAGACAGTGCAGGATATCCAATGGGTTATAAGGGTAAATATAGTGTTAATTAATAAAGATATGCAAATGAAATAGTGCTATAAGCAGTCTTGATAACCTTCACCTTCGCATTCAGAAAGTAACGAAGACCTGTTTCTAAATTCAGACTGAAACTAAACAAAAATAATATGTATGTATTTGTAGACAGACCACAAACCCAGAAAATATTATTTGAATATTGTATTGCATTACGGTTTTGTTTGTTGTATACAAGTAATCAATCCCTTAAAACCAATCAGAAAGAATTCGAGGCCTGAAGCAAAAACAAGACCAATACCCTTTTTAAAAAATTTAGTAATAACAGGAATCGAACCCGCAAACTCCATGTTAAGACAGGTGTTTAACCAACTAGGATTTGATTGGTATATAATCTGGTAAAATTGTTTGTTTCTCGAAATGCCTTTGATGTAATTTGAATATGTGTAACATATATCATATAACCTAATAATTGTTTTTCTCTATACTTTTTTGAATGTGAAGGTGTGGGTTGAAAAATACCTCCAATCGGGTTGGGTTTCTTTTCTTTACCCTAGGGTGATGCCCGATCATGAGGGTCATACAAGGTGAGTCTGGACTCACCTTGTATGACCCTCATGATCGGGCATCACCTTTTGAAAACATATGATTTACCATGTTTCATACATGAATCCTGTGAAACCCATATTAAGAAATCTTTTTTTTCTTATATTTAGTTTTTTGCTATCAATAAATGAGATTAACATTACTTTCAGAACCCATTAGGCACAAGCTTTGTTATAACTGAGAGTCTTCATGATTATAATCACAACTAGTTTTATATCTATGTCATTATACAACTCATTTAATGTGAGGTGACCACATTCTTTTTTAACTGTCCTTCAATTCAGCTCTCGTTTTTTGTTGCCACAGATAGTTAGGTGTTTAACGATATCAGGTTCATCACTCTTTAAGTGTCTAATTGGACTCACATCAATGGTATTTTCACTATAAACATTTATAAAATGCAATGTGCATTTTGATAGGACTCACAACTGCAATCACTGCTCCTTGTTTGATATATGTCCGAGTAATAGCTGCTTATGTAACAATCACATGACTGATCGCAACACTACTCAGGAATCAAAGATCACTAGTGAACATAAAGTAACACGCAAAACTTTCTAGTCAGATTCGAAAGCAAAAGATTGGGCATCTTTAGTTTTATATTATTTCTCGTATATCCAATAGTGATTGAAGTGCAGTACAGTAGTATACGTTTCAAAACCTCCAGTGGACGTCTGAAAACTCAGATAGTATCAAACTCTATATTACACTATGTTTTTTCCTATACCTTATGAAGTTTAATTTTTAAATTACAGAGGGTAAGAGGTTATGTAAATGTATCTCTCGCTTAAAATATTTTATTGTACTGCACTTGTCCTTGTGATGATGATAGTGACAGAACCACCGTATGTACTCTAGATTGTGCTAATGATGATGCAATAGATGAAGTGAGGTGAATAACATAGCATTAAGCTACTGTTGACCTTCTGATGTCACATTGTAATTTTCCATCTAATATATTCAAACGATCGGTAACTGAAACCACTAATAAGGGGGCACTACTGTAGATGAATCAATAAGTGAAAAATTCTGTTTCTATTATGACAGTTTTTGAATGATATATTCCTCAATTTTTCACATTGGTTCATCAATCTTTCTTGAAATTTGATTAACTCCTTACAGTATTTTGGGATTATGTTTCATTATAACAATCTTTCCAATTACATAGTAAAAAATGTGGAAATAAAATTAAAACAATTGGCACTTGGGTCACTTAAAATATATTTTTGTTCAACATAAATTAAAAAATCATTTATTCTGTTATTAATTCAAAAAGATATTGGCAACCCTGCCAACATCGTATACAGTACATTAATAATTATAATAATACAGTGATTGATTTATTGTAAATGTTAATATAATTTATTATATAATCAATCTATATAGATATTTCTAATTCATTCCTAAATTTTCATACACACATGATTTAGTGATTTGGTGTCCCAGCCGGTTTTTCACGATAATGATTCACATGTATATAAATATAATATATATATAATATTATAAAGCCCTAAAAATACAGTAAAAATAAAAGTCTACAAAAAATATAAATATATTTTTTTACATAATTTACGAGTCAATATCATCTTCATGTTGACTGGAAAAGTAGCTTACTAAACCGCCAAATTCTCCAACTTCCTCTTCTGGGTGAGGCCTGTGTTCGGTCATGTGGCCAGGCGGGCCTTCATGAGCCGGCCGAGGTGGGCCTAGGTGGGGAGTGATGTGTGCTGTTGGGGGACCATGCGCTGACGGGGGCATGTGAGAAGGCAGGATGTGAGGTAAATTTATATTAGATGGAGGGGGACCATGTGTCATAGGCATATTTGAATGTGGAGGACAATGTGAAGTAATATGTGGTGGAAGTCCATGTGTAGGAGGGATATGTGATGATGGAGGTATATGTGAATGAGGAATATGAGATGATGGGGGACCGTGTGATGTGGATAAGTGTGACAGATGGGGACCATGTGAGGAGATTGCATTTGGATGAGGTAAATGTATTGGTGAAGGACCATGTGAAGAGGGTATATGAGGTAGTGTAGGGCCATGTGAAGAAGCTGAATGAGGTGGTGCCTGACCATGAGGTATATGTGTGGAGGGAATATGACCGCGTGGAGGATGTACATGAGATGGAAGACTATGTGAAAGCGGTATATTAGATTGTGTAAGTGAATGTAAAGGAGGATTATGTGGTGAAGGTGCCTTGGATGGTAAAGGACAGTGTGAAGATGTCACAATAGTTGGGGGAACTGTGTGAGTTGTAGGAAGTAAATTTGATGAAGGAAGAGGACTATGTGTTGGGGGAGGTCCATAAGTAAGATTAGAACTACTAGATGATTGTTGGCCGAGAGGTGATGAAGGTATGTGAGAATAAGGTGGGCCATGTTGAGGAGATGGACTATGAACTAATGGCAGAGATTGAGTGGTAGGAATATTTGGTGAGGGTAAGGGCCCCTGGGAAGCATGGGGGCCTGGTGATTGTCCTTGAGAAATA
The DNA here is from genome assembly GCA_949825065.1 of Odontocerum albicorne. Lineage (NCBI taxonomy): Eukaryota > Metazoa > Arthropoda > Insecta > Trichoptera > Odontoceridae > Odontocerum > Odontocerum albicorne. Next base: position 28,255,303 of record OX463844.1, on the reverse strand, counting down.
GGTGTAGGTGGTCCTTGAGATGATAAAGTATGTGGACTACAAGGAGGAGGTCCTTGAGAAAGTGGAGCTGTTGGACTATGAGGCGGTGGTCCTTGGGAAGGTGTAGCTGCTGGACTCTGAGGGGGTGGCCCATGAGAAGGTGGAGGTGCTGGACTCTGAGGGGTTAGCCCATGAGAAAGTGGAAGTGCTGGACTCTGAGGGGGTGGTACTATATATGGTGGAGGTACTGGACTCTGAGGAGGTAGCTCATGAGAAGGTGGTGCTGGGCTTTGAGGAGATGGCCTATAAGATGGTGAAACTGGACTCTGAGGAAGTGGCCCATGAGAAGGTGGAGCTGTTGGACTCTGGGGAGGTGGTCCTTGAGAAGATGGAGCTGCTGGACTTAAGAGAGGCTCGTGGGAAAAAGGAGCTATTGTTGGATTATGGGGAGAAGATGGAGCATGGGAAGGTTGAGGTGTTGAACTCTCTGGCGGTGGTTCATGTGAGGGTGAATCTTTCGGACTATGTGGAGGTGGTTCATGTATTGGTTGGATTGCTGGACTCTGTGGAGGTGGCCCTTGGGAAGTTGGAGCTGCTGGACTTTGAGGAGGGGACCCTTGAGATGACAGAGCTACTGGACTGTTAGGTCGTGGCTCTTGGGAAGGTGTTGCTACCGGGCTTTGAGAGAGTGATTCTTGAATGGGAGATGCAGATGGGCTGCAAGGAAGAATTTTTTGCATTGGTGATAAAGGCTTGTGGGGTGGAGATGACTCTTGAGTAGTGAATTTTGTTTCTTTATGTGGTGAATTTCTATTTGTATCTTCTGTCGACTGTAACGAATCTTGAGGTGAGTTTACATCGGATTTTGGACTAAGAATTGGTAGAGGACCTTGAGTTTTTGAAGGACCAGGTGTTGATATGCTTTGACTGTGTGATAGATCATTATTTGAAAGTGGTTTCTGAGAAAGCATTGATGGAACAGGAGGTCCATTTAATGGAGATGGTCCATGAGATGTAGGTGGTCCATGTAATGGTGGAGATGAATGAGATGTCGAGAAGGTTTGAGTTGGCTGAGAGCCATGTGGGGTTAAGCCATGCTGGTGATGGGGACTATGCGAGGGAGGAGGTCCATTCGAGGAAGGTGGCCCATGTAAAGCGGAAGACCCATGTAAAGGAGGTCCGTGTGAAGGGGGAGGTCCATGTAAGGGCAAAGGTCCATGTGAGTGAGGGGGTCCTTGAGATGGGAGAGGGCCATGTGAGGGATGTCCATGCGTCAGGGAAAGGCCATGTGTAGGAGGTTGGCTACGTAAGGGAGATGGACCATATGAAGGAGGTGGACCATGAGAAGAGTGTGGACCATGTGAAGGAGGTGGGCCATGTGAGTGGTGAGGTGGACCATGTGAAGGAGGGATGCCATGTAAGGAATGTGGGCTATGTGAGGCAGGTGGACCATGAGAGGACATCGGACCATGTGAGGGAGGTAGACCATGTAATTGAGGAGGGCCATGTGATAGAGGTGGGCCATGTGATGGAGGTGGGCCATGGGAAAGAGGTGGGCCATGTGAAGGAAGTGGGCCATGTGAGGGAGGTGGGCCATGTAAGGGAGGTGGGCCATGTGAAGGAGGTGGGCCATGTGAGGGAGGTGGGCCATGTGAAGGAGGTGGGCCATGTGAGGGAGGTGGGCCATGTGAGGGAGGTGGGCCATGTTGAGGATGAGCACCATGTGAAGGATGAAGACTATGTGAAGATGGTGTATTATGACGACCATGTGGGGGACCATGAGGCATTCCATGAGGACCATATGGAGATCCATGAGGGGGTCCATGATAAGGGCCATGATGAGGAGGCTGCCCATGCTGTGGCATTGGGTGTCGTGTTTGTGGCTGCTGATGAGCTGGAAGTGAATGCATGCCATGCGGGCCTTGTGGCATATAGTGCATCTCCGAGTTGGGTGGATATGGATGATATGGAGCATACTGCGGGGCATAAGGACCTTGAGGATAGCGAGCAGCTGTAGTCAAAGCTATCCGTCCACGTCCTATCCTTTCACCTTTGCTTTCTGTGTGCTTGATTTGCGGATGTGGTCTTGCAGGAGGGGGGGATGAAGGAGCAGAAGTGCCTGAATGTGATTCATCATGAATTGCCTCTTCTGCAGATCCCTCATGACTAGGAGACCTCTCTCCCCCTTCGGGTGATAGTGACCTCTTAATTTGAATTGATCCAGGCTCGCTCTTGATTTCTTGCAAGAGAGCACCCTCTAGTTGTTTTTCTTCCTTTGTTTCAGCTGCATTTTCTTGTGGGTTTCTAGTCGGTGGCATCATGTGGGGGGGGAAGCGTGGGTGGTAATAAGGACCCGGGGAACTTCCCATGGAGATGGGACCACCTCCTGAGGGTGAAGGGTCCATAGGGTGTGGTGCATGACCCCGATACATAGGTCCAGGGGGACCCCTAGGAGGGCCATATAGAGGGCCACTGCCGCTGTACATTGATGAGCCCCTGAAAAAGTATAAAATCATAAAGATCAAACATTTATACCATAAATATTAAGTCTATATTGCAATAAAAAGGAACATTTGATTATCAGACATTAAAAAATAAGAAAATCTAGTTATTTTGTCAATATTGTAATGTTTGAAGGTTTCATAGGTTTATTGAACAAATTATGATATCAAAAATAAATATTTTAAAATTATTAAAAACACAAGTTGGGTTTGAATAAAAAAAAGTGCAATAATAGACATAAATTTTAATAAACCATCTTTGACAATATTTATTTTATCGACTTAAACGTAAAAATATCCTATTAAAAACTAAAGTAATTTAAACTACAGTTTCCATTTCAATTGTGTCGATAAAACCAGAACTATATATCCTATCAGCCTAGAAAGATGCAACTGGCATGGGGCTTTCCTCCTACACATCTTCACAGTGTATAAACCATAGTGGTGGGTCTTCTGTGTCAATCATCCCTCTGATGAGGTTGTCTTTTGATCTACCCATGTGGATATGTAGGTGTTTCTTACCTCTATATAGCCCATGGTAAGTGGTGTCCTACTGGTAGGTATTCTGACAACTGTATCCATATATGTAAGCTTTCAGTTTTAGCTATCCAGTAATCGACACGCTCACAATCCAGAGTCTTCAAAGGGATTGTGAGTGGTCATAAAACATCCGTGTAACCTCAGATTTGGCTTGTTTAAGATTGACACTTTATAAAAATTAAACATGTAATTTATTTAGCACTGTTTTATACCCAAAACCCACATTCGAGGGCATTAATATGCGTATTGTTCTGAAAACATTCCATACCTCCAGCACCTCTGAATGAAAGTGACAGAAACCTTAACATACGCAGGATTGCCAACAGGAGAAGAATAGACAAGGTGATTTAGAGAAACTCTCGATGTGATGTATGCCAGCAATGTATGCTAGAATAACTTCTTTTAAATACTACCACACCCTCACAATCAAGAGACGATATTTTATGAGACACATTGTATGGCATAATTTAGAGCATAGGTTCTCAACTCAACCTTATTTTGCCCACCGCCCACTTTGAGAATATTTTTTTTTCTAAAGCCCCCCATTTTTTTTTACTTGCGAATCTGAAACAGCTATTGCCCCGATTATATTTAAACGTGTAATATTATATACTATAGTCGTAAGATAGGATATGACTCTATCCTATTTCTGAGTTTAAAGAAGACTGTTTCAACGAGAACAATTAAAACGCATACTTAATTATATTGAAAAGCATTTTTATTAACATTCAACAGACATTGAATTTATAACTTATCTAATGAGAAGGTTGAATTTGATGCATTTTAAGGAGTTTGTTAATATGCTTGATTTTACTTAAAAACAACCGTAAGTCGCCGCGTTCAGTAACATGGAGCCGATTTATCTTTTTAGTTACCAATGTTGCTACAGTACTAAATCCACGTTCAGCTAAATAGGAAGATGGGAATGCTATCATAATCCTGGGTACAGTTGCAAAATCGGCTTCTGCAGCCAAAATTCTTGATAGCCATTCATGAATTTAATTTTTAATTCCTCATTTGTCGTCAGTTCTATTAGTTCTTCTAACTGGGATGATCCTGCTGTGTTGACATTTGAAAAAGGATCCAACACCCAGTCTGGTATGTCCATGTTTAAAATGTCCTGGAATCGTTCCTTGAAATCACTGTGGAGGTTTTCCAAGTGTTGACAGTAAACAAGCAAGTCGTCGTGCTTGAATGATACTGCTGATAAATTTGGGAAGTTATTGAATTCGCGTCTGCCGATATTTCTTTAGTATAATAGCAGATGGGACACGAAAGCAGCAATGCTATTTTTTGTCTTAATCAAGTTTAAGTCGTCGCCTTGAAGTTGGAGATGGACATCATTAACTCTTTCACTGCTGAGACAATTTCCATGAGAGCCGATGAGTGCGCAATATAGTTGCAGTCCGTGATTTTCACGGAAGAAAAACAAATTTTACATTTAAGAAAATATATATTCATAAATATAGAATTTGTTTATATATATCATTTATACATCGTCCCCTTTTACACCCGTTCAAAAATTTGATCGACCAATCAGAGCGAAGGACATGCTGTAAAGGTGGGGTTACACACGTAAAAAATATTCTCAAATAAATTTAAAATTTTCAAGCAAATATTTTTTTGTCCTTTTTCAAATGTGTTTATTTTTATGTTATTTTTATTTTGTCCATTGGTAATTCGGCGCAAAATGAGATACCCAGTCTTTTTATTTTTATCAAACGTACTTGAGTGACTTTTTTGTGTGATAAGAGTGATGTCGGTATTTTGACGCATACCGTAATGGTATTGAATGGAGGTTTTTATGACATTTTTCGAACAACATTGTATTACAAAAAAAAAACAATATTTTATAAAAACGAACAGAAAAATATACTTTCTAATTAGGTGTACACAATAATTTTTTTTAAATAATTTAATATTTGTGGTAAAGTTGGAAACAAGGATCCAAACAAAGACCAGGTTGTGTGGGGCAATCTGGACAAAAGAATAATGAAGCATTTCTTTACTTAGCTGTATCCCAGCATTGCCTACATCTGCGTCTTTTGATTTTATTATCAGTGTCTTTTTCACAAAACTTCGGCAGATGTATCTTGGTTTTTGATTGTACTGTTTGTCTCGGAATTGATGATGGAGGTGGACCTAGTAATTTTTTGATTATAAATAGCCTGAAATCATACAACGGCATTTTCTGTGAATTGTCTGCATTGTATAAACGCCAAGAATTCAATAACATCGTCTGGAATAGATGAATGGCCAACTTTTTGTACCAACGTAATGTTTTCCTTTTGCATGGGTAGTAAGCTAACATCTGGTCATGATAGTCTATACCACCCATATGATTGTTGTAATTTATTACCATATTTGGTTTGGTGACCACTTGACCATGTCGGTTTTTACTATCAGACAGGTCCCCATCGAATTCAGAAGAAATCATAAAGACTTCTCGGCGGTCTTTCCATTTGGTAACACATATACCATTTTCTGTGTACTGACTCACACTTTCTCCTTTCTTTAGTTTTTTATTTATAACATCGATCGGGTTTTCTTTTCTATTTGCTCGTAGTGTTCCTGTGACATATGTGTTTTGGTTCAATAATTTTTTTGTAAGAGGAACGCTATTATAGAAATTATCCATGTAAACTGAATATCCGGCTCCCGTCTTCCCCTCGAGCAATTTCTGAACGACTTTATTAGTGTGGCCTTTGCCACCTAACTCTTCATCTGATGATCCACCATATACAATTATTTTTAAGGCCAATCCACTTGATTCCCCTAACATGTAAAGTTTTATACCATACTTGGCCTTTTTGCCTTTTATATATTGGCGAAAAATCAATCGGCCTCTCCAAAGAACCAATGATTCATCTATCGATAGTTGTCTGTGTGGATCATAAATTACTTCCATCCTTCCATTGAAAAAATCAATCAATGCCCTGACTTTTGCCAAGCTCGACAGATCTTCATTATTGTTAAAATGAAGTGCCCGTAAGATGAGTAAAAATCTATCTCTTGACATGAATTGTGGAAATGCCGGTAAATTGAATAGGTAGTCCGTATTCCAGTAGTCACTCAACCGGTTCAAACGTATTGTTCCGGTGTGTAGTAGTAAACCCAGCCACACCCTCATTTCGTCTTTAGTGACATTTTTCCATCGCGTGATTCTGCTTGTATCACCTTCTGATTTCGACAATACTTCAACAGCATACAAATTAGTTTGGGTTGTCACAAGATTGTACAAATCTTCATTGAAAATCAAATCAAAATAATCTATTGGTTCTTTACTTGACATCTCAATTTTCAACCCGGGTATTTTTGAAAATGGTATAGAGGCTGGTTGTTTTTTTATATTCGACCATTGCGTAGAGCTAACATCTGGTGTTCTAGATGTTTGTGAAACAGTTTGAATTTGAATATTGTCATCATTTTCAATATCTGACTCAAATTCAGAATCGTCCTTGATGATGGTGAATTCCTCATCACTAACGTCACTAAATGAATCATCCATATCATCCTCAATCTTTTGTCTTTTAGAGCTCGATGGGCGATCCATTTTTCAAGGTAAACGTATTTTTTTTCGTAAAATCAAAAAGGAAACTTATATGATACTAAATATCACTATGTATACACCAATTACTATAATATATTTTTCAAAAGGCACTTATTTTTGCTCACAATTCACTATGTCACTCATTCAAAATTGAAAATAACTAGAAAACATAAACAAAATATCCCTTGCAGTGAGTGACCTTTTCACAAAACAGCGCTAGAGAAATAGTCCAATTATTTTTATTATCAAGTCTCACAATGAAAACAAACGGAATAAGAACTAGAAAAAATATTTTTTTACAACTGCGGGTGTAGCCTCAACTTTACAATGCGTTGCACATGCGCAAACGCCCGAAGCGACGGAATCTTCCAAAATAATGACGAATATCATATGCTGATGTAATATACTAACAATATTTAGGCATGGACACGCCGCGCGTGTTCTGAGCATGAAGCCGATGTTCACATGGACACGCCACGCGTGTTCTCAGCACTGGACGAGTTAAACAATTTATACAGGTCTGTCAAGTACGCAATATCGTTCTTTGATGAGATGAGGTTGTCGCGCAATTCCGTGTCTTTGGTTCCTAGGAACTCTATCACAGACCCAAACAGATTGTAAAATCGAGTCAAACAAGTACTTTTTGACAGCCAGCGCACCTCTGTGTGAAGCAGCAATCGGTTGAAATCTTCATCATTGGCAATGCAAAGCTGACTAAATAATCTGTCATTCAACGAGTTACTTCTGATTTTATTAACTGCTCTGATAACATATTGCAGTGATGTATGGAGGCGTTCACTCAGGTTTTTCGCAACCAAATGCTGGCAATGAATTACGCAATGCACAGCAAACACGTCAGGAACTTTATTTTTTAAGCACGCTATGAAGCCTTTGTGACGTCCTGTCATAGCCGGTGCGCCATCCGTAGCAACTGACAAAGTATTATTAAAAGGAATTTCCTTTTCGTCTCAAAACTTTTCCAGGGTATTAAATATGGTTTCTCCTTTTGTATCTGTTTCCAAATTGGTAGCAAACAATAGTTCTTGACATATTTTCTCATCTCCCGTATGACAATAACAATGCTTCATTGGTTGGTAAAGTGGACTCATCCAGTTGAATTGAAAATTGACAAGTCTGCAGATGATTGCACAATGATTCGTCAATGTTTTCAGCCATCTCATCAATTCGTCTTTGCACAGAACTATTGCTCAAAGGAATTTTTCGGATAATATCTGCAGCTGGTTTATGAAGCACAGTGGTCATTACTTATTTTACTGCTGGTAAAATTAAATCTTCCCCAATAGTATGTGGTTTGCCTGTTTTAGCAATCAACAATGAGATATTGTACGAAGCTCGAAGTCCGTCATCGTCTTGATTAGAAGCTGATGAAAAAAGTTTTGATATAGTTGGCTGAATTTCGTACTTCTTTTTCATGTCTTGAAAATAGGTCACATCTTTGACTTTCTTATTCGGATGTATTTTATTGAAATGATCTTGAAGCCTAGAAGGCTTCATCGCTTCATTTGAAAATGTTTTTTGACAAATAAGGCACATTGGCGATGATGGATTTGTGGGATTTTCGATAAATCCGTATTTAATATAATCCCCACTATACTGCCGTCTCTTCTTTTTTGCTTCAGACATGGTTTTTAATTTACAGATACGTGAGTAGTAGTAGTGAAAAGATCAACTTTTAAAACCCTGTCATCAATTGCGCGCGATAATGCTAATGAAAATAAAATGAACAATCACTGCCTTTATATAGGTTGGAGGCATATAACATGCATCGACAGGAATAAGATAAACATGCAGTGACTCGTTTATAACACCCGGCGCGGAAGTAAAGCGCGGGGGCAAGGGTGATGAGGGAGCAGAGTGCGGGTTAGAACAAGCACAGATAATACTGTCAATTCTTGCAGGATTGCAAAAATCACGTTATTTAACAAAAACTTGTTATAACTGAATTGCTACAAGCATATTTTTTGCTATTTTTTATTAACAGGCTTTTGTTAACTTTACCTGTATTTATATATGAGATATTTCATGTGAACTTGGAAGATTTGAATATTTTTAATTCAAATCTAAAATGAATTTTTTTTATATCATCCAATTTAATGTAGATCTGAATGTAATGGAATCTTTCAAGTTCAATTTTCGTCCACTTCCCGAACTACCGAAATATGTGAATTTTCGCACACGTGATAAAAATTATTAAAATACATACAATAACAAAAATTAACCAATATTAAAGTTTACTTTACGTAGTACATGATTAGCGTGTTTTTTTTTTGTCTTTTTTAGACTATATTTTTTTAATCTGCCCACGCCCCTCCGTGCCATCTCAACGCCCCCTAATTTTCTCTGGGTCTTCTACTGCCCCCCTGAAAGTTTCAAACGCCCAAAAGGGGGCGTTATCGCCCACGTTGAGAACCTATGATTTAGAGGTACGAAATACTTGATTGGCTACATTAAACCCTTCTTAGGTTGTAAAAGCACCGGCAGTTTTAAATATGAGTTAAAGTGACAATAATTTAACCTGTAAGGAGGCGGCATCATATGTGGCATGCGAGTTATGACACTGGGAGCCTCCGTGGCTGGACGGAATGGCTGAGGAGCTCCAGCTATTGCCAATGTACCTGCGAAATAAAAATCATGAAATTCACATAATCTATATAATAACAGTAATAGCAAGAAGTCTGAATTTGTTCATTCCAGATTTTCAAGATTCTCGGGCAGTTATGTAGAATGAAAAAATTAACAAAACCAGTAATTCATTCTGTGTTCTTTATTCTCTTTACGCTAAGTATGGATACATCTAATTAAATAGTAATTTTCTAGAAAAAGTGGAAATACATATGGCACAAAATTATGGCTTGTAAGTTTTAAAATGCCACCTGACAGCTCGATTATTGTAACTCCTAAAGTGTCACATGCTCGTTGCATTTTTAAACTTATTGAAAATTCTGAGATTACATAAAATCCTCGTGTGATATGGATTTTTAGACATGTGCGAATGTTACTTTTGTGTTAAGATATATGGTTGGAACATATACACGGTCTGTCCAATGGAAAAGATGACTGATTTTATTTTCGCATAACCACCAGCGCCATCTGTGGATGAATAAATTAGTTAATGTGTGACACATTTCGACTATCTTCCATAAAAGTTTCAAAGTGCTGACATCACTGGTTCATTCGTAATGACGTAACAATTGACAGTACCTTCCGAGTCTCAGTTGGAAAACGAACAATGGAGCAATTTGCCAACATTAAATTTTGTTTTAAATTGGGTAAAAATGCCACAGAAACTTTTGAAATGATTCCAACTGTTTATGGTAGTGAAGCAATGAGTCGTAAGAACGTGTTTAAGTGATATGCAAGATTTTGTGATGGTCGAGAGAGCATTGAAGATGATCAACGGCATGGACCATCATTGACAGTTCGAATTGAAGAAAATGTTCAAAAAGTGGCTAAAATTCTTCGAAACAATCGTGCGTCTACTAGGCTCATTGATGAGCTCACTGGAATTCCTAAATTCACTGTTCATCTCATTTTATTACATGAAAATTAGTGTTTTATTTTTAGGCGTTGGCTGCCCATGAAAAATGGTATGTATTTTCTATTTATTTAACCATTAAATATGTTATTGTCTCAATATTGCGGTAATATGTTAACAAAACTTTACTTGACTTACATTATTTTTATAGTAAAAAAAAATTACCGCAATGTTCCCAGCCGTTGGGAAGTACCGCGCAAATTAAAAGATTTTATTTAATGAATGTGTGATTTGTAATAAATTTTTTTTTGTGAAATTTAGTCCTCAGAATTTCAAATTCAGACTTTTACTGTACAGTGCAATATATTTATATTTAAAGATTATTATTTTGTCTAATACTTGACGTGAGAGGATGTGTAGTGTTGGATTGTAGACCCACCTGGATGGGTTATGTTATGGGTTATGTTACCTACGCTATAGAGGTATACTTTAGTAAACATTAACTCTGTGTTATATATTCTACTAAGCTTAAGCATAAGTTACGAAATGTAAGCTTAAGTTGATCTGAGAGTGATCTTGATAAGTATTACAAAACTAGGAATGAAAACTATTTCTCATATATGAAATTCAGACCCTTCACAAAAAAAATTACCTTCCATTGACGAGTTGGATCCAGTAGGGCTAGGTGAATTTCCATCAGAAATACTCATTCCTGATGAGTTTACAGTTGCCGCTTGTCTCGCCAAAGTTTTCTTCCCTGGACCACGACCCCTCCTCTTAGGAGTAGTTGCTCTTTGACCTATCATGTGCATGCCTTCCAATCCCATAGGACCAATTGGAGGACCTCGTGACATACCCTGAGAGTCCAAATTTTCTCCAGATTCATCTAAACCGGGTCTAATTGGAATGTTGACATTCCTCATGTGATCATCCATCGGCATCCCTGGGCGCTCAGGCATATTGGGAGGTCTACCTCTGTGATCTATTGGCACAGGCATTCCTCTGGCATCTAACATGTAACCTGGTGGCAATTGTCGGGGAGGATTCGACATATCAGGATGACCCCGACCCATCATGGGTCTCCCTTGATGATCTAAAGGAATTCTACCATCCATGGGGAATGGATGCGGCCTGTGATCAGGAGGGCCAGGGTGTCTTCCGTCAGTCATGAATGGTGGTCTAACTTCTTCTCCTGAGGAAGAATCCCTCTGTTCCCCAGGAGGCATGTGTTCGGGTCTTCTATAGTTGTACATATCGCGATGCTCTGGGGGGATATTGTGCATCCTGCTGGGATCAGGAGGTGTTCCGTGAGGTCCCATAGTGTAGGGGCCTTGTTCCATTTTGATTCTCGGTCCCATGTGAGGAGGCCTCAGATGCTCTCCAGGATGAGGAGGTCTGATAAGCCCCGGGTGCTGAGGCATCATACCACGAGGATTTACACCTGGTGCAAACTGAAGAGGCCTCGGTCCTGATATATTCATATTCATTTGACCAGGCATGAAATCTGTAACAAAATATATTATCCAAATAACAATTAGCACTTTTTAAAATTATAAATCCATACCATACTGAATTATAGTAGAAAAACTTTAAATAATAATAAAAGATAGATAAATAAAATATATCTTTTTACAATATCATGTGATAAAAAAAAACCTGTTTATCGCTATTTCTTTGAATCAGTTCATCAAACAATAGAAAATGCAATTTATAATTTTTTTTTCAAAACTTTTGGATATGAATTATTTAAATATATTCATTAAATATTGTACAGCCATATTTCAAAAAACAGTCGGTCAAATTGAACCATGACACAAATAATACAAGTACCTGGTGTTTTAGGTTTACGATTAAGTTTTTTCTGTTCCTTGTCAGCTATTCTTGCAAGTTTTTTATCTTCCCGTTCCTTTGCTTTTTGTTCTTTCATTTGTTGTTTTTCTTCTTTCTTTCTAAGTCTCTCTTCTTTCCTTTTCTCTTTTTCTAAAAGTTTTGCTTCCCTTTCCTGCCTTTTTTTCTCTCTTTCGATCTGTAAGAATTTAATATTCACATAATTCAAAACAAAAAAATTATTTCTTTACCAACAAGTACTAATATTTGAATTATTATAAAATGTGCGAAAGATAGACATTGATTTTTTTTGTAATTCATAAATATAACAAAAACTATAAAAAAATAGGTACATGTTAAGTGGAAAGTAATTAAATTTGAGTGTGATTAAATCTTTAGAAGTTGCATCACTTGGTCAGCCCAGACAAACGCAAAATGAATCACATAGCCATCGTATGGAGAAACAGTGTCAGACAAACATTACACTGCAAAAAACATTTATTTTTATTATCTAACCTTAAAAATGTGGCACTCTTCTTGCAATAGATATTGGTGAGAGTATTTCTACAACACATTCATTACTTTCATATGCTATCTCTTTTCTAACAAAATTATAGAAATTGGCAACATGCATATTCAACACTAATTACCTGGAAGGCTGAAACTGGGATAGGTTTTATGGGTATAGAAACATCTTCCAGTGTATCTTCATTATCTATGTCACTCATCTGTAAAAATAATAATCTGTCAATTGATTTATGATAAAATTAGTCCAATTTTTAATAATCCATTTTTTTTAACATTGACTAAAATAAAATTATAATTATGATTTATATTTTTGCACAATTAAGTGACTTTGAACAAGACTAAAAATGACATTCGAAAAATTCTTTTCAAGAAGAAATCCAAATGCACACCATCGATGGAATAAATTCAACAATAAATTATATTTAGATAAACCAGAGCACCTCATTCTTCTCATCCATAGGCACACCACACGAGTGGATAAATTCAACAGTGGATAATAAAAATTAGTAAATTCTGTTTAGATAAACCAGAGCAGAGGACAAACTGGCATCAAGATCAAGTATACCATCTCAGAACTGTTTAGAACAGAAAGAGGAGTGCAACAGGGATGTATTTGATTTCTAAAATTAGACAATTTATATAGGAAATACATAATGTAGAAGATTTAGATAAATGGACTGGTGTAACTACAGCAGGAGGAAGAAAAATCAGCAGCTTGTAGTTGCTGATGACACTAACTATTGTTGCGCCTAGTGAAAATGAACTTGCTGAAATATACTGCAATATAGAATCAGAGAGTGAAATGATCGGCTTGCGCATCAATATGAGCAAAACAATACATACATTCAGTTCATTGAGCGTTCAAATATCGCAACAAGAAATAATTAGCTGCAGGGCTTGCAACATGTGCATGAGTTTGTTTACCTGGACTCCTTGATCACTGACAGGGATTCCTGCAATGAGGAGATAATGTACAGAAACTAAATGTCTAAGGAAGTCATGAGTCACCTTGAAATTATTTGGAGGGATCGAATAATTTTAAGAAAAATCATGACTCAATTATCCAAACCTTTGTTATCTCCATTTTCTAATATGGTGCATAAACTTGAATACTTAGGGAAAAACTAATCTTTTTTGCTTTTAAGTTGTGGTGTTGGAGGCAGCTCTTGCACATTCCATGGAGTGGAGAAAGACCAATCGATCGAGTATTGAAAAGCTCTGAGTTGAGATGCTTCTCTCTGTGTTACTAGAGCAATCTTATGATACATAGCGCAGTGAGAGGACAATAACCTTGAGTGGTCAATCTGGCAAGAAGTGTGAATAACAAAATGAGCAGAAGCCAAGCATCCATTTGATAGAGTGGCCAGGTGAAAAAAGCAGAGAGCCTCTTATTTTAGGAGGCGCTACATAGTGCAAGAGATTACTTGGGCTGTAGAAGGATGGTCAATGATGGTGATCACAACCCTCAGAATTGAGAGAACGACCAAGAAGATATTTTTATGTTATCTAATACGATTTTCATTTTAACAATGTTAATTTACAGTAAGACTATGAATGTTTTATGGTCTTATAAAGGACATGAAGTGAGTTGGTGTTGCTAACTGGAGGGAGACACCCCAATGCTGGCTGCAGAGCATCAAGTCAGCTGTAGACCTTCATGGTCTATAACCACACAGAGACAAAGTAAGGTAATCTACTGTAGAAGTTGGTAAATAGACATTGATTAGATAATCATAAGCATTAAATTTTTTTTAAAAGTATCAGTTTGCAAGATTTTTTTTTAGAAAGGAGTTTTGGAGCAATTTGACTATTTTGAAATTCAAGTCATACCATCAACTCAAAAATGATGAAAATATTAATCAAAGAATAGCATAAATAAGAAAATTTTATCGACTAATAACTCACATTTTCTAATTCAGATAGATGATCAGAAAAATCTCCTATTTTCATATCATTGGGTAAATCTTCTGAATTTTCGCCATCTGCAAAATGTAGACACAAATTGTTGTTAAAATTAAAATAAACACACTAATAATATAAAACATCTTCATCCTGGTTGGTCCACAACCTTAAACTCCATATCCGTCTCCTGTGAATTTCCTTATTGCACTGGAGTATGGTATAGAATGGGCATCCGATTCATCGAGTCCTTACAGACAATAAGACAATGTAACTTTGGACTAATACCAGGCGGTATCGTCAACATGCGATCCAAGCACCACCCCTATAGTGGTGCATACAAGTTGCTACTGTGTCTGAAGACTAACTGTCTCATTCCTCATGTGGTCATACCCACAGAGGCTCTTAAACAAGGCAATATTATGTGCATATTCAAGGTTGTCCAGCTCCTCAATAGTCCCATCATCAGTTGCCAACCTTTGCGGTATTGGGAGGCCCCTCATGCTCTGCATGGTTTTTCCAAATAAAAAGTTCATAAATGATTGTAATAATAAAGATAGCCAAGACACAGCCCTGCCGGACACCAGTAGTTATTCTGAAGCACTCAGGCAGATCACTAGCTAACAGCTCAAATCTAAAACTCTCACTCGCTGACTGTCTGTTCATTGTAAATGCCCACTTTTTTATTTCCACTTTGTATCGAGGTAAGCATACCTCCACTCAAATAATCTCGAATTGGGGTTTTGGAAACAATGATAGTATCTTGGAGTTTTTGTTGATCAGTTTCTTCGTTGGGAGGTCCATATTAACACTGAGCACAAAAATCAGAATACTAGGATACATATTCCACATGATTCGAAATTTGCTCAGTGAAAATATTCTTAAAAGTATATACATCGCCTTATGTCAGTCAGCACTTTCTTACGGTATATCAGTTTGGGGGGTGCACCTTAACACAAAAACACATACTGCAGGTTTCCCAAAAATTGATTATAAAAATAAAAAAACATTGGTGAGTTTTTTTTACTTTTTTAACACGAAAATCTTTTAACAAGAAAAAGTATATCAATCTCCATAGTTTCATGTTAAACGATTTCTACTGTATTTGTGAAATCCAATCGTCTTGTGCCTGACATTGGATTTCACATATACAGTGGAAATTGTTGAACATAATTTAGTCAGTTTTTGACCCAATCACACAATTTTTTAACTTAATTTACCAATTGGGTATTGGTGATCCATTAATAGTTTCTATTGTAATTTTTAAATACGTAATTTTATTGCCATGTGTGAACTCAAACTTGCCTTTGAAAGATCCTTGTGATATCGAGGATTTGCTCTTGAGTTTAGGAGTTGATGTGGAAAGTCCCTCAGCTCCCAGAGCTCCGGGAGTCAGACTACCTCGGCCCACTCCTCCACGTCCGCGGGGAGTGCCACTACCTCTAGGTTTATATATTCCCCTGAAAAATAAAAATGACTATTTATGGAAAACTAAACAAACCTCTGTGATTCAGTTGCACAGAACAACTTTCATGACAGTTACTAAATATTTTTGGGTTCTTTTAATGTATTGTTGCATGTTTTTATACTAATTTCCATAAGCAGCTTCTTGGATTATTTGTGGGGGGGGGGGGGTTTCAAATACATAATTGAATTATTTTTTTAATTCAGTTCAGTAAAATTTTGTAATACAATGAAATCTAGTGAATGATGTGTTGTCCTAATTAATGAGAGGGGCATTATTTCGGAGTGCTAGGTTCATTGATTCATTGAAATGGCCGTTATACAATATTTTTTCACAAAGCATTTGGTTCGACACCTATGGGCTATAGAAGTCGAATTGAATGATAATATTCAGTGTGATGTAATTCATGATGACAATTTTGTGCTGATTTGACTTCTATCTCAAATATTGGAATTTTGAGGCATTTTCCTTAGTGTGATAACAAAACGTCGTTCCTCGCAATTTCACGGGTTTTTCTTCTGAAAAGGGTTATGCTGCAGTTGTGTACTTGCGTAATTGGTCCAAGACATTATTGATAAAGCCAAGTCAAAAGTGATCAATCCCTCAAAACTCAGTTTAGCATGTCTAGTTGTGTCGTGTGTTGGTTTCCTATGATTGATTCACAATATCCTGCAAGGAATTACTTTGTGGAAAAATTAACTTGCTGTTATTACACGGATTTACAGTGGCATTGCGTTGGACTCAGTCCTCTTCACACAGATGGAAAACTTATGATATGACTAAGTGATGTCACTCTCATAAAAGATAAAGATTTCGGTCTTCTAGTGTAAATTGCATTAGATTGTCCCCATTAGCAGCGTGGGTGATAGTGGAATCCAGTTTACTGAATACAAATTGCATAAGATTGTCCCCATTAGCAGCGCGGGTGATAGTGGAATCCAACTAACTGAATATAAATTGCATAAGATTGTCCCCATTAGCAGCGTGGGTGCTAGTGGAATCCAACTGACTGAATACAAATTGTATTAGATTGTCCCCATTAGCAGCGCGGGTGATAGTGGAATCCAACTAACTGAATACAAATTGCAAAAGATTGTCCCCATTAGCAGCGTGGGTGATAGTGGAATCCAACTAACTGAATACAAATTGCAAAAGATTGTCCCCATTAGCAGCGTGGGTGATAGTGGAATCCAACTGACTGAATACAAATTGTATTAGATTGTCCCCATTAGCAGTGTGGGTGATAGTGGAATCCAACTGACTGAATACAAATTGCATCAGATTGTCCCCATTAGCAGCGTGGGTGATAGTGGAATCC
This sequence comes from Odontocerum albicorne, assembly GCA_949825065.1. Classification (NCBI taxonomy): domain Eukaryota; kingdom Metazoa; phylum Arthropoda; class Insecta; order Trichoptera; family Odontoceridae; genus Odontocerum; species Odontocerum albicorne. The sequence continues at coordinate 28,238,200 of OX463844.1, read as the reverse complement.
AACTGACTGAATGCAAATTAAGATGTTTTAAATTTGCGATCTTTGTGTCAGGATAAGTTGGGATTCTAATGATTTTCTTATGTAGGTACTGGTCTGGCTTAATGGGCTAGCAGATCGCGTCCATTTTGGAAGTGTTTGAGTTATATTACTTTTTTAAAGTTAATCGGTGTTAGGACACCTTTAGAAGAAATTTGATGGTTGGTGAACTGGTCTTAATTACAGATAGTCTACCTGCTACTCTGGAAAATGGGGCCTGTGAGAATAGGCGCATATGGAGCTGTAGTGTGCAATGTCTCAGGTGATTTAACCTCCAGTTAAGTTGTATCTTAACCACACAGATTAAATTATCCTTTAAGATGCTTTTACCAATGTTATAAGGAAAAAAATATTATTGAAACATAAAAATAGAAATTGAAAATATATAATTATTATACATTCTTTCACATAGATGTATTGTATTACACTTTTGTTGTATACCTGGCGGGCTTACTGTCATGTGGCAATCTCGTCCAACCAATCAAAAAGATGTTAAAAGAGGCCTTGAGTAAAAAAATCTGGGTCCCAACAAGAATCCAACACACAGCCCCCGGGTTGAGACACAAGCATCATACCAACTAGATCATGGAGGTTGTTTCAAACGTGTGGTTAAGACAAAAAAATACATAATTCAGTAACTTATCTACACTCGCAGAATGGATATTCAAAAACATGTTTTCTGTGCAGGTGAGCAGCCATTGAGCAATGACCTAATTGAATTTAAAAAAAATTTAATGAATTTTTTGCTGAGAGTGACATTTTAAAACTCAGTATGACTTTTCTCTTTCTAAGATTGTATGAAGTCCAATGAGTCAGTACTCAAAATATAATAAAACATGATAATTCTAATTTATTAATCGTGTAATTTCCAGAAGCTTAGTGTTAAAAGCATGGTTTATATGATGCTTGATATACAATATAAATGGATTAGACTGGAAGAACAAATAAAAAATACATGGAGGTAATAAGTGGATAACCCCTACTTAAACACGAAGTTTAAAGATGATTAGATAATATTCAGGGTTTTTCAGATTTAATTACTCAGTTTTATTTTTGATAGCCTTCTGATTAAAAAAATATTCAAGTACCTGCTTCCTCTTCCACCCCGGTTGCCCCTCCCTCTAACTGACCCTGGTGTAGTGGTCAAAGCAGTAGCTACAGCGGTTTCTAAATTAAAATACCATTAAAAATTAATAAGTAATATGATTCAAAATTATAAATAACAATTTTCAAATTTGATAGGCATCAGTACCAGTCATCATTCCTTGTTAAAGAAGAACAAATTTCTGAACAATTCTATGCAAATAGAATTGTTCAGAATATAAATATAACAAAAAATCCAAGTATATAAAACAATGAATTTAAAAACACAAAGCTATGAACAAAAACAAAAATGTGATAAATATCTAAAGAATGCAAATGGCTTCACACCATGACACCAGTCTGACCTAAGCACTGCTCTCGTAACAAACCGGGATCATTCAGCCTGAAGAAAACCTCGATATTGGAGGAAGAAACATGTGTAGCGGTAATTAATATAATAACAAAGTAATTTATCATTAACTATTGGGTGTACAAATTAGTTCGGTCCGTTTTTATGTGTTCAAAAATGCATTTATTTCTAAACAAAATGAATGAACAGATCAATTAAAGTATGTCCATCGCTGGCTACTACTTTTTCCCATCTCTCAGGCAATTTTCGAATTCCATCTCGAAAAAATGACTCGTCTTTTGAGGCGATCCAAGTTTGGAGCCAATTTTCGGTTTCTAAGAAAGATGTGAACCGGTGACCTGCCAAATCGTGCTGCATCCTTCGGAACAACCAGTAATCAGAAGGAGCAATGTCCGGGAAATACGGCGGGTGCGGTAAAACATCCCATTTGAGCATTTCCAAATACTTTTTTACGACTTTTGCGACATGAGGCCGAGTGTTGTCATGAAGAAGAATAACTTTATCATGTCTTTGCTCGTATTCCGGCCGTTTTTCTCGCAATACACGGCTCAAACTAATTAATTGTAGCCGATACCGATTGCCCGTAATGGAATCACCAGGTTTCAGCCCCTCATAGTAAACAACACCCCTTTGGTCCCACCAGATACAGAGCATGATCTTTGAACCATGTATGTTCGGTTTTGGTGTTGATGTTGAGGTCGATGGCAACGATTGACCGGGCTTAGCGTAGTATTTTTTCTTCTTGGGGTTGTCGTAGAATATCCACTTCTCATCATCAGTTACAATCTGATGCAAAAAACCTTTTCTTTGTTGCCTTTGAATCGGCTGCTCGCAAGTGAAAAATCGCCTTTCAACGTCTCTCGGTTTCAGTTCATAAGGCACCCAATTTCCTTGTTTTTGAATCATTCCCATGGCTCTCAATCGTACGGAAACGGCTTGATGAGTCACTCCCAATGATTCTGCAAGCTCCTTTTGCGTTTGACTCTGATCTTCTTCGAGTAATGCCTCTAATTCTTTGTCCTCGAATTTTTTTGCCTGTCCAGAGCGAGGCTTGTCTTCGACGCTGAAATCTCCATCCTTGAAACGTCGAAACCATTCCCTCCATGATTTATCAATTGGTGCAGCGTCACCATAAACTTCGACAAGCATTCGATGGGCTTCAGCTGCACTTTTCTTCCAATTAAAGCAGAAAATTAAAACCTCCCGCAAATGCTGCTTGGTTAACACAAATTCGACACTTTCAACACTGTACAAAACAAGGTTTTTGCATGAAACTCAAAGTGATATAAACTGAATATTATTGGCAGATGTCTAACCTCTCTGAAACCGCCAAAATCGGCTGTCACTATGAACCATTCATAACAGCCAGAGCCATCTTTTGGAAACGGACCAAACTAATTTGTACTCCCAATATTATAATGCATAATAATTTCATAGATATTCATTTTTTTAACAATCATTAGATATTATTTTCAGCTCACAATTCATACCTGAGTAAGGTTGAATTTAATGATTAAAATAATTAATACAATCCTCGAGATTAACTGTGATTTTATTTGTTTCAATTGGAGGTCAATTTTCAGCATCACCATAGCAAATATCTGATTGTACTTGCTTCGTGTTGATCAACTTTAAGTCAAATAACTTTGATAATTTTAAAATCTAGAGTCTGCTATGATCCAAATTTTTTTATTTTTCATGAAAATATTTCAAAATAAAATTTATAGAGTTAATGCCTGCGACAGAACATTGTTATAGCACATTTCGTCAACTTGAGAGATACACAAATGTGTATTTATTTTGTGATCATAAGCATTAGTTGTTATAATCAATATCATCTACGAGGCATATCCAGAAAGTAAGTGTACTGAATTTTTGTAAGTTACAATTTTTTTTATTTAAACAAAAAAATTACGTGGTTACCGTAGTACATATGTAAGCTATTTTTCGACATAGTCGCCATTCCTCTCAATGCAGGTGGTGAAGCGGGGTATCAACTTGTTGATGCCTTCCTCGAAGTAGTTTCCCGCCAACCCCCCCGTCCACTTCTCCACCTCCTCCTTTACCTCCTCGTCGGTTGAAAACCTTTTTCCACCCATGTGCAGCTTCAGGGAGGTAAAGAGATAGTAATCTGAAGGTGCTAGGTCAGGGGAATGCGCGGGATGGTTCAGGACATCTCATTTAAACGAGGCGAGCAGTTCCTTCGTGGCGTTGGCCGTGTGTGGTCTGGCATTGTCGTGCAGCAGGCAGACTCCCTTTGTCAGCATGCCTCTCCTCTTGTTCTGAATCGCCCTCCGCAATTTTTTTAGGGTCTCACAGTATCTTGCAGAGTTGATGGTCTCCCCTTGAGGCATATATTCAATTAAAATTATGCCTTGACAGTCCCAAAACACGGATGCCATGATTTTCTTGGCTGAAATTGTGGTTTTGAACTTTTTGGCAGAGGGTGAAGAGGTGTGACGCCACTGTTGAGACTGCCTTTTGGTTTCAGGCATGTAGTGTGCAACCCAAGTTTCATCTCCAGTAACGATGGAGCGGAGAAATTCATCTTGATGGAGTTTGCAGCGCCTCAAAAACTCTTGCCCGGCCTCCACTCGATTCAACTTGTGTTGGTCTGTCAGCTGTTTTGGGACCCACCTCGCAAACAGTTTCCGATATACGAGGGTTTCTGTGATGGTTTCGTGTAGTAGAGATCTGGAGATTTGCGGAAACATCGCAGAAAGTTCATCCACAGTCAATCTGCGATCGTCACGGAGCGCATTTTCGATTTTTTCCATAATTTCGTCAGTCACAATTGAAGGTCTTCCGCTCCTCTGATCATCATGCACAGACGTACAACCGTTTTTAAAGTCGCGACACCACTTGTACACACTCGTACGATTCATAGCTTTATCACCATATGCAGTTTTCCCCTCATTATAAACCTCACCCGGAGGTTTTCCCTTCCAAACGAGATAACGGATGACGCCGCGTATTTCGCACTTGGCGGGAGATTGGATTGACATTTTTCACGAAACGTGTTGTCGCGTCGACACTTCTTAACGTACTGACCTCGAACTGGTCTCGTTGCGGAGGGGAAGGGTGAGGCTACACGGAAGTGTAGCCAACATGTCGAAAATAAAATCCATCCGGTCGTGAGAGCCTCAGTACACTTACTTTCTGGATACGCCTCGTATATAAATAAAAATGTAAATGTTCGTATATTATTTGACAAAAGGTTGCATTCGTATACAAAAATGTTTATATATTTTTATTTATATACAGGTGTATATAAAAAAGTTTATAATCAGAAAAAATTACGTTTGCGCCTCCTGCAGCGACAAACTCAAACTAAACTTGACAGTTATGTCACATTGCATTTTCGACGTTTCGGAATTAATATTAAATAATTAAATCTATATAAATAAAATATTAAATAATTAAATGTTTAGTAATAAATATTAAATATTTAAATAATACATTTAAAATTTTCAAATACGTTTATTGAAAAGTCGCGACATCAGCGCCAATTGCTAAGAGGTAAAAATATGCAAAGTTTTTGTCTGCCATTTTGTATTTTGACAGTGTCCTTTGTGCTGCGTATAAAAGAAAACGTTATATATTTGTATTAAATTTTAATAAAAAATTCTTGTGTTGTGATAAAATTGACTTCAGTGATTGTGGTAAGTTGTTGAGATTATATTTAGGTTAAAAAATAATTTTACTTGGATGTATTTTGGCATTATTTGGTGAAGTTGGAAGAGTTACCCTTTAATTTAGTAGATATGACAATAGAGCAGTCTTACGCTGAATACGGATCTCTTCCAACTGATCAAGAATCGGTAATTGATGAATTGGATCCGAATGACAACCAAGAAATGGAAGTTGATGAAGATGGTGAGCAATTAGAGGATTTAATAGAAAATATTGAAGACGATTCTGATTCGTCAGATCCCAAAAGTAATATTCCTCTAAGCCATCTTCGTAGAAGAAATAATATTTAAGAAGCACAGACAACACCTATATGGAACGTTAATTTTATGGGTCGTGATATTGGCGACTTTACAGATTCTGCTGGAGTAGTAAATATTATTAACCAGGTTATCAACCCTACACCTTATAAAATCTTTAGTTCATTGATAACAAATGAAATGATAGAAGATATGGTTTTTCAAACAAACTTTTTCGCTGCTCAGATGCAACTAAAAACCAATAAAAGAATCAAGCCAACGGACGTAACTGAAATGAATACTTTTTTGGGAATAAATTATCTAATGGGTATAAAACTCTTGCCCAGCTACAGAGATTATTGGAGTTCAAGTCCTGATCTTCACCATAGTTATATTAGTCAATTTATGCGTCAATAGATTTAGTTAGCTCCTAAATCACGAACATCTGAATGACAATTCGCTTCAACCTGAAAGAAATTCACCAGACTTTGAGAAGTTATATAAAGTGCGACCATTCCTAAATGAATTATCAAAAAAAATCTAAAATGTTTAAAACCAGATCAGTTTTTGGCTAACGATGAATCAATGATTAGATTCAAAAAGTGGCTGAAAGAGGTCAGTAGGAATATCAAAAGTATCTTTTTTATATAGAATTTAATTTTATCTCTATGTTTATATTTCAAAATCTATCAAATTGTATGTAGAAATGGAGATTTTTTTTAATTAGTTCCAATTATCTATTTGTATTCCCTTAACATTTAATTTGTTACAATTATCTCTCTGTCTTCCCATAACATTTAATTTGATTCAATTATCTCACTGTCTTCCCTTAACCCTTCCTTCCCTGTGATGGGTATCTTCTACACGTTGCTTCTAATAACCATCAATATCTCTATAAATATAATAAATACAAGGTTAAGATTTTAGGTATTCCTCCATAATATATTAACGCATTGATTTAAAAAATAATATTAATAATAATCAGAATTTATCGAGTACATTGTAGGTGTTTTGTGAACATCGGAAACAAATTCGCATATAAACGCTGTGAGTGTCTCGACCTTGGGTCTCGACGATAGGTGAAGAGTGTGCGGGAAGCGCGACACTATTCGCATCTCACTCTTGCATACTTCACTGAAGCGCGAGGAGCTCAATGTTCTCAATCGTGTTTTTTTTCCTTCGAGGCATATAGACGGACTGCAGGGGTTCTTAAGTGAATTATTATTTCTGTTCGATAGTAAATAATTTTTTTTGGGTATGTATGTTTCTAGATACTGTATTGTCATTATATATTATTAGTGTGTATAGTGTATTTACGTTTCTTTTCAGTTCATTTCTCCGAGCGGATACGTAATTTACTTATCAGCGATTTATTTGTGAACATTATTTACGGTAATTATTATTTTAAATATTAGATTTTTTATTACTCTGCTGAATTGTATTTCCTATTTATATTTTCACATACCCTTCTATTTTTAGGAAAAAAAATGACTGCAAGACATTTAACAGACGAAGAGATTGCGCTAGAACTAGAATATGATAGTGATATAGAGTTTGAAGTGAACGATGACATAACAGATACTGAAGATTTAGTCGAATTTCAAAAATCGGACTCAACTCTGACAGTGAAAATGAAGACGATGGAGAAAAACTTATATCAAAACATGGATATGAATGGAATACATTACCAGCACCGTTATCGAAATGTCGAAAATGCAATATTGTCACCGAAACCTGTGGTCTAAGAAACGGTAGTACATTAGTAGGCACAATGAGAGAAATGTTTGCTTTATTTATAAGCGCAGATATAGTGAGAGAAATATGTGAAGAAACGAATCGTCAATTGCGGCGTTTACCAGACAATAAGATCGAGCAGTTATCCGAAGACGAACTTTATGCTTTCATCGGTATAATGCTCGCTTCCGGTAGAAATCGTACCCGAAAACTAAGTTTGAATTAGTTGTGGACAGGTGAACAACCATTTTGTCAGCCGTTTTTCACTGCAGCTATGTCTCGAGACAGATTTATAAATATTTATAGTCATATTCGTTTCGATAATAGAGAGACAAGGCGAGAGAGATTTGAAGTTTCGTTGGACAAGTTAGAGCCAATAAAGTCCATTTTCAGCAAATTAGTAGATGCGTGTAAGTCTAATTACTCTCCATCGACTGATATAACTGTGGATGAGCGTTTGGCGGCCTACAGAGGCAATTGCCCATTTCGGGTATATATAAAGTCGAAGCCAGCCAGGTATGGCATAAAGATTTGGGTGGCAGCTGATGCTAGAACAGCATATATTTGTAACATGCAAATTTATACAGGCATGATAAATAATAAAAGAGAAGTAAACCAAGGTAATCGTGTCGTAATGGAATTGGTGGAACCTCAATACGGCACAAACAGGGGTATTACCACAGATAATTTCTTTACTTCAGTCCCATTGGCAGACAATCTTCTGTCTAAAAATCTGACTATCACTGGCACACTAAGAAAAAATAAGAGATAAATCCCTAAAGAGTTTTTAGCATCGAAAGAAAGGCCATTGCATAGTAGTTTGTTTGGTTTTACTCCAAATAAAACACTCGTGTCGTATGTACCTCAGAAAAACAATGCAGTGTTGTTGCTATCGTCTCAGTTTCTTGGCAATGAAATTAGCCAAACCGAAACAAAAAAAAAACAGAAATTATTATTCATTATAATAAAACTAAAGGTGCTGTTGACACAGGCGACAAAATGATCGGCGAATATTCTTGTGTAAGATCAACAAGATGGCCGTTTCGTTTGTTTATGGAAATGCTAGACATAGCAGCACTCAACACATATTTATTATGGATTGAAAAGTATCCGGAGTGGAAAAAAAAACAATAGAAGCAAAAGAAAATGCTTTATAAGAGAGCTTAGTTTAGAATTGGCGAGGCCCAATATTATAAGAAGAAAGGATAGTAAGGTCAGATTCCATAAACAACAGCTAGATGCTTTTGACACAGTTTTATCCTATTATCAGCAAATATCAACTGCAACTGCTGTCACTAATGATAATATTTCAAGAAATCCACCGGGTGAATCAACAAGCATATCAGCGTCCCGAGCACCGGCGAGAACTTGCAGATTTTGCCCATACAATGCTAAAAAAAGAAGCACGATAGTTTGTCACATTTGTCAAAAATCTGTGTACAAGCCACCGAAAAGAGAAAAAATACATCTTTTGCGGCAATTGCGATAAAATTTAGAATTTTTTTGGTTTTTATATTTTGTTATAATTTTATTCGTGTTAATTTACGTCATTTTGTTTATTGTGTTTAATTATAGTACTTGTGAAATTATCCATATTTAAATTTGTTTTTTAAGATATTATTTACGTACACATACTATTTTTTATTTAATTAACAAAATATATGCAATGATTTGAAACCCCTGGCAGTGCGGTAGTGGGAGTAAGCCATGCCGGTTACCAAGCCACAACGGCAGTAGCTTTTGGGCTTGCAACCAGATTGGACCTATGCCCGTTCTGTGAGCGTTGCCAGATGGTTTTTTAATGTTTTCAGCAAATAAATCTCAATTATTATAATTTTTAACTTCAATTATAATTAATTAAGAGAATTAGCTATGAATGTTCTCATTTTTCCGATTTAAAATCGCTAATTTTTGATCGCGTACTTACTACCCAACGCCGGAACGCGCGTTTTTATTTTAGCACCGTAAGGGAAGGGTTAACATTTAATTAGTTACTTTTATGTTTCGCAATTTTATATGTTGCCTGAAATACCCTACTTTGTGGCGACACATAAAGACGTTGAAATTAACTACAAATATGCGTGTCCAGCTGCAAAACGCTCGATCAGCTGAGATATTCTCACATCAATTGCTGGAAATTGGGAACGGAAAGGTGCCGGTTGATATGACCTCAGGACGAATTTCATTGTCTCATAGCTTCTGCAATTTAGTGATGTCAAAAGAATTGGTTGAAAAAGTATTTCCCAATATTCAAATCAATTATAAGAATCACGATTGACTGAGTGATCGAGCTATTCTTGCCGCCAAAAACAATGACGTCTACGAACTTAACAATATTATTCAGTTCCTTTTTTAATGTTTCACAATTTGATATGTTTTTGTTAAATCTTTCTTTCTTCTTTTTCAGTGCAATCAATCTTTCATTTGAATTCAAATCATATCGTGAATTGACCTCTTGGCGTGACGCGATCATTTGCAAGCACGGCTATGAATGCGATAGACTGAGAGTGGCTGAAAGACATCAAAAATAGTGTATACCCACAAGCATTGTGAAATTAAACATATTAGAAACGTGTGCTTTCACTTTTCTTTCTTTTCCATTTAACCAGACTGAGCCACAGCAACGCGTGGCCGGGTACAGCTAGTACCTAAATATAAAACTGACTATTGTAGATCATTTCAATTAGTGAATACTTATAAAGTCATAAAATAAGCATATTTTGTCTACTATGAAGTTGGAAAAGTGAGCTCAAGTTTGTTGATACATTTTTGCCTACAATTTAATTATAAAATTTATAGATAAATTTGACATGGATCTAAAGATGCTTCAATATCAATAAAATTTGGAAATAGCATAATTTAAGTAAAAGTTCATTTGAGATTACAATAGTTTAAGATTAAGAAATATTAATATTGAAAACTTTTATAGGCACAAAATTGTTTCCAACCTGTCTGTGTGTCATTAGTTGTCTCTGGTTTCATAGCTGCCAAATCAGACAACTGAACGATGGGAGTTGGTAAATTTTTCATTTCATCTGCTCCTACACCAAAATCTTTCTCAAGCTGCTTTATTGGAGTCTCCATGAATTTTTTCAACGGTGAGTCCTCCACTTCTGAATCTTTTATTTCTTTGCCTTTGTTCCGGAAAGACACGTCCGAGTCTGAATTGGAATCAGATTCTCCTTTGTATTCATCTGAGCTGTCCATATGTTTACCACTGGGTTTGTGCATTTCCTAAAACATGTAAAAAAAAATTTTATTTTCTACTTTTTTTAAGGTGAATATATATGGTATATTTATCACTATTCAATCTTACTTTGATTCAATTTGTGAATACATAAATTACCTGTGATTAATATAATCTAATTGTTCCAAGATGTAATATTATGTTCGATTCTCGCTTGACTGTAAGCATGCTTGTGCAAAATTCACAATAATCAACCAATCATAAAAAAAGATGTAGGCAAGAAGCTTAAAAAATGTGACTTGACACACTGTCAGAAAAAATTATAAGCAAGCTCTATTGTCCCACAATCATGCTAAGATCAACTTTTGGCCAACCCAAAGCAACTTGTATGAATAAAATCAAGTGGGAATCCAGCCATAACATAATGTATTCCTTTTCCACATCCATATACAAATGTATTCTCTAAGGTAATGAAGTACTTTTTTCAACCAACACCTACCTATAACTGCGTGACATTCTAGATTTAAGCAGTTTTGAAAATGTTTTTGCAAAACAAAACTAGCTTATCAACAAATATAATCTTCTGTAGAATGATGTGTTTGACTTATTCTTACAACAAAAAAAGAATGATATATCCATTTTTAAATTTTTTTACTACACACGTTGATAATTTATTTTATAATTCGCATTTTATCGATTCATAATAAAATTCGTAACTCGTGAGCGAAAACTGACAAAGTTGTCATTTATATTTTTGGAAATTCAGATTATGGTGGTACAAGTACAAAATTATTTCATTTGAATTTCATAATAAAAAGTCCTTAGCAGTTAACTAAAGGAGAGAGCGAGAAGTTAGTAGCTGTGGTTAAAATTTTGTATTTGGAATACATAAACTGATATGAATGCAATTTTAATGTTTTAACCGAGTTGCTCAGTAGGAAAAAAATTATTTCCCATTAAGGAACTTTGGTCACAGGCTTGAAATGGTTTTCACTTTCAACAGAATGATGAGTTTGTGTCGGTAGTATGCTTCATATTGATACCCTTCAATTTGCCCTTCCATTTATAAATGGAATTTAATTTTAAATTTAATATAGTAGATAGTAAAAATAATTAAATTTGCTCACATTAGAAACTTGGTCGGTATATTTGAACTTTAGTGAAATATTTTTTTCAATAAAATATAAATTTAATCAATGCTACCTTGAAATTTACTATACTGCACACCATCAATAAGTTAAAAAAATACATTTAATATATTGTAGTTATTACACTTTTGTTGTATACAGTACAACCTGGTGAGTTCATTGCGATGCAACAATTTTTGTAGCCAACTAGAAATATGTAAATGAAAGCAGACTAAGAATCAAACTCACAACCTTCGCTTGGAAAGATATTGAAATGTTCTATGAACTAGGTTACTGAGGTCATCATTATATTGAAAATATATTGTGGATTGACAGGAAAATTAGCTTGCGCATTTTCAAGTAAAGTTTAAAGTAACCTAAAATTTGTTTCTAGTGTATTTATAGAATCGAGAACTAAGATAAATTAAATTCTATAGCACAAACCAGAACTTACTAGAAGTATATTGATATTAACAAAAAAATAAATATGATTTTGTCAAATATGGCAGAAGTTAGATGAAACCGTATCTGATGTGCACTTCCAAAGTTCATCGCAAACCAGTCTTGGCTATTATTTTATCTACTAAGTTAAACTTAACACTAAAATTATTTAGAGGCAAAACATATTTTTTTAACTGATTAGTGAAACTGGTCCATTTGTTGTCGTTTCTCTAAAAATAAACATAAGTTTGAATAATTTATTCAATTGGTTACTTATAAGATTTTCACATTAATTGTGTAAAAGTACCATATTTATGTAATCATGAATTTGCACCTATCTGATGAAATGATTAATAAAACACATAATAAGAACATAGACATTTTACTATACTTTTACACAATAAAATTTTTGTTTTTCAAAATATAATTCATAAAAAATACAAGTCATAAAAAAGTGAAATATAATTAATGAAACTTTATACATATCTTCAATAAAAACTAATAATCAACATACATCTTCTGATTCTGTGTTCGGCATCTCCATGTAGTTAACCCTTTTTTGTCTTGTTCGATGTGCTGGTGACCAGTCATGGGATTCCCTTGAGCTGTCTGATAACCCTCCATATTTCACCTGAAAAACATTTCCCAATAATATAATTGATCATATTCACCAGAGTTACAGATATCATCTAGTTATTTAAAGAATACGTTCTTTTTAACAGTTTGGATGCAAACTTTTTGTTCTTGTCAGAATTGGTCCCATTTTGTATAAGGGTTTGTCTTTCTAATGTATACACCACTTCTGTTCATTAATATAACATATTATATTAATGAGCCTTTCTACTGAGTTGAATAACTCTTACATCTGAAGTTATTGAATAAACTAAATAGATGTTCATATTTTAAGATTTAACTAAGAGGTTATTCGTAAACAGATACATTAGAGGGCGTGAGTGTAGTGGACACCGTAGTCTGTTAGTGGGTTAATGGAAGGGTTTTTGAGATACTTTCATCATAATCGCCCTATTTCTTCAGTCAGGAACATGTGAAACAGGAACATATTGGGTGTACAAATTAGTTCGGTACTTTTTTTGCGTTCAAAAATGCATTTATTTCCAAACAAAATAAATGAACAGACCAATTAAAGTATTGTCCATCGCTGGCTACTACTTTTTCCCATTTCTCAGGCAATTTTCGAATTTCATCTCGAAAAAATGACTCGTCATCCTTCGGAACAACCAGTAATCAGAAGGAGCAATGTCCGGGGAATACGGCGGGTGCGGTAAAACATCCCATTTGAGCGTTTCCAAATATTTTTTTACGACTTTCGCGATATGAGGCCGAGCGTTGTCATGAAGAAGAATAACTTTATCATGTCTTTGCTCCTATTCCGGCCGTTTTTCTCGCAATGCACGGCTCAAACGAATTAATTGTAGCCGATACCGATCAACCGTAATGGAATCGCCAGGTTTCAGCACCTCATAGTAAACAACACCCCTTTGGTCCCACCAGATACAGAGCATGATCTTCGAACCATGTATGTTCGGTTTTGGTGTTGATGTTGAGGTCGATGGCAACAATTGACTGGGCTTAGCGTAGTATTTTTTCTTCTTGGGGTTGTCGTAGAATATCCACTTCTCATCTCCAGTTACAATCCGATGCAAAAAATCTTTTCTTTGTTGCCTTTGAATCAGCTGCTCGCAAGTGAAAAATCGCCTTTCAACGTCTCTCGGTTTCAGTTCATAAGGCACCCAATGTCCTTGTTTTTGAATCATTCCCATGGCTCTCAATCGTACGGAAACGGCTTGTTGAGTCACTCCCAATGATTCTGCAAGCTCCTCTTGCGTTTGACTCTGATCTTCTTCGAGTAATGCCTCTAATTCTTTGTCCTCGAATTTTTTTGGCTGTCCAGAGCGAGGCTTGTCTTCGACGCTGAAATCTCCATCCTTGAAATGTCGAAACCATTCCCTACATGATTTATCAGTTGGAGCAGCGTCACCATAAACTTCGACAAGCATTCGATGGGCTTCAGCTGCACTTTTCTTCCAATTAAATCAGAAAATTAAAACCTCCCGCAAATGCTGCTTGGTTAACACAAAATTCGACATTTTCAACACTGTACAAAACAAGGTTTTTACATGAAACTCAAAGCGATATAAACTGAATATTATTGGCAGATGTCTAACCTCTCTGAAACCGCCAAAATAGGCTCTCACTATGAACCATTCATAACAGCCAGAGCCATCTTTTGATAACGGACCGAACTAATTAGTAATCCCAATATATTAGAGTGAACAGTACCTTGACTGAGTGGTTTAATATTTCAAAAGGGGTAAAGCAATGATATGTTATGTCACCCTGGTTGTTTAATATTTAAATAGATTCACATGTGAATGAACTACAGAGGTCAATGAATGGCATAAAAATGTCAAATGGGAATTTATGTGTATTTATGTATGATATAATATTTATGTATGATTAGTGTTAGCGGATAATAAGGATGAATTATAGTTTGATAAGTAAATTGTATAAGAGATGCGAAGAAAAATGGTGAAGTCATGGTGAAGAAAAGTGTGAAAAGAAAAGTAAATTTGATATATGGGTGGACAATGAAATATTGGAACAAGTTGAAGTATTTTGTTATTTGGGTAGTATTTTCTTAATGATGGAAGAATTAACGAGAGATACCGAATGGTGCGTAGCGATAGGAAACAAAGTCAATAGGGCACCAAAAGATGTATACTCGATTTGAACTATATCAAAATCTTCTAAGATTATAGTCCACACCAGTATTTTAGTACCAGTTTTGATGTATGGGAGAGAAAACTGGACATGGAAAAAGACTGAAAGGAGCTGAATAAATGCTATAGAAATGCATACACTGAAAAGAATGCACAAGGTAACAATGTATGACAGAATACAGAAAAAAGTGATTAGGGACGAATGTGAACTTAAGGTTGATGTTTTGTATAAGATGAAGAAGAGCACTATATGATGGTTTGGGAATGTAGAATGAATAAATGAAGACTGAGAAATGGTAAGAGTTGTATTGTTGTTGTATGGATGTAGAAGCGAAGGATGAATCGAGATAGAAAAGTCTGGCACTCTGTTCTCTCTGCCTATCCCGACAGAGAAATGGCATGATGGTATGTATGTAGGAACAGGGGATGCCTTAAAATGTACCACAGATTGGTCTACAGTCTGGCACTCCATGTCCTCCCACATCAGGCAGAAACTGCGAATCTCCCTATCGTAACACTTGTTATACCATGGGCATCTAATACACTTGTGCAGGTTTCAAACTGAAAACTTTTTGCATGAGTTCTGCACAACCAAGCATATCTATGAAATATATTTATGTAAATATTGACACTAATTCCTAAAATAATTACATTTCGGGATGAGTGTAAAATTTTTATTAAATACCAAAACAGGAATAATTTTGCGGAAAAAATATAGTTTGTATAAAACACACCTTAGCTTTAGTCTTAGGTCTTTCAAGACCATCATCATCATCACTCCTTTTAGGCTTCTTTTTCTTTTTTTTCTTTTTCTCGAATGATTTAAAATTTCTCTTCCTAGATGTTGATTTAGATTTTCTGGATGAAAAAAAAATCGATTTCTATCATAAATTATTGACAATGCGAATTAATAAATAATAATCTAAGAGCCGTATACGAGGCATATCCAGAAAGTAAGTGTACTGAATTTTTGTAAGTTACAATTTTTTTTATTTAAACAAAAAAATTACGTGGTTACCGTAGTACATATGTAAGCTATTTTTCGACATAGTCGCCATTCCTCTCAATGCAGGTGGTGAAGCGGGGTATCAACTTTTTGATGCCTTCCTCGAAGTAGTTTCCCGCCAACCCCCCCGTCCACTTCTCCCCCTCCTCCTTTACCTCCTCGTCGGTTGAAAACCTTTTTCCACCCATGTCCAGCTTCAGGGAGGTAAAGAGATAGTAATCTGAAGGTGCTAGGTCAGGGGAATGCGCGGGATGGTTCAGGACATCTCATTTAAACGAGGCGAGCAGTTCCTTCGTGGCGTTGGCCGTGTGTGGTCTGGCATTGTCGTGCAGCAGGCAGACTCCCTTTGTCAGCATGCCTCTCCTCTTGTTCTGTATCGCCCTCCGCAATTTTTTTAGGCTCTCAAAGTATCTTGCAGAGTTGATGGTCTCCCTTTGAGGCATATATTCAATTCAAATTATGCCTTGACAGTCCCAAAACACGGATGCCATGATTTTCTTGGCTGAAATTGTGGTTTTGAACTTTTTGGCGGAGGGTGAAGAGGTGTGACGCCACTGTTGAGACTGCCTTTTGGTTTCAGGCTTGTAGTGTGCAACCCAAGTTTCATCTCCAGTAACGATGGAGCGGAGAAATTCATCTTGATGGAGTTTGCAGCGCCTCAAAAACTCTTGCCCGGCCTCCACTCGATTCAACTTGTGCTGGTCTGTCAGCTGTTTTGGGACCCACCTCGCGGACAGTTTCTGATATCCGAGGGTTTCTGTGATGGTTTCGTGTAGTAGAGATCTGGAGATTTGCGGAAACATCGCAGAAAGTTCATCCACAGTCAATCTGCGATCGTCACGGAGCGCATTTTCGATTTTTTCCATAATTTCGTCAGTCACAATTGAAGGTCTTCCGCTCCTCTGATCATCATGCACAGACGTACGACCGTTTTTAAACTCGCGACACCACTTGTACACACACGTACGATTCATAGCTTTATCACCATATGCAGTTTTCACCTCATTATAAACCTCAACCGAAGGTTTTCCCTTCCAAACGAGATAACGGATGATGCCGCGTATTTCGCACTTGGCGGGATATAGGATTGACATTTTTCACGAAACGTGTTGTCGCGTTGACACTTCTCAACGTACTGACCTCGAACCGGTCTCGTTGCGGAGGGGAAGGGTCAGGCTACACGGAAGTGTAGCCAACATGTCGAAAATAAAATCCATCCGGTCGTGAGAGCCTCAGTACACTTACTTTCTGGATACGCCTCGTATATCGGTGTCTTTGAAAAAGTATTAATTTTAACATAATTCCAATGTATAAAACCAGACTCCTTATTTAATAAACTTTATTTAATTAATCAGAGATTGATATTTAAACAATATTAAGGTGATTTAATCAGAGATTGATATTTAAACAGCATTAAGGAGATTCTTAATAAAAAAAACGATTATTTAAATCTGTCCCTCTAATTTGGTGACTGCAGAATCCTTTGTATACCAAGGCACTACACATAATCTTTTGCAGTTCACTCGGCACGACTTTGGAATGATTTTACAGGCTCAATCAGATGTGCGTCATCCTTATTGATATTTAAGAATCAACTTTAGTTTATAAGAGATATTCGGCAAAAATATTCATTTTCCTCAACTCCTATCCTAATTTATCAGGTCTGTAAATATGAAACAGGATTTTTTTTAAAGAAAATACACATTTATTGTACGAAAATGGTAAAAAATATTTTATTCAAAATATTGCCCATCGCTAGCTAATACATCAATCAATAAGCCCCGGGACAAACTACTAAAACCACATTTGTTTGCCAAAATTCTTCTTTATTCATCAACATAGTCTCCTTCAAGAGCAATACATTCATTCCAACGCTTTCTTAACTTTTCCATGCCAGCCGTGTAGAACGATTTATCTTTGGTTTCAAAATAGGCGTTAGTTTCGGCAATCACTTCTTCATTGGAGCCAAATCCCTTTCCCTGGAGCATCTTTTTGAGGTCTGCGAACAGCCAATAGTTGCTGGGGGCCAAATCTGGACAATAAGGTGGGTGCGGAAGCAATTCGAAGTTCAACTCATGTGATTTGGCCATTGTTACCATCGACTTGTGACATGGTGCATTGTCCTGATGAAAGAGAACTTTTTTCTTCTTCATATGGGGCCATTTTTTTGCAATTTCTGCCTTCAAACGCTCCAATAACGCTATGTAATATTCTATGAATATTATACATATCAATAATCGATGAATATTATACCATGCGCATCCCAAAATACGGAGGCCATAACCTTCCTGGCCGACTGTTCAGTTTTTGGTCGCTTCGAACGACTTTCACCAGCTGCTCTCCACTCAGCTGATTGCCGATTTGATTCCGGAGTATAGTGGTGGATACAAGTTTCATCCATTGTCACATACCGAGGCAAAAACTCCTGTTTATTTCGCGTAAACAGTGCCAAGCAGCGCTCTGAATCATCGATTCGTTGTTGTTTCTGTTCCATTGTGAGCGAACGCGGCACCCATTTCGAAAAAAGCTTTTTCATGACCAAATATTCATGCAAAATAGTGTAAACACTACCAAATGATATCTTCAGGGTGTCAGCTATCTCACGCAACTTTACTTTGCGATTTTCCATCACGATTTTGAGGGTTTTTTTTATGTTTTCTGGTGTAACAGCTTCATTTGGACGACCAGAGCGTTCAGCATCATTTGTGTTTGTATGGCAGCATTTGAAATCAGCATACCACCGACAAATGGTTGTTTTGACGGAGCAGAGCCTGAATAACACTTTTCAAGCCATCGATGAGTTTGAACGGTATTTTTTCCCATTAAAAAGCAATGTTTTATCAACACACGAAATTCGGTTTTTTCCATTGTTTTGAAAATAGCAAAAGTAGTGTCACGAAAACCACTGTACCTCAATGACACAATGTCCGAATGTCATGAAAGTTTGACACGCAACTTCTAAAGGTTAGCACTAACTGAGAATGGTATGGATTTGTTATTAGAGGCGCCACCTGTTGGTTAGTCCCGGGACTTATTGATCGATTTGGTACACACTTTTCCCATCTCTGGCTATTTGTGGATGCAACGCCAAAAAAACTGCTGCTCTTTTGAGGTAAACCAATCATCGAGCCATTTTCGTAAGAAGTGAAGCGCTGCTCAGCAAGTGCGTGTCCCATCGATGCAAATAAGTAGTAATCGGATGGAGCTAAGTCTGGTCAATAAGCCGCATGCGAAAGTATTTGCCAACGCCTCAATCGTTTCCTTGACGGGTTTTGCTGTGTGATGGTGCAGTATCATGAAGCAAAATCACTTTGTGTTGCCTCTTTTGATATTCTGGTCGTTTTTCATGCAATGCTTGGTTCAAATCTATCATGTGTTGTCGGTAGCGTTCAGTATTAACGGTTTCGCCAGGTTTTAGCAGCTCATAATAGATAACACCCTTCTGATCCCACCAAACATAGAGCATTGCGATTCTGCAGCAGTTTTCTTCAAATGGTAACAGAAATTCAATGCTGTCCGCAAATCGTAGTTTTCAGGCACAAAAACAGACATGTTTAATGCTATGAAAACATATGTAGTTGTATTAAACTTGTATTGTTGTGAGTTAAAAGTCTTTGACAAATGTAAACACAAGAAAAAGGCGCCAATGACGCGGTTTGACAGTCACTACATTGACAACTAGAGCCATCTGTGAGCAAATTCCGGTTTCATATTTACAGACCTGGTATATTCCTTGATATATTTTTTCCTGTAGCTTTTGTTACTTTTTCTCAAATAATGTTTTCATACACTAAGTTAAAGACACAATCATGGATACCAATAATAATTATAAAACAAAAGCTGGTTGATAGGAAAAAATTGGTTTAAAGTAGTATATCTGAGTGTGTTAAACACTAAGTGTTAAATAAATAAATAATAATCTATAAACTATTTCGCCCTCTCGGTGCAGGTTGATGCCAGTTTTAATTATATTTTCAGACATCATTCAACCTGAATTTATTTATTGGTAGCCATGAGCTGATTTTTATGAATTCAAAAACAAATCGGTCTTAAAGTGATAATATATTCCAATACATTGCTTATCATCTATTTATTTTGGTCACCTGACACCCTGCATATCATGTTAATTGCATGCATCTCTACAACAGATATTATTTCACAATAAAATGCACATATTAATTACTGTTTTGGTTATAAATATAAAAAAAACAACTTAAAAATTAAATAGATTCCTTATAAGTGAATAAAAATGAATCTATAAAATAAAGTATGCAATACTCACTTCTTTTTCTTTAATGAACCCCATTCTTTTTCGCTACTGTTTTCAGAAGAACTATCAGAATCAAACATTCTTTTACTTTTCTTTTTCCTTTCTGGAGAATCAATTATCTTTTTCTTCCCTATAAAAGAATTACAAATTATTGATTAGCGTATTACTAACTGACAATAACCACTGTCAACAAAGTTCAAAATAATCACTGGGAATAAATCAATAGAAAAGATTGTTCACTACTATTTTAATATACAAATATATCTGTTTTGAAAGGCATCGTAAAGTTTCTAGTGATGTCCTTCAAAACATATAAATTTGAATGTAAAGAACCTGAGTAAATGTGAGTCCATAAGTTTTTAAAGAAATAAAAATCCAATAATTATGAGTACTCAATACATATGAATTGGTAATGCTCACATATTAAAAAGCGTGTCCGGGAAACAACATTGCGCGACAATATCAACTACAGCCCCATTTATAGAGGGTTCAGGTTTAAAGCCACTGGAGTAAGCATGTAGTTGTTGAAAATACTACCTTACATGGAAAAGCAATAACCTGCACATATCTAGTGTGCAAGTGTTGTTACCAGACTTTGACCATATTTTTTATTTATTGAGTACCACCACCATCAGGAATCCAACACGAAATCTCTGGGTGGAAGACAATTGTCTTATCAACGTCATGGACGTTTTTCAGATAAAATTGATAAAAAGTATGTTTTTTACAAATAAGAAACATTTATTAAATAAAAAATTTATCAAATAAAATTAAAATTGAAACAAAAAAGTTTTTGTTTATTTTTAAATAGAAACCAATAACTAAAATGATGTTTAATAACAGAGAATGTAACTAATATTAACACATTGTTTGCGGGCGTTTTTCGCCAATCCACGCCAAGAAGCGGGAGATTTATTCAAGTTTGCATGAGATATTACGTTTCGCATAAAATAGCTATAACTTTTGAACTATAGCTTATTTTTTAATAAAACTTCCAGTTTCATACGTTATATTAAATTCAATTTCTTACGATATATACAACTTTCAGTTTCTTACTTTATTAGAATATTCAAGATTAAATTCAAAATTTATAAAAAACTGGGTTTTTTATAATATTGTAAATTGACACATGTTTTTTTCACAAAAAAAAAAAAATATATATATATACGAGGGTGGTCCGATAAGTACTTAGCCTACAAAAGAATAACAAAAAATTTGGAAAAGTGGCGATTTGTTTCTCAACATAATCTCCTTTGAGTTCGATACACTTGACCCAGCGATGCTCCAACTTCTTTAACCCGTCTGAAAAATACGTTTTTTTCGAGGACAAAGAATTAGAGGCATTACTCGAAGAAGATCAGAGTCAAACGCAAGAGGAGCTTGCAGAATCATTGGGAGTGACTCAACAAGCCGTTTCCGTACGAATGAGAGCCATGAGAATGATTCAAAAACAAGGAAATTGGGTGCCTTATGAACTGAAACCGAGAGACGTTGAAAGGCGATTTTTCACTTGCAAGCAGCTGATTCAAAGGCAACAAAGAAAAGGTTTATTGCATCGGATTGTAACTGAAGATGAGAAGTGGATATTCTACGACAACCCCAAGAAGAAAAAATACTACGCTAAGCCCGGTCAATCGTTGCCATCGACCTCAACATCAACACCAAAACCGAACATACATGGTTCGAAGATCATGCTCTGTATCTGGTGGGACCAAAGGGGTGTTGTTTACTATGAGGTGCTGAAACCTGGCGATTCCATTACGGTTGATCGGTATCGGCTACAATTAATTAGTTTGAGCTGTGCATTGCGATAAAAACGGCCGGAATACGAGCAAAGACATGATAAAGTTATTCTTCTTCATGACAACGCTCGGCCTCATGTCGCAAAAGTCGTAAAAATATATTTGGAAACGCTCAAATGGGATGTTTTACCGCACCTGCCGTATTCCCCGGACATTGCTCCTTCTGATTACTGGTTCCGAAGGGTGCAGCACGATTTGGCAGGTCACCGGTTCACTTCTTTCGTAGAAACCGAAAATTGGCTCCAAACTTGGATCGCCTCAAAAGACGAGTCATTTTTTCAGCCAGCGATGGACAATACTTTAATTGATCTGTTCATTCATTTTGTTTAGAAATAAATGCATTTTTGAACACAAAAAAATGTACCGAACTACTAGGTTAGTCAAAAAGTTTTGAAAGCGACATCTATGGAGCAGTAGAAAACCAACATTTCTACACCATTTTAATATTTCATCTTTCATAAGAACGTACTCAAAATTTCATTTCGATCTGTCAATTCATTCTTTGTTTACAAGCCATTTGAAGTTGATGTGTCAGTGTATTTTTTAACAATGGAAAAATCCGAATATTGTGCAGTGATTAAATTCTTTGTTTTGGAAGGTTTATCGGCTACTGAGATCCATGCAAAGATGGTGAAAGTATTAACACATTGTTTGCGGGTACTTTTCGCGACAAGTGATGACGCAATGCGGGTACTTTTAGACTTTTTTGCGCCAAAATTAGACTTTCGTAAAAAAAACCATATCTCTCAAACTAATTAGTATTTTTTCGAAAAACTTTTTGTATCTTACTAAGAATAGAACTATCTATATCTTTATTATGCAAAATATGGGTTGCTCTATTTTTTACTCACACAAAATTACTACATTCTAGGTAAACATAGAAAAAAATACTCTCACCATCAAAATTATTTTATTCACATAAAATTACAATATAATTACGAAATTTTGAATAGAACTATCTATGTCTTTATTATGCAAAATATGGGTTGCTCTATTTTTTACTCACACAAAATTACTACATTCTAGGTAAACATAGAAAAAAATACTCTTTCACCATCAAAATTATTTTATTCACATAAAATTACAATATAATTACGAAATTTTCAATAGATCTTATAAGAATCTTATAAGATCTTATAAGATCTTATAAGAATCTTATAATAGATAACGCGCAGTTTCCACCTCATTTGGCGACCGTTTTTACAAGTTTCCCGCATACCACCGCTTGGCAAACCAAAACGAGTAAACTCGTCTCCCGCTCTCTACCATAAGACGGGATAGAACGAGTTTTATCGTTTCCCGCATACAATGTGTTAAAGGAGTCTTCTCCTTCATTTCCAACCGTTCACCGATGGGTTTTGGAGTTTAAGCGTGGCCGTACAAGCGTTGAAGACGATCCACGCTCAGTACGTTTAAAAAGTGCATAAACACCAGAAATCATAGCGAAAATACAGGATATGGTTTTGGAAGATCATCGATCGACTGTGGATGTGATAGCTGACACCATAGGTATCTCACATGGAACAAGATGGCATATTTTGGCTGAAGTTTTGGGTTTCAAAAAACTGTGTGCACAATGGGTGCCGCATTTGCTAACAATGCAACAAAAACACGTTCGAATGCGACTTTCTGAGCAACATTTGGAGCAATTTCGAAAGGATAAAAAGGATTTTCTGCGTCGATTCATCACTATGGATGAGACTTGGGTCTACCACCATGATCCTGAATCAAAACAAGAGGCTAAGGAGTGGTGTGAACCAGGCACTTTGGCTCCGAAGCGAGTTCGTGTCCAGAAATCGGCCAAGGTGTTAGCGCCAGTTTTTTGGGATGCAAAAGGAATTTTATTGTTAGATTATCTCCAAACTGGTAAGACAATCAACTCTGATTATTATTGTGATCTTTTGGACCAGTTGGATGAAAAAATTTGAGAAAAAAGACCCGGTTTGCAGAAGAAAAAAATCATTTTTCATCAAGACAATGCACCTGCTCACACAGCTCAAAAAACCATCGCGAAAATCAGTGAATTGGGGTACGAATTGTTGCAGCATCCACCCTATTCGCCAGATTTAGCTCCCTCTGACTTCTGGCTGTTCTCACACCTCAAAAAATTCCTTCGTGGAAAGCATTTTTCATCAAACGAAGAGGTTATAGCCGTCGTAGAGGAGTATTTTGCAGGCCTTCCAGAAAGTCACTTCCGTGATGGGACAACAAAGTTGGAAGATCGTTGGATCAAGTGTATTGATCTTATGGGAGACTATACTGAGCAATAAAAGTGATTTCCCCCCAAAAAAAATGTTTTTTCATTTCCGCTTTCAAAACTTTTTGACTAACCTAGTAACTGTCAAGTTTAGCTTGAGTTTGTCGCTGCAGGAGGCGCAAACGTTATTTTTTCTGATTTCTAAACTTTTTTATATACACCGATATATAAATAAAAATCTATAAACATTTCTGAAGTATTATCGCGACAATACTGAAGAAATGCGAGGAAAGACAACTCAATTTACCGCTATTTTTTTTATGACCTTGGTCTCCCTTCCGACCCTAATTCCACGAATCGTCAGGTACCTACATAGTACAATGTCTAACAATAGATTATGCATAATTTTTACTTCGCCGAATAACCGATCTTACATGTTTCCCGCACTCCACCGCTAATTTGTACAAAACGAGTTTTGTCGGCTCCTGCACTCTAGTGATAGTATGTGAATTACGTGTTTACTCGTTTCCTGCAAACAATGTGTTAACAGCAATTTTATAAGTTATATGTGACAGACCTTTCGTAGGCGCTCTCTGTGACCGTCGGATGGGCATTGAGTCAGATGAGTGACTGGGTTGGGATTCATCACTATCTGATCCTGAGCCTTCTGAACTTGATGATGACCACCTGAAATGTTTTATATAAATAATTTACTGATGACTAATGAGGATAGTGTATGTAACAGTGAATTTTGATAAATGTCTCCTTATGAATATCTTACGAGTTCCCATTAAAAATCATCAGATATTAAACCCAGTACACTATAATGAATGTGGATGATAACCATTAGAATTAGAGCATATCAAAATTCTAATAAATTATTGTTAACATGGTAGACCTCAATAATAAACTGCTTTTTTGTGTGGCTGACTGCAATGACTGAATAGACACACCCAAATTTGTAAGTGCTGATCTTCAAGGCAGTCGATTTGCAATAGAGCGGATGAGAGATGTATATACAGAAAAAAAAACAATATCAGGCGAGGGAATCTATAAGACAAAATTTGATTGACTATAGTTGAATGAATCTTACCCAGTTTCTTTAAAATCTTCATCAGAGTTGTCATCAGCATCATCGGAGACTACCTCCAGAGAGTTGAGCTTCCTGGGCTTGCGGCGGCCTCGAATGGCTGCTCGGCGCTGGCTCTCTTCCAGTGCTGCTACTGCCTGTTCTGCTTCAACTGGATCAGCTCCGTCAGATTGGGCCTGAAAACAAAATGTTAATATTACAAAATAATAGCAAGAAAATATCAACCAATATAAGTTAGAAATTTGAACACAAAAAGAATAAATAGTATACACACCTTAAGAGTCGCTTCGAGTAAAGCTTTTTTCTCTTCTTTATCTGCTTCAATGATTGTAGAAATGTCTTTTCCCCTGCCTTGATTACCTGCACCACTATTATCCACTTCTTTGAATTCCTCCTGTAGGCAAGTACCATCCAATTATTGAAGATAATAAAATTTGTTGATTAAAATCCAATTAGCAAATTTGATTTGAGAAGATTGAATATTTTGTAATTTTTATATGAAATCATTTTAAGGGCAGGATTGTCATGAAATATTTAATGTAACTTTACAATGCGTGCATATTTACTTCATCAACTTTTTTTAATGAAATGTTTAGGAATATAATTGGTGAAGCATACGGTACATTACAATTAGGAGAGAAAAAAATGATAAAACAATTGTTTCCATAGAAATATAATAATGAAGCATGTTGTCATTTTTTTCTTGCACAGTAGATGGCCCTATACCTTCTGAACCCTGGCCAGTAGTGTGCAGTAGTATGTTTGCTCTTCTTTCTGACACTAAATGGATGAATCATGTTAGTGTTTTGATATTTATTGTAACATCTTTATATCAGTAAGAGGAATCAACAACCAGATGCGTTGCTGCTAGAAAGAGTGCATACATACAAGTACCTGGGATGCTGACTCATTGATCAGTGGGTTCATTCCCGGGAAATCAGAACCAGGATTGAGGTGGCACGGAACTGTTTCTTCAAACTGAAAAATATTCTCTATAATAGAGACTTCAACCTCAAAAGAATGTGCATTGTACAATGTTAAATCTTTACAGTACTTATTTATGGCGACACTCACCCAAGCCACCACATATTGAAACATTTGGAATGTGGTGCTACAGGACAATGTTAAAGATTTCTTGGGTTGACAAAGTGTGCAATTTAGAGGTCCTCAGAGGCATGAAAAAAGACAAAGAAGTATTCACTTGCATTAAGGGAAGAAGGTTGGAATATTTTGGACATTTCATGAGAGGAAACAAATATGAAATTATCCAAATCATAATACAGAGAAAGATATAAGGAAAACAAAGTGTAGAAGAATTTCCTGACTGAAGAACCTAAAAGATTGATTCCACTGTAGCACAGAGACATTGTTGCTGCTAAGCAGCTGCAGACAAAATTAAAATAGTCATGATGATTGCCAACCTCCAACATGAAGAGGAACGTTAAGAAGATTTCTGTATTCACTGCACTCTGAATTTTTATTGTTTTGTAAAAATTTTAATAGTCGAAATCGACCGTAAATAAATAAATAAAATATTGTAAAATGTCAATAATTATTACAGAATACTTACAATATGAGATAATTTAAAGACAGAGTAAACATTTAATTTTAATACAAACTTATTATTGGTTTACAGCAAGAATTGATAAAAGTTGTGTCTAGTTTATTAAAAATTGTTTGAAGTTATTGATATATAATATACTCGTATAATAATTGAAATGTTAGAGGTATGGGTAATTTTTACATCTTCCTGTGTTAACAATATTTTCTGATATAGTAAAAAAAAAAGATTTTGATAGTTGAAAAAAAAAATTTGGTGATTTGAATTGTATTTGAATAAGATATTTCACAAAAAGAAGGTTTAGTAATGTATAATATAAAATAAAGCACTAAGTTACAATGTTTTGACTTGGTCTATCCTTGTTGTAAAGAGGAATATGTGAATATTTTTGGATGAAATAATTAAAGCAAATCTGATGCAAGAACTTACTTTTATAGCAGAGCTGATGAGCTGATCATACTCCTTAAAATGATAACTGATCGGAAGCTGCCTTCTCTCTCTCAAGCGATATATTTTCCCATCATCCGAGTCCTCTGAGGAACTGGTGCTACCACTTTCACTGCTACTTCTACTTTCTGGTGAATATAAAAGATTTTTTGTAAATCTTAGAACAATACCTTATGCTTAAAGACTACAATATATTTTTTAATGCTTTTTCAACTTAACAATATTAAATTAATTCAATAAAACAAATGTCAATCTTGTTTTTATAATTTATTCCAAATTTAAACATAACTAACTCAAATATAATTAAAAATTGAAACACTGTTTAATCCACTTAAAAATATATATTTAACCCAACTAGTTTCAAGTCATATGCGACTTATCTTCAGGTGTATTCCCAACTAACTTTTGTTGGTTAGTTCGGAACACTCCTGAAGATAAGTCACATATGACTTGCTAGTTGGGTTAAATATACATTTTCAAGTGGATTAAACAGTGTTAGTGCTAAAACTTAAGAAATATTAGCTGTAACTGATTTCCTCAATTTAAACATAGTTGTAACTGGTTTCCATAATTTAAACATAGCTATAACCGGTTTCCTATATTTAAAAACAGCTGTAACTGATTTGTAAGTGTGGAATTAAGATCATATGGTTTCATGAATAAAATACTACTACTACTACTTATAATCCCAAAATAGAGCTACACATTATCTCTACTAGAGTTGATTAGTATCTATTATAAAGGGTGTCGAGAGTAAATAAACAAGAATATTGTTCATTCATTCATATCGTCAGTCAGCCATTGAATGACTTGAAAATACTATTGCACGTAAAGAGACAACACTCGTAAAGTAGCATAGTGCATACGGATATTTTTATCAGATGAACTCTTAAACCGGAATGGGAGTCTTTTGAATGTTTTAATCACTATTGGGAATCGGGATCAAAACTCCTGGATTGGAAGACAAGCATTCTACCAACTAGGACAAAAAGTCATCATCAACATGCTTTCTTTGCTGCCAATTCTTTTGAACTACCTTCGTGCTTTATATTGACTTGAATTTTTATTCAAGTATTCATAATGGAGTTAGGAACACTTTTCATTCATATTCCAATAACTGCTCTTTTAACACGTTCCGTGCCGCAGTACATTTTGAGAAAATAAGTACCTGCGCCACTAAACAAATTATAGTTTATATTATGTATGCATATATAGGCTTCATAAATAATGATTTATTTTTAAAAATAAACTAATTTTAGGTGATATTGTGAGCGTAGGTCACCGGTGACCTACGCGGCGTCGTACGGTAATACATGTATATACAACATAAACTTTTGTAGTTGAAACAAATTGTAGCATGCTTATTTATTACTTATTATATTTTTTATTTATTTATGTAATATGCTATAGTGTTACGCCATAACATAATAATCTCTTATGATAACTGAGACAATAGCTCCAAAAAAATGGATCACAATGTTGCATAGACAATGCACCCTCATAAATTTCCAGTGTGACAAATGGATGGTCCCATTCATTATATTATCCCTCGAATCTCTTCTATACCCCCTAGCCTAATTGTAGAGGCTAGTTTATCCTTGAAAAAAATAAACCGTAATAGCTTGCTCATGTACACCTGGAGGTTTATTAAAAATAATTGCATTTTCAAACAAAATTTTGGAAGTTTTTATGTGCATTATATTCAGGGGCGTCGTATAGGTCACATTCAATGTTAAAATTCGTAGTAAATGTGACCGCTGGCGCACTGGGACTGTTTATAAAAAAAAAAAAAAAAACACGTAGGTCACCGGTGACCTATGTGGCGCCCTGGTCAAAAACACGGTAGGTCACCGGTGACCTACGCGGCGCGGAACGTGTTAAATAAACAAATTCACGGAACATACCATGAAATCTCAAATATAATGCGCACCCGTGTATAATCGTATGCTTGATTTAGATCAAAGTTTCTGGTAAAATGGAAATTCATAAACGTGTATAATACGCATCCATAACTTTTCAAGATTTTATTTTAAATTGCGTAAAACATTTGCTAACAAAATTTGTACTTTTAATAAAAAATTCAACAAAAATGCTACTGGGATATTCGTAAAAATGCTCATCATCACTGTCACTAGTAAGAAGTTACATTGAAGCAATATTCAAAATGAAATATTTTTTTGTCTGCGAGTATAATATGCACCCCCGATTTAGCTGGCTAAAATGTGTAAAAATTGTGCATATTATACTCGAAATTTTATGGTAAATTAAGAAGAGGAAATTATTTAAGATACATACATACCACCATCACGCCATTTCTCTGTCGGAGTCCACGTAGAGGACAGAGTGCCAGACTTTCCTATCTCGACACATCCTCGGCGTCTTCTACATCCATACTCTTTTTCGTACAACTTCTATGATTTCTCTGACTTTCTACGCTTTCTTCTTTCAGAATATCATTCACTTGATCCAATCATACTTTCCTTGGTCTTCCTCTCACACCCCTTCCACTCACATTTGCACTATATATCTGTTTTGTTAGTCTTTCTTCATTAATTTTTAGTTCCCCATGCTCAAACTTTTCTTCATCTTACTGAATACAATTTACTTATCAATATCTATCATTTATCCTCATTTTCCGCTAAATTATCATGCCATCAGTATACAGTAATCTGCATACATTCCCATTTGACATTTATAGTTCCTTCACATATAAATATATATAAATATTGAACAACCACAGTGCCATGCATGACACATCCCTACTTTACCCCTTTTGTTATATTAAACCACACAGTCAAGGCACCAATCACTCCAATATATGCTCTACTTTCAGTGTATAATGACGCAATACCACATATTTTTACATTCAACCATATTCATTCAATATGTTCCATAGCCTGTCCGTTATCATGTGGTCATATGCTTTTTCCAAATCCACAAATGCACAGTATACTTTTTAATTTACGCATTTAAGAAGGTCTACTTAAACAAGTCTAAGCATTCAAATTGTTTGAAAAAACCTACATACCTGAGTGTTCTGATTCGGAGCCTTCCTTGCCAGCTTTATCTAAAGACTGGTTGCTAATGGACTTCTTTCTCTTTAAGTCTTCCAGTTGAACTGCTTTTAAATGCTTGTCATATTCTTCTAAACGTTGGGTCAAAGCATCAACTAATTTATTCTGAAACATCAAAAATAACAAAGAAGTGAAAATCAACGATAACATTTAGTTTAAAACAATGTTTATCAGATATTGACAACTTGGAATATCCAGTTACATAAAGCACTCTTGAACCAACAGTGATCTGGAAAAATGACAACTCAAAAAAGTACTTTTTCAATTGTTTTTTTTTAATATTTAGGACCAACTACAGTAATATGTTAGTTGTGATTACATAGGCAAAACCTACTTGCTTAACCTTGAGAATTGACAAGGAAAAGGTAGCATACCATATTTGAATCTCAAAAGGTCTTTATATGACACATTTAAATTTAAATAATACAAAGCGGAATAGTTTCAATTTAAATTGGCAATACATACATGATTACAGGGAGGGCAGAACCAATCTCCCTCAGGCACTAGGAAGAGGACAGGCTTGAGGCAGGAGGCGTGCCAGCCCGCGTCACAGCCATCACACAGCAGGATCCACTCCGGATGGTCCCGGCTACCACACGCATTGCATCCTGCATCAGCTGCCTCAGTTTCTTCTGTAAAAATAGTCACATCTTAAATATAATACCAAAATTCTGACATACATTGCAATAGTATTTTATTCAAATATTGTGATGCCTCAATAAGTCTTCTCGGCTCTTCTATGCATACAGCTTTCGTGCACTTATTACACTTTATATTAAAGAAGTACAGTAGAGTGCCGATTATCCGTAGTAATTGGAGGACACTCGAGCCCAGATAATTGAAAAACACGGTTTATCCAAATTAAGTTTTTATTGAGTTAAACATACAAAAATACATATAAAAAAATAAGACAAACATTCTGATAGTATTTAACTATAAAATTAAACATATTTATAATTACTTACATAAGTTCTGTGATTTTTGTTTGCTTTTTTGGGGATACCGGAAACACTGTCAACTTACTACCATTAGTCAATTGATATAATGTTAACCATAGATTCTAAAACAGTTTCTTGCTTTGTAGTTTTCAAAATGTGTTAAAAATTTGGGAAAAAATATTTATCGACCAAGGTTAATCCAACTCACGGATAATTAAGCCCCAGATAATCGGTGCACTACTGTATTAGTCGTGTTTTCTAGTTTAGTCCAGTTTATATCTTAAAATCGTCATCTCACAATATTATTCATCGGTTATTGTAAGATCATTGGCTCGTATGATCCAATGGACCCCCCCCCCCCCTCAAAACTAAAAACTGCTACTCTATGAGTTTGTTTGAATTAAATATGAACTTTCAATATATCAAAGCTGATAAACTATAAATGTGAATAGTAAATTTGTTGACAATAGACAAACAATATTCAATCAAGCACTAAGCGTCCCGTTATGAATTGTACACAATTGCATTATTGCACAATTGCAATCATGTTTTGACAAACTAAAAATTGTAAAGAATTCTATAATGAACTCTGTTCATTGTGAACAACTGGATAATGAGATTGTGTCATAATAGGTATACATTGGACTCGGTGAATAAAAACAAGGAAAGTATCATAAATAGCCAACTCTTATTCATTTGGACCACATTCATACAATTCCTTCGGTTTCTCTTAATCCTTACCTTTCCTTATTTCAAAATTTAATTCACTTGATCCAACCATACTTGGAGACAGAAAGAAATACGAGGCGTATCCAGAAAGTATGTGTACTGAGGCTCTCACGACCGGATGATTTTATTTTCGACATGTTGGCTACACTTCCGTGTAGCCTGACCCTTCCCCTCCGCAACGAGACCGGTTCGAGGTCAGTACGTTGAGAAGTGTCGACGCGACAACACTTTTCGTGAAAAATGTCAATCCAATCTCCCGCCAAGTGCGAAATACGCGGCGTCATCCGTTATCTCGTTTGGAAGGGAAAACCTCCGGTTGAGGTTTATAATGAGGTGAAAACTGCATATGGTGATAAAGCTATG